>OW569404.1:7046729-7646729 GCA_937654795.1 Cistogaster globosa | reverse complement strand
TAGAAAACCGTAAAAAAATTGGAGTTTACGAATAACGCAGTCTTCCAGAGAAGTTTTACAAAAACTTTGTTTCAGAAAGATACCTGCTAAAGGTGACGCAGTCTCAATATTATTTAGCTTCTGAAAAACGTAGTCAGAGCAATAAATTGTCTAAGAAAAACGTCTCTGGAGAAAAAGTAGTTTAAAAACACGTATTCAAAGAAAAATGAAGTCTAGAAAACAACTATTTAGGGAGAAGCAAAAGGTCTAAAAAGAATCTGGGCTAAAAAAGACTTTTACAATTAAGATGTAATCTAAGAAAAATCTAAAACAGATGAAAGACGTAAGGAAATAATTCTGCCGCTCATTAACGTCTAGCCTAATTAAAAAGGAACATTATAAGGTTAAAGTAGAGGTATTTCATTAAACTGCTTTCAGTGCCATCTCCGCGATATTTTATTAACAATTATACAGTAAAGGAATAAATAGAAAATAATATTTATAACGACTGAGGAAGAATTCCAAATATATTGTATCACCTAAACCAGATCTTAGTCTTTTGATTCTATTTAACCCATTAAAAAAATAAGGCATAAAATTGTTCTTTAACGAAAGATTGGTTGCGAATTAGTAAACATTTTTTAGTTATGCTTTATACAAAAATAGCTTTCAGAGCAGTATAATCTTTTATAATGTATAATGTCCAAACTTAAAAGTAAAGTTCGACTATAATTCCCCTGTGTTCGCGTGAAGTCTGGCACTTCCCGTCCAAAAACTATAGAATTCTTTTCCTTTTTTAACCCCACTGTGCGGTTTATAATAAATGATTGAAGAACGTAGTAAAAAGATAGTAGTCTTAAAAAGAAGGAGAAGAAGTAAAAGACAGCCGTTGTCTACGAAAAAAAAAATCTAAAAGAAAGTAGTTAAGCGTAGGCTTAAAGTATTTACTTTTAGAAGGACGTAGTCTAAGAACAATGTGATTTTAAACATGCGTAGAGTAAAAAAACTGTAAGAAACACGTTTTGTAAAAGACAAAATGCCCAAAAAGGATTTTGTTGTAAAAGTTGTAGTATTAAGAAAAAAGGTTAAACAGATACGCATTCTAAGTATGACATAAAAGAAGAAATATATAGTCTGTAAAGAACGTAGTAAAAGGAAGTGGTCCAGAAACTTTAGATATTTTAAATAAGTGTGCATGAGTGCTTATAATTTGCTCTTTCTGCCTTCAGTCAAAAATCCAGCTGTCTTACTAAACATGCTATCAAAATTTAAATTCAAAATAATTTTTATAAACGTCTATTTTTGGAATATATTTCAATACGTCTTTCTTGTGTAACTTCCCTGTTGCTGGGTTTAATATTTTATTTTGTGTTATTTATGCTTTTTTTTTTTTTCGTTATTCGAAATCTTAAAAGTAACAAAACGTCTTGAATTATTCTCTTGAAGCTAAAATTATTGTAGTAAGGTATACATATATCCAATAAGGATAAAAGAAGTAACTTAAATAATTATGTGACGATACAGGGTATAAGTAAATTAAGCTGTCATACTTTAGTAAGGCAAAATTAAGCCTACAAGAGATAATTTGAAGTTTCAGTCGAATGATGGTTTTTAAAATGCCTCAACCTACATAAGTTATTTTTTTTTTCTACAAATGAAGCTCTTTAACTAAATTAAATTTTAGAGAACTTTAAAAAAATCGTTACTAACTTTGATGATTGCTTTCATTTCTAGTTCGCCCCTGATACGAAATCAGCAAAAACTGCAGCCAATGGTACCGGTTCAGCTTTAATACAATTTGCCTTCCAATACAACACATTTAAAGATCAAACACGTTTTGAACCTAGTTTTAACATGAGCATAGTTAAGCTTAATAACAGAGCGAGACCATCATACTTGACAATGTTTGTGTGTGCCAAGTATGTGGGTAAAGAAGAATTTTCTAATATGGCGATTATGGAAATTTATACTCCCTCGGGTTATGTCGTACTTGATGCAAATTTGAGGGAAACGGAAAAATCAAAGAGAATTATTGTAAGTGCTGTTAAAATGGAAGCTCTTTAAGAAATATAATAATTTTTTATATTAACAAGAAAATTTATTATTTGGAATCTTTATTATAATAATTTACTTTATTTGTGCCTGATTCCTTCAAATATAAATGTTTCATGATATTCTCATGAAATATTTATTATTTTAAACTAAAAAATTAAATCTTTCAAATACATATGAATGGTTTCCGATGGCAACCCTTATGTAGAAAAATGAAAGAAAAAATAAAAAAAAAAATAAAAATAGTTACTCAATGGTTACTGCGTTTTTGTAATAAAACTTTTGAGTTTTTTATGGCCTTTTTTGCCTTATTGATTTAATGGAGTTCTCATTTAATTAATTTGGCTTTTGGTATAAGACTCTGAGGTTTTCTTTACAAAATTTGGGTAAAATCCACTGATGAGCTATATGAGCAGTAGCGAAATGGCCATATGGATATGGTTTCCCCGCAGTAATACATTTAGTTTTTTAGTTTAAAATAATAAATATTTCATGAGAATATCATGAAACATTTATATTTGAAGGAATCAGGCACAAATAAAGTAAATTATTAATTTTTTATATTTATTTTATAGCATATGGAATCAAAAAACTCTGGTACATTGTTGGTTACATATTTCGATCTGTTGATTAAAAATGTTAAAGTGTGTTTAAGAGTGGAAGCCATGAGAGCTAAAAATGTGGCCATGCAAAAACCAGTTCCCATTATAATATATGAGTATTCTGACAAAGAAAGAAGAGCTGTTGCTTTTTATAATGTCGACACAAAATTGTGCGACATTTGTAGTACTCGGGAAGAGTGCAGGAAATGCAAATAACTTCTTTTAATTTACATGTGTGTTGTGTTATTAAAATGTTGTCTTATAATTATTTCTTTGTAAAATACAAAAGCAAAATAAATTTTTTTAAGAATTTTTTTTTTTAATTTACTATTCAGCAACGATATTGTAAACGCCACAAAAATAACAAATTGCAAAATTGAATTTTCGAACTGTTCAATGAATTCTTAACTGTACTACTCTTATTAAATGTAATTATTATTTATTTAATCGCACAAACACTTTGAACACTTTGAACACTTTTCACAATTTGAAACTTAGCGGTTGATTGAATTATTATTCTCAAACTACATTTCTTGTAACATATTTCATAACATTGCAAATAACAATACAAAAATTCTGTACACAGTTACATATTTTAAAATAAATACATTCGTTGACATTTCCAAAAAGGAAAACTTAAACTACAAACTCAATAATATTAACGTAATAAAGTAACATATTGCATCAATAAACGTATTTAAATTTTTTTTGCATATATCGTTTAAAAAGGAACAGAAATGCTTCAGTTTTGGACTTGGTTTTAAGCAACAGCACATTGATCATTAACATGAATGTTCTTGAATATAACATTCCGTCAGCTTACGAATCCCTTGTGTGCAAAATCGAGAATGCTATGCCAAATTAAATTAATGTTAGATATTATAATTAACAATCAAATAACAACAAAATCATCCTTCTACAGCTCAAGATTTAAAATCGAATTGGAAACATCTAAATTTTTACAAGTGATAATTAGGGACCCAAATGATTGCACTTTATCGGTGAGAAGAACGTTCAGCAAATTTAGCAGATGTAAACATTTACAATGTGAATCTTCCAACTTCTATGATAAATAAAGAAATTAATATCTATTGGAATAATAAATGGTGTAGTGTGCTGTCGAAATTGAGGCGAGATGAAAAAACTTTTTGAAAAATCAGCAGATGCTTAAGGGGGAAAAAAATAGAAAATTCCACATTACAATCAAGGAAATTAAATAATAATCACTGATCATTTAAAGGCACAAATACACTCTGACGCATTTTCTATCTCTCATAACCTCACTTCTTCTTATAGGCAAAGTTGTACTTTCCAATGTAAAAAGGTATTTGTCATCGGATAGCTATCCTGATACTTTGGTTACTTAAGCCATCAAAAGCTCCAGCTAAGTTTATTATCTTCAAAATAATTAAATATAATTTTATCTGTGCTGTTAGTAGACCTACAGGTTTTAAAGGTTTGGGTTAAACTAGTGCAAAGAGAAAGTGCAAAAATAAACTCTTTCTTAATTAAAGGCCTCAATGTAGATTCTGATCTGGTTACGGTCTATAAATTAAAAAAAAAATCAAATTGTTACATTAAAAAAATTCCAAAAGCCCTCATAGTAATGAGAACGAACTAAAGAAAAAATTAAGCGTTTTCTCAATATTTGCATGAGATGGAAAACTTTAATAAAAACGAAGGTTCCAAAAAGCAGTATGTTTCAAAAATTTTTTTTCACACAATAAACGATACAGATGCAACTTTTATGCATTAACAGGATCTTCAGAAATTAAATTAAATTCATATTTAGACGTATGACTTTTTGATAGGCAAACTAGTAACTACTTAAGTGATGATAATCTGGTATAATTTCTTGCAGACGGTATTGAAACAGACCATTAGTTAACATTCTTTTAAATTTATCCTATTTTAAAATATAATTACATGAAAAATAATTGGAAACATTTGATTACAACGTATTAAATGAGCACAACACTATTAACATCCAAATAATAGGAACCTTGTTTTATACAGAAGAGGTTTTCATCTACTAGAACCGATTAAAATTTCTGACTTCACTTCAAAATATTAAAACACAACTATTTAAATTAGGAATTTTATATTCGGCTCAGCCAAATCTTTTATACCCTTCACAACATATGATACTTAATACGACAGCTATTTTTGTATTCCTGCTTTTACTACTTATCAAGCAGGAATGCGAACGAAGGTATTTACAGACATCACCCTGCAGGAAAATAAACGAAAATTGAAAAGCATTTATGGAATTATTAGGGGCAGGCCTCGAAGGACAGGGACCAACCTTACTAATTTTTAATGACAAAACTTACGAAACTACGTCTGATCGATTAACGTATCCAGTGCATTGATAAAGCTGTTTTAAACATCAACACGAACGGACAGACAAACATTTATCAATTGACTTCGCTATGCATAAGAACTCAGATAAAATAATATTTTATGTGGTGGGATGTGCATATTGTAGACATTACAAATGGAATGACAAAAATCAGACGCAACCTATTTCTCCTGTGTTAAAAGGTATAAAAACTTAAGTATAAAAAACCTCAAAAAATTATTACATTTCTAAAATAAGGAAATTTGACAACTTAATTTTTCAACTTATTAGAAAACATTTCTTTAAAACCGTCGATTGTGCAGAAAATAATCACATAATGGCTCCAATGCCAAGGAAGCACACTCAAAAGCATTTTTCATACTGTTCGGATGTAGCCACACACATTCTTTTTAAAGTTGTATCTGTTGAAAACATGTCTCTAGTGGAATGTCTTTATTTTATGGTTCATTGAAGTTAAATATACATCTATGTAGGCACACCCGTTGATTTTCAAGTTATTGTATTTATTGCCATTTATTTTAAAAAGCCATATCGAAGCACATTTTATTAGAATTTCAAATGCCTGGCAATTACACTTAAAATATACGTTAAAATTACGTACGTTGATTGCTCTTCCCCTAAGTTAAGTTTTATTTTCTTATCGCTATAAAGTCTTCAAATAAATTTTAAGAAGTTTCTTCTCATTAAATTTTGTTTATTATTAACTAAGAAAAATTTAATGTTTTGATAAGAATGTAGATAAATTTTTTAAGATTTAAAAACATTTCACCGCTCAAAATACAGACATGACAAAGTGATATTCGCTATTATTTAAATCACATCCACAAAGAAAGTAAATTATAAAAAATAATAAACAAACTTTTATCTATACAAATTGTTCCTTCATTTTGTAGAAGTAATTAAAACAAACTTATTTTAACATAACTATATAAAACTTTATGGAAGGTAATTGTCATTTAATCTAGAAATTCTTAAATTTCATCAGCCTACAAATATATTTGGAGTCCTATTTTATCTCTTCAGACATTTAATTTTCTTCTTTAAAAGGTAAGGAAATCAAAATCAGTACCGCGAAAATAAAGAAAAACTATCATCTTTCATAGTTTATAAGAAACGTAAAGGCATTATTTTATTACAGAAAAAGTCAAATTTATGTCCGGAATTTTTATAGAAAAACAGTCGTAAATGCAACTTTTATACATTTTCAAACCCTCATTAGTTGTAAAAAACTACTACTAACTTCATCGCTTATTTTTGCATTAGATCAGAATATATTTTAAAATTCATTTCTAGCCTGTTTAAATCCAGGGTTTTTACTTAACCCTAAGCATTCCCAAGCCCCAACTATTTTTAGTTCTATACGTTAGAAGGGTTTATTCTCAGAAAAATATAAAATTAGTGTTTGCTAAAGTGGCTCTAAATTTTAAGATTCAAAAAATAAGGTGTTGTGTGTTAAAATGATTTCCCGTTTCAAAATGTCCCTTAAACCTAAAGATCAAATGGTATAATTAAAAATAGCTTAAGAACCAAAATCAGTTATTTAATCAGATCTTTCGTTGTCATTTTTTTTTTTTGTAGATTTATTTAGTTTAAATAGAACTCATTGCAGAACTGTGGCAACTACCAGCACATTAAGAGCGGAAACTTTATCGTGGTACTCGCAAATAAAATTTAACAATTTTTGCCAACAAGCATTTATCTAAAGAACCCTCAGCAGCTAGTAATCATTCATCACTTGACTGTTTAAAAGTGAAGATCAGTTCGGTCATATTTAGCTTTAACACTTTGTGTTTGTATTAATTAAACCTTAAATAATTAACTACTAAGACATGAATTTGAAATTATATCTCTCAATTTTCATTTTGCAAATCCTTTTATATACCAACGCTATGGAAAAGTAAGTACCAAGATTCCTTTAAATAAAGAAAATTTTTTGAATTATAAAAATTAAAACTAAAGTGTTTTCGCCTATATTTTTGATTTTTTCCTTGTTTAAATAAAAGGAATCAAAGCAATTTTAAACAAAATTATCAACGATATTATCAAATAACCTAAAAATATTTATTTAAATACATTGATCTTTAACTTGAACCAGGATTTTTAGAACAATTAAAAATAATTAAATTTTTAACAAAGGAAGCTTTTGTTATTTTGTTAATGGAAAAAACGGATTAATCCATAAAAAAAAAATAATTAATAAATTAAATTAAAATAATAATAATAATAATAATAATAATAATAAAAAAATAAATTAACAAATAAATAAATAAATAAAACAATCAAATAATAAATTTTATTTAAATTTGACTCAAACTTTTCTAAAAAAGAATATTTCCAAATTTTTAAAACACGATACAAAACATAGCGAACGTAAATCGAAATCGGTATATAAGAAAAAAACAATCTTTTTGGCCAAGAAAACAAAAAAAAAATTATTTCAAGTTAGAAAAGACATCTTCGTATGTTTCAAAAAGCTGCCGCAAAGTCGTGCTAATCAAGTTATTGCCAGAAAATGGAAAAAAAATTTCATTATTTAAAATTTTCCTAAAAATGGTTTGTTCACTCAAAATATGCCTTTCAAAAACAACTGAAGAACATTGTAAAATTTTAGTTTAAGTTTTGGGGTTATGACTGGCGTTTTTTTAGCAAACAAAAAGTAATTGTAAGTTTGCAGAAGGATCATTCTTGAAAAATTCGTGAAATCAAAAAACAATAGTCAAGGACCAAAAGAAATATTTTCAAAAATAAGACGTTCTTTTTCATTAAAGTTGGAGTTTTGAGATGTTGATGAATATAATAACCCTCAAATCTAAAAACTCGAAAAGAAAATTAAAACAAAAAAAATATATGTCAAAGAATCGAAAATACACAAAACAATCATAATTCCATCAATTACTATTAACAAACAAAAACGACTAAATTTAATAAAAAAATCGTAGTTCCGCAATTAATGCAATTTTAAGAAACAAAAGGCTAAGTCGTCTGTAAAAGAAAATCGAAATTTCGTAGCTACTTTATTTTTCTTTTTTCTTTGCCGAGCAATAAATTATGGCAGACAACTGAACTTCCAGATGATATATTCAAATTTCTTTTAACAAAATTCTAAATTTTAGTTTTAATTTAAAGAGGAAAATGTTTTTTCTTAACTTTGGCGACGCTTGAAATTTTCGCCGAAGGCGTGTTACTTACTATTAGGGATAGAACGATACCACTTGGGTATCGATATTTTTACTCGATACAGTATCGATCGAAATATATCAATACGTACTCAATATCGAACAAAAAATATCGATACCTACTCGTATCGATTGACTATTTCATAGAATTAAAGCAAATAAAAATACATATTGCTAATCTCATGTAGAAAAGTCCTAACTTGAATTTTTACGAAATTGAATTTTTTCAAGATTCCAATACATTTCACGGAGATACCACTCAATAGTATCAAGAATAAGGGTTTTACAAAAATTTGCATTTTAAATATTACATTGTGATAAGTACAGTTTCTATTATCTACTACCTCCTTCTGTAAAATCACGATTATGCGAGTTAGGGCCTTTCTACATGAGACCAGCGATATGCAGTTCCAAGTACGTTATTATAGTTAATGTGTAATAGTTTGTTTTACCTTTTCAGTTTAAAAATAAAGACAAATTTATGTATAAAATTTTAATAAAATTTATTTAAAAATTAAAACAATCAACAAAACATTACAATATTTCTTTCACCCTTATGTGAATGGCAAAAAAAAACCTTCTATAACATACAAGGTACCCGTAGGTACTCTTTACCTAAATAAAAACTTTAGTCTGTTTTATTTTCGACCGAGATCACATTACAAGTACAAGTTTTTACAAACACAATAAATATGAGTGCTAGTGTTCGTTCTAAGAGATTTACTTCACCAGATATAAAAAACATATTATCCATTCTAAGCATGATAAAGAATATATTCAACCATTAAATGAAGTAGAAGCTCCAGACTAAGGATGCTACCGTTTGGCAAATTCATCCATTTCCTGAATACGAGGGCTGCTCTATATATTTCTGGCCTAATAGTGATAATGCGAATATTTATAATCAAAAATGGTTTTATTGTTTTTCAAAGTATTCTCCAGCATGATTTATATACTTTTGCATACGCTCAAATCAGTTGTCAAAGCACTTTTTTCACTCCGATTGAGACACCTCTAAAACATGGTTTTTGAACACTTCAACAGCTTCTTCCGGCGACGAAAATCGTTGACCACGCATTTTTTTCTTGATGTGCGGAAACAAGAAGAAGTCATTAGGTACCAAGTCAGGGCTGTACGGCGGATGACCTATTAATTCGACGTTTTGGCCGGTCAAAAACGCTCTGGTTTGAGCCGATGTGTGAGAGCTCGCATTGTCATGGTGAACAATGATTCGTCTTTTCTTGTGGGTTTTTCGAATTTCTCCGATGACTTCAGGCAAACAAATTGTAGTGTACCACTCAGAAGTGACCGTCCTACGTTTCTCAAGCGGAACAGTCGCCACATGACCAGTTTTGCCGAAGAAACAGGCGACCATTTGCTTCGAAGTGCTTCTTCCACAAACAACTTTCGTTGGATTTTGCTCGTCTTTGAAGACCCACACGGTCGATTGTTGTTTCGTTTCGGGCTCATACGTATAGATCCATGATTCGTCACCTGTAACGATCTTATAAACGTCTTTTGAAGCACCGCAATCGTATTTGTGCAACATTTCTTTGCACCAATCGACACGAGCCTTTTTTTGAGCGACTTTCAAGTTGTGCGGGATCCAACGAGAACAAACCTTTTTTACGGCCAGGTGTTCATGCAGTATCGAATGTATGCTGGTGGAAGAAATGTTCAAGGATGTCTCTATATCTTGGTATATCGCATGTCGATCTTGCATTATGAGTTCACGCGCGGTATCAATGTTCTCTGGCACCACAACCGTTTTTGGACGACCTTCACAGAATTCGTCTTTGAGCGAGCTTCGGCCACGATTAAATTCATTATACCAATTTTTCACAGTGCTATAGGATGGTGCTTCATCGCCATACAAAGATTTAAGTTCATCAATGCACTCTTGTCGTGATAATCCACGTCGAAAGTTGTGAAAAATGATGGCACGAAAATGTTCACGAGTTAATTCCATTCTTTTCTATATTACTTTTTTCAAGTCACTGTAAACAACACAAATAATGGTCGTACGTCAAAACGTTTTGAGTACGATTATGCCTAAAAATCACAAACTTTCCAATGGAAATGTCAGATTGCACTTGGCAGCACTCAGTGTTGCCAGGCCAGAAATATATATAGCAGCCCTCGTAACAAACAATAAATAGAAACATTTTACAACAACGTGGTGGTGAAGCTCAAAAATAAAAGTTACCTACTGTTAAACAATTACTTAGAAATATTTTGTCTGCTGAAATATGTGATATACAGTATTGTTCGAAACCTAAGCAACTTTTTCCCACTAAGTAATAATATACTCATATCTCTTCTTTAACTAAATTTCTAGAAAATATTTTTTTTATTTACCACTACACAATGTGTCTTTAACCTAAAAATAACAACAAAAATTAAGTTCAATTTCTTTAGAAGTTATAATAAAATAAAAACAAAATTTACTTAAAAATTCGCTGTTCAAAACCTAAGCAACTTTTAATATTTGGTATGATATCCTTTGTTTCTCACGACCTCAGCGCATGTTTTAGGCACAAATTCAATAAGATTCGATAGAATAGTTGTTGGTATAGCTTTCCACTCTGATTTTAGACAGTTCATCAACTCCTGTTTATTTTTAAAGCGTCGATTTTTAACTCTCCGTTTTAAAATTCCAAAGAGGTTCTTTATAGGATTCGAGTCTGGCGATTGAGGTGGCCAATCCAAAACATGAACCCCATTAGCCTTGACTAACTTCGATGAGTGTTTTGGGTCATTGTCATGTTGAAACACCCATCGAAGTGGCATTTCCCACTCAGCATAGTTAAGCATGTGAGTTGCTAAAATGTCTCTGTAAACAAAACGGTCCATTTTTGTTTGAATTTCTACAAAGGAACCAACACCACTGGCCGAAAAACAAGCCCAAATCATCACATTTCCACCCCCATGCTTTATTGTGGCTTTTGAGTAGCGAGGATGTAGACGCTTTCCTTTTGGTCCTCTCACGTGGCAAACTCCATCTGAATTTAGTAAGTAATTTTAGTAAGTTCTCTATTTGGATATAGTCCAATCCATATCTGCTCTAGCAGAATCCAACATAAAACAACCAAAAAGCTGAGAAAATCAGAGACTACGTTGCAATCAATCAAACAAACCTCTTTTTTAAATGCTTCTTAGTCAGCATAGGCTTCTTTGATGGCATGAAGCTCCTTAAGTTTTGTTCCAATAAACGTTTTCTTACTGTGGAAGAACTAATCTGAAGTTCAAGCTCATTCACTATGTCTTTCGACGAAATAAATAGATTTTTTTAACTAGACGGAAAATTTTCTGGTCTTTTCGAGGTCGCCCACCGCTATTGGCTTCCTATACTTTCCCAGTAGCTTTATATTTTTTATAAGTCGGCAAACTATTGATTTAGTAATACTCAATTGTTTTGCTATAGCAATTTGGTATTTACCGTTATTAAAAAGTTCAATAATCATTAGCTTAAAAGCTGATCCATACGTGTCCGCGTCATGGTTGCACTTCTAAAGAATTGGTACTACTTAAATGCATAAAATCATCCAAAATTATTTTTCTCAATAGATGATTGCGAGACTAAAATTTTTGTTTAAAATTTTTTTGTTGTTTAAGTTAATAATTCGCAACAAATACAACAATGTAAAAGTTGCTTAGGTTTCAAACAGAGAATTCTTAAGTTAATTTTGTTTTTGTTTTATAATTTCTTCCAAAGACATAAAATGTATTTTTTGTTGTTATTATTAGTATGTAGTCTATATGTAAAATAGTAAATAAAAGGGAAATTTTTCATTAATCTATTTAAAGAGAACATATACGACCATGAGTATTTACTGGGGAAAAGTTGCTTAGGTGTCGAACAATACTGTATATATAAATGAGAACCGTTGCAGTTGATGGTTAAAGAACGAGAGTGTTATTCATTACGTTTATCTCTATTACTACGTTTATGATTCCTATTAAAAGCCATATTCATAAACATAGTAGTGTTACTAATTTAGCGATTTATATAACAGTTCTCCCCCCCCCCCCTTAATATTGAATTCATTTAAATATACATTTAACATTTAAAATTTCGTAAAATAATATTTGAATCATTCCAGCAGGCGATTGGGGATTTTCCGTTGCCTCTCCGATCGTCGCACTACCGTCTTATCAGCTGCTTGAGCCTGAGTTTCTTGCGGTTGTGGGATGACTTCCTGTTGAGGACTTACTCCGCCTTGTCGAACGACCTCTCTTGTCTTATTTTGTAAAACTGAGTGGGGTATGCCATGATTCATTACTGGTTCCTACACATGTGGTGTTGGGTTGGGGTCTAATGGTTCATGCAATGGTGTGCTAGCATTTACCCCAATCTTACGCATTTGATCAACATGTCTTTTCTATCTGCGACCATAATCATCACCGATGTCCTCCTCTACCACTCCAAATTGCCATTTGTCTTTGGACATGTAATCTCTTACTGACACTCTGTCTCCTATAGACAATTTATTATTGGTGGCTTAGGGTAGCTGCTTGTTGACATAATTACTTAGTAATATAAGATCAAGGCGCCATTGTATTTGTCGACCTAGCATTAACATTGCTGGCGATTTACCAGTAGTTGGGTGAATTGCACATCTATATGCCAATAAATTTTTTGATAGTTCTGCACTCGTGATGTTTGGGGTACATTTTGCTGCTAATAATTTGGATTTAATCGTCTGCACATATCTTTCAACTTGCCCATTAGTTGCGGGGTGATATGGCGCTCCCTGTTTGTGTGTAATCTTATTTATTTTAAGAATGTTTTGAAATTCCGTCGAATTAAATTGAGTCCCGTGGTCGCTCACGACAATGCTGGGAATGCCGAATTGAAAAAATATTTCACGACACTCTTGTATTGTTGTTTCTGTTGTCATATTGAGAATAATATGAACTTCCGGCCATTTACCTTATGCGTTCACCAATAAAAACAAATATTTTCCCATAAACGGTCCGGCAAAATCCGCATGTACCCGTTCGAATGGGTTTGTGGGTCGCTGCCAACCATGAATAGACGTTACTTTTTTCGGGTTAGGTCGTGTCGCTTGACAAAGTGGGCATTTTGATACTAACTTCTCTATATCGTTATCCAGCTGATTCCACCAAACGTAAGCTCTGGCTAAGCTTTTCATCCAAGATATACTAAAATGGGCTGAGTGTAATTTATCTAAAATTTTCTTACGTAACGATGGTGGTATGTATACTCTTATACCTCTTAACAGACATCCATCATGAAGGCTGAATTCCGTCTGTGTGATACCAAACCTATCCTTTGCTTCACAGTCACGACCATATTCTAAGCATTTAATTAGTTTCTTCACATCATCGCCGTCTTTCGTATATTGTTTGAGTTCTTCTTGGGTCACAGGCAAATTATTAATAATTTCCTCTTTGATTATGTAGACTTCTTCGACGAACTCATATGCCTCTGTATTTGTGAGTTTTGACAACGCATCAGCATTCGCGTTTTCTTTGGATCTCCTGCATTCTATCACGTATTCAAATTGTTCTAGGAACAGGGCGTAAAGTTGCATTTTTGTTTCTGAATGTACTGGAAGGCCCTTACTTGGAGAGAAAATCTGCGATATCGCCTTATTATCTATAATAAGAGTAAACTTTTTACCATATAAATAATTATAAAATTTACGAACACCATATATGATTGCATAAGCCTCTCTATCGGTTTGTGAGTAACGCTATTGAGTTTTACTAAGCGTTTGTGAAGCGAACTGTATAGGTTTTTCGCTTCCATCACCATACACATGACTAAGAACAGCGCCTACGCCGATAGGACTGGCATCTACCGCTAGTATTAAGGGTAATTTTTGGTAATAATGGGGCAGTACAGTATCTGATTGCATTCGATGCTTAATGTTCTCAAAAAGCCTTTACAAATCTGCCATAGTAATTGATGAGGACCAAGAAAGCGCGTACCTCATCCTTATGTTTAGGTTGTTTCATATTTTGAATGGCGTTAACTTTGGTTTTCATTCGATGTATTCCCTCTTTATTTATCATGTAGCCACAATATCCAATTGAATATTTCATCAATTTAAACTTGTCTTCATTTATGCGCATGTTTAACTTTTCTAAACGCGATAGTACTTCCTCCAACCTGTTTATGTGAGTTGTGTCATCAGAGGCTGTAATTTTAATGTCATCCAGGAATACTGAAACTCCTGGTATATTTCTCAGAACTTGCTCCATTAGCTTTTGCCACTTAGCCGGAGCACTAGCTACTCCATACATCAAACGTGTTGGTTGGTATAAGCCTTTATGTGTGTTGAGGGTTTATAAGTGTCTATCATCGGGATGTACTTCTAGTTGCAGATACGCTTTAGTGAGATCAATTTTTGAAAATTTTTTGACACCAGCAAAATAAACAATTCCTCAATAGTGTGTATTGGGTATTCGTCCACAAGTAAAGCTGGATTTAATGTAATTTTGTAATCTCCACAAATACTTACCTCACCATTCTTCTCTAGCACTACTACGACAGGTGTGGCCCACTCGCTTTGATCTACTTTTACTAGCAACCCTTCATCGACTTGCACTTGTAACTGTTTCCCAACTGCCTCCATTAGGGAGTATGGTACCCGTCTGGCCTTCGCGAATTTAGGAGTCACATTATCATTAAGGTAGAGTCGGGCCTGAAGTTCAGTAATTTTGCCCATAGATTTTGAAAACACGGTTGGAAACTTTTTTTTTATATTTGTTTTTGCTTAGAGAGGTTTTTGGCTTCTATAATATTTACTAAATCATTAGCATTAAAAATTCAATTCCAATCTAATTTTATTTGGTACAACCACTCTCTTCCTAACAAGGGCTTATGGTTCGACCGTACTATGTATAATTTCACATTAGTGTCAATTTCATTTTTAATATTTACCCATACAGAGCCAAGACATTCCAAAGGTGGAACGCCAGTAATTTATCAAATTCAAATCAGGAACTTTGACTTCCAATCTTCGGAACAACTCTATCGCGTTCTTCAGATTTATTATAGAAACTGGCGCACCTGTATCCACTTCAAATTCTAAAAGTTTATTGTTAACCTCCAACTTGCACATTATCTTCTTGTGGGTCGTTATTGTTGGTTCATTTATTTGTAGAATATCTTCCACTGTTGTTACTGTTGTTGGCACTATTGCTGGTTTTTCTGTATTACCTTCGATAAAATGCAATCGCTTTTTTTCTTTGAAACAGGCTTTTATCAAATGTCCCTTCTTTTTACAAAAATGACAAATAGCTTCTTTATACTTACACTTGTCAGCCATGTGTTTAACATCGCCACAACGAAAACATTTCTTAGAATTAAACTTTCTGTCTTTTTCCGCCATTTTGTGAACACTAATTGGATCTTTATTATTACCTTGTAATTCGCTACCGCCTTTTTCGTCTAACTCACTTGCTGTCGCCATTGCTATTGCATTATCCAGAATAAGTGTTCTTTTCTTCAACAACCGGCTTTGCAATTTACCGTCCAAGAGGCCAAATACAAATTGACTTCTCAATGCCTTTTCCAAATGCGTTCTGAAATCACAATTTGCTGCCAACTTACGAAGTTCCACCAAAAAATCTGCCGCTTTCTCGCCTTCTTTTTGCTTTCTCATATTGAAACGGAAATTTTCCAACAACTCATTTGTTTTTGGGTCGAAATGATCCTGTAATATCACTACGATCTCCTTGTACTGCTTTTCTTCTGGTGTTTGTGGGGCTAACTTATCACATAATAAGTTGTACGTTTCTGACCCTATAAAATTTAGTAACAGCTTCTGGTGTTTTGCCCTGTCGCACTCAAATAACTCCATTGCTGTCTTAAATCTTTTCACCCACCGTTCCATGTAGTTTTTTTTCTTTGAGTCAAACGGGTCAAAATTAAATAATGAAACATATTTGGTTTCACCCACAGTCTCTGGCATTTTGCTTTTTTTTTAATTAATTTTTCTTTTCTTTTTTTTATTTATTAATTCTGCACTTGTACTGTAAAAAAATGCAGTTTTTTATTATTTTTTTCTCCTCGTCGCCAAAATTATTATAAATGAGAACCGTTGCAGTTGATGGTAAAAGAACGAGAGTTTTTTTCATTCCATTTATCTTTATTACTACATTTATGTTTCCTATACATAGCCATATTCATATAATATAACACAAAAACAGGCAAAACGCAAAAAACCAAAGTATTTGAGCCATTCAGGGATGAAGAAGTGGATGCATTTTTTGGTATTCTTATTTATGCTGGCGTTCAAATATCAAATAGAGAAAATATAACAGAATTGTGGAAACTAACTTATTTTCTATTGTTCCGGGTAGCAATGCCCATATTCAGATTCAAAATCCTCCTACATTATTTACGTTTTCATAGTGCTGAAACCCGTATATTACACACTGAAACTAATAAAGCTGCTGCTGTTCGTGACATTTGGATGATGCTAAATGCAAATTTAAGTTATAGTTTCAAACCTAATGAGTGCATTACAATTGATGAAAAACTAATAGCCAAACATCGGACATACCCATTTTGCGTAGCATACGTCGTCAAAACCAGAAAACTATGACATACAAATATTTTGTGCTTGCATTGCATATATGTAAATCTTACCTTCTGCATGGCAATTTATACAAGCGGAATGTGAGCGGCAAGCAAATGTAGGCGGAAAAAAAGCTTTGAACCTAGTTTTTCCATATAAAAATACAGGAAGAAATGACAATTTTTTTTACGTCTCTAGAGCTGACAAAAATCCTTGGAATTTTACGCATGTTAGAACAGTGAAAAAGAACAAAAGTTTTATACTAGCAAATATGCGGTCAGATAAGGAGAGGTTAGTATTATACTAAACATATACTATATATATTTATGCTCCCAATTTTATGTTCTTAGATAGGAATGGTAATGTTTTATTATTATTAAGTTTACGGAAAATATTAAAATAAATATTTATTCTAATTGTTTTTTATATAAAATGTATGAAGGTACCTAAGTATCTTCCCATGCTGTTAAGGGAGTCAAAAGAAAATATATCTGTCTCGCTGACATAAAGTTATGTGTGTAGCTGAAATACAGTAATAACTTGAAGCCTATTAAAAGTTAGGAGCTCTCAATAAGTTTCAAGAATGTAGATCGTCAGCCTCTTTAAAAAAATTTTGTTGTCATTCATATAAGGGTTAAAAAAATGCGTGTAAATATTTACATACAAATATAAAAAACAATATAAAAACATTTTTGTGTTGTACTTTACAAGCAGAATAAAAAATATTGAAGTCCAATGAATTTTTTTTTTACAAATATGAAATGAATGAATTGAATAAACCAAAAATTTGCTTAGAAAAATATGTTTCTATTAATAATTTTTGGAAAATTATTTTAACAGAAAATTATGAATAATTGTAAGTTAAAGCTTGATTAAGAATTACATTTACATTACTTTGCAGATAGAATACTTAGTTATGCACATTTCAAAAAGACTGGAATGGCGTCACGTTTAACATAAACTTCAAGTCAATATACAACGAGTATTTTTGACCGATACGAATACATTTTTACCGATACCTACTTGGTATTCTATGGTAATGTATCGATGCTAAAAGTACTTGGTATTGAAAGGAAAGTATCGAATATGTACTTGTATCGTTTCATCCCTACTTACTATAACCGCTATAACAAAAATTACTGAAAAGTAAAGCGCGTCCCGCAAATAATAGGCAGATACGTAAAACTGTGTCCGTTATAGCTATAGCAATAAGTAAAAAAGCTCTACGTCAAAATAATTTTACACGTACACTCTTTCCTTAATTATTTCATTTTTTAGTTCTTTTATACCTGCCCTTATAGCAGGAACAGCAATATATGTAAATTTGAAGTCACTGCCTGTAATAACTAATAGACGACAATTTGAGTAAATTTTAAATGTCTGTAAAAATTAAAGTGACGTATGTTAAAATCAGGTTATTGTATGAATGCCGTTTCTACAAAGTTTTATTTTTTATACTCATTCTTCTTCATCTGTTAAATATTTAAACTTAAAGTACCTTCCTACGTTATCATCTTTCATATTTCAAACAGGCAGTTGCAAACAGAGACCCGAAAACTAATGTTTCTGTAAATATCTCAAAGATGTTCATAAAATTTCTTTCGAAAGATTCATTTTAATGAAGGCCAATTGTAGATCTAATTATTATTGTAAAAGGATTCACTTGAAGAATATTCAAAGTATTTGTTTTGATTATTTTACTTCTTATTGCATATTCACTATTTAATATTTATTATTAAATACATTTTTTATAATATTCTCATTAAATAATTTTCATTCAAAAGTAAATTTTAAATGTATTTCTAAGCTTTAAATAATAAATATTACATAAGGATATTATGGAATGCTTACTTTCGAGGACTAAAGCGCAACTATATTTCATGCCATTCAGACCAGGGACAAAATTTTTAATACGAAAATTATTCCTTAAATAATTTAGGATATTTTGGTTGAGTTGTTAATAAAATTACTTTTTAAAATACATTAACCTTTTGATTTTTAAAAAAATTGCAAACCTTTTTTTTCTTAGTTGTCTAATTTTTTTTTCAATAAACTTTTTTAGCAGGGACGAGGCAATCGAGTTATTCTTACACACACATTTGCCGTACTCAGTTAGAAAAGGTTCGTTGGCTGCATATATTTTTTGTTTCGATAATTAATTTAATTTATATTTCAGGCGAAGTTATTAGTGTGCCCGTCTCGGTGCATAACCAACAAGACTACAAAATACCTGTTACGATTTCTTTATACAATAGTAAAGCTGAATATGAATTTATGGATTTTGACAATAAAGTCATTAGTAAGCCGAACATGGCTAAAAGCTTTAAACTTGCGAAATATTCAGCTGCAACAGTTTCATTCCTGATAAGGCCGATAGTCAGTGGAAACGTTACGCTGCATTTCAAAGCCTTTTCATCATCTGATTTCGATATTTTAAATAAAACATTGAATGTGGTACCGGAAGGCATCACCCAATGTGTCACTGAAGCTTTTGTAGTTCATTTGAAAAAGGAACTTGTGCAAAAGACTGAAATTGAATTGGAATCAATCGAAGACTTAGTACCTGACTCACTGCATCTCGAAGTGGGTGCCGTCGGTGACATCTTAGGCCTCGTTTTGAAACACCTAGACAATTTAGCAGAATTTCCAACAGGTTGTGGTGAAGAAACAATATCCTCTCTATTGCCTAATTATTTAGTCATGAAATACTTGAAGTATTCAAATCGCTTCACTGACAAATTGGAAGCGCTGCGTCACAATCTAGAGACTGGCTATAAAAACCTATTAAATTGTCGTCTTAAGGATGGTTCCTTCAGTAGCCTTAGCCCTTCTGAGGATTCGGAAGACATTCGAGATGGTTCTATATTTGTGACGTCTTATATCTTACGTTTTTTGCCACATTTTAAAGAATTCATTGATGTTAACGAAAGAGTAATTAAGGAGGGCTTGGCCTATTTAAGCAGTCAACAGTTTGAAAACGGAAGATTTCTCGAAAAGGGTATTTACTATTATCCTTCACAAATCAACTTTGTAACTCTAACAGGTGCTGTTGTATTGGCCTTCCTGGAGAATCACGTTTATGCTGAGGAATACTCACAAACCATAGCTAAAGGTTTTGAGTATATGAGTAAAAATAATGAAAACTTTAAATACCTACATACCCATGCATTAGCCACATACGCCTTTAAGCATGTCAATTATGCAGCTTCTGAGAAAACAAGCTTAATAAAGTGGTTATCTGTAACTAACATAGAAACTCAGAGCAAATTTTGGCATAATTTGTACCTCACTAATTTTGAAAGAACTTCGTTCAATTTATTAAAGCTTTTGGGACTTAAAACTACCAAATTCAATGACATACTAGATGCTGTTAAATGGCTATTAGCTCAACGTATAAGCCTTAGTAATTTTCCTTGGATTAAGGATTCCGTCGCTGGTTTGATCGACATAATATTCTTAGCCGAATTTGATGGTTATGAACCTGCAAAAATGGATGTAAATGTTTTATCAAAGAATAAGAACGATACTGTTAAACTGGCTGAGGACAATGCCATTTTGTATGAAAGCGTTGACGTAAGTTTACACTGATAGTGATTTAGAAAGAATGGAGCCACATAGTCGTTACACAAATAGAAAACGTTTTTTTTTTAAACACATTTAACCTTTAAATTGGTATTTGTAGTAGTTTTACGTAGTTTTCAAGATATTGTTTTATCCAGACACGTTGTCACAGAAGACATAATGAAAAATGTTTAGATATAATATTTAGAGGACGCGACAACCTTACCGTTTTATTTCAACACAAAGACACATGGAATTGAAATATTCTAAACAGACGGGTGAGATACATTTAAGGGGAAATGTTGGTTCTGAGGAAAAATGTAAAGTCTTCAATAAGAATAAGCAATGAATGATAATAAAGAATACATGATATTACAAATGCGTCGTCTAGGAAAGAAGCAATGTAAAAATGAATCTGCTTAGAAAAACGTAGTATAGGAAAATTGGAGCTTACGAATAATGCAGTCTTCGAGAGAAGTTTCACAAAAACTTTGTCTTCAAAAAAACGTAGTCACAGCAACAAGTTGTCTCAGAAAAACGTCGCTAGAGAAAAAGTAGTCTAAAAAAGACGTATTCAAAGAAAAACGTAGTCTAGAAAACAACTATCCAGGGAGAAAAACAAAATCAAAAGGTCTAAAGAGAATCTGGGCTGAAAAAGACTTTTACAATTAAAACGGATGAAAGACGTTAGGAAGTAATTCTGCAGCTTATTAGCCTCATTAGATTGGAACATTGTATGACTAAAGTAAAGGCATTTCATTAAACTGCTTTCAGTGCCGTCTGCGCGACATTTTATTAATAATTATACAGTAAAAGAATAAATAGGAAATAATATTTATAGAAAAAAAAAAAAAATAAGGCATAAAATTGTTCTTCAACAAAAGATTGATTGCGAACTCATGAACATTTTTAGTTATGTTTGATATAAAAATAGCTTTCAAAACATGTCCAAATTTAAGAGTAAAGTTCGACCATAATTCCCCTGTGTTCGCGTGAAGTCTGGCACTACCCGTCCAAAAACTATAGAATTATTTTCTTTTTTTAAGCCCATTGTGCGGTTTATAATAAATGATTGAAGAACGTAGTAAAAAGATAGTAGTCTTAAAAAGAAGAAGAAGTCAAAGAAGAAGACTTTTTTTACGAAAAAAAATCTAAAAGAGAGTAGTTAAGCGTAGGCTTAAAGTATTTACTTTTAAAAGGACGTAGTCGAAGTGCAATGTGATTTTAAAAATGCGTAGAGTAAAAAATGTAAGAAACATGTTTTGCAAAAGACAAAATTCAAAATTTAAATTTAAAATATAATTTACTTCTATACGTCTTCCATTTTGCTGGGTTTAATATTTCATTTTGTGTTATTTATTTATTTATTTTTTATTAAAAAAAAAACAAGCGAAACGTTACTCGAAATTTCAAAAGTAACAAAAAGTCTTGAATTATTTTTTTGAAGCTAAAATTATTATAGAATACGTCTCTGTACAGCGTAGACTTTCTGCCAATAAGATATAAATCCAATAAGGCTAAAGGAAGTAACCTTAAATAATTATGTGACGATACAGGGTGTAAGTAAGCCTACAAGAGATAATTTGAAGTTTCAGTCGAATGATGGTTTTAAAATGCCTTAACCTACTTATAACCTACATAAGTTATTATAAGCTAAATTATTATTTCTAAATTAAATTTTAGAAAACTTAAAAAAAAACGTTACTAACTTTGATTATTGCTTTCATTTCCAGTTTGCCCCTGATACGAAATCAGCAAAAACTGCAGCCAATGGTACCGGTTCAGCTTTAATACAATTTGCCTTCCAATACAACACATTTAAAGATCAAGAACGTTTTGAACCCAGTTTTAACATGAGCGTAGTTAAGCTTAATAACAGAGCGAGACCATCATATTTGACAATGCTAGTTTGTGCCAAATATGTGGGTAAAGAAGAATTTTCTAATATGGCGATTATGGAAATTTATACTCCCTCGGGTTATGTCGTAAATGATGCAAGTTTAAAGGAAACGCAAAAACTAAAGAGAATTATTGTAAGTGCTGTTAAAACGGAAACTGCTTAAGAAATATAATAATTTTTTATATTTATTTTATAGCATATGGAATTACAAAACTCTGGTACATTGTTGGTTACATATTTCGATCTGTTGCTTAAAAATGTTAATGTCTGTTTAAGGGTGGAAGCAATGAGAACTAAAAATGTGGCCATGCAAAAACCAGTTCCCATTATAATATATGAGTATTCTGACAAAGAAAGAAGAGCTGTTGCTTTTTATAATGTCGACACAAAATTGTGCGACATTTGTAGTACCCGGAAAGAGTGCAGTAAATGCAAATAACTCCTTTTAATTTACATGTGTGTTGTGTTATTAAAATGTTGTCTTATAATTATTTATTTGTAAAATGCAAAAATAAAATAATTTTTTTAATTAAAAATTAAAAACACGGGAATATTAAATTTAATTTATTAAACTTTTAATTTTATTGTGCTATTTTCCCGATCTCGCTACCGCTTACTTAGCTCTTCAGGAAACTTCTCACAATTATTTCAAATGAACTAAAGAGTTTTGCCTAAACAATAAAGTAAAGACAAAAATCAAAGTTCAAGCAAAAACAACAATAATCAAATTTGATTTTACTTTTCTTTCTCCACTGTATACGGCTACTTTTTTTCAGCTCTTTTTATACAGTTTTAAAGATGTAAAAAAATAAAAACAACACCTCCAATAATCAATATCGGGAAAATAGCACAATAAAATTAAAAGTTTAATAAAAATAATTTTTTTTTGAGATTTTTTTTTAATTTACTATTATTTCACAATTGAATATTTGAACTATTATTAATTTATTCGCACAAACACTTTGAACACTTTTTACAATTTAAAACTTTGCGGTTGATTGATTTATTATTCTCAAACTATATTTCTTGTAACTTGTAAAATACAATTGGTAAATAACATTACCAAAATTCTGTACACAGTTACATATTTTAAAATTAATACGTACATTCGTTGACATTTGCAAAAAGAAAAACACTCATTTTTAAAAATTTTATTTTAAACTAATAACTTAAACTACAAACTCATAAATATTAAAATACTGAGGTAAAATAATCAAACTATTCTGCGATGTTGTACACCAAGTAAGTTGTGCCAATAATTTTTAAGCTCAACCTATAGATCAGGAATTCGATGGAAGCATTCTCCAATCAAAAACCCAGAGGTGAGATCTCTTAAAAAAACATAAATTATCTCAAAGTCTATACTGATATATATATTTCTGCAATGGGGGCTGAACCAGAAATTTAGCCGTACACAAAATAATTCAAAATAATTTTATCTGTTCTGAGAGTGGCCCTCTAAACTTGATAAAGACCTTGAAGGTTTGGGTTAAACAAGTGCAAAGAGGAACTGCAAAAATAGTATCGTTCTTACTTAAAGGCCTCAGTATAGATTCTGATCCGGTTACGGTCTATAAATTAAAAAAAATCAAATTGATACATTAAATTAATTCCAAAAGCCCTTAAGGACAATGATAGTAATGAGAACAAACTAAAGAAAAAATTAAGCGTTTTCTCAATATTTACATAAGATGGAAAACTTTAATAAAAACGGAGGTTCCAAAAAGCAGTATGTTTCAAATGTTTTTTCACATAATAAACGTTACAGGTGCAACTTTTATGCAACAACAGGATCTTCAGAAATTAAATTAAATTCATATTTAGACGTATGACTTTTTGATAGGCTAACTAGTGACTACTTAAGTGATGATAATCTGGTATAATTTCTTGCAGACGGTATTGAAACAGACCATTAGTTAATATTCTTTTAATTTTATCCTAATTTAAAAAAGAATTATAAGAAAAACAGTTGGAAACATTTGAGTACAACGTATTTAATGAGCACAACACTATTAACATCCAAATAATAGGAAACTTGTTTTATACAGAAGAGATTTTTATCTACTAGAACTGACTGCACTTAACAACAATTCTGTTTAAAAATCAGTCTCACCGATTAAAATTTCTGACTTCACTTCAAAATATAAAAACACAACTATTTAAACTAAGAATTTTATATTCGGCCCTGCCAAATCTTTTATAGCCTTCACGATATATGAAACTTAATAAGACAGCTATTTTTGTATTCCTGCTTTTACTACTTATTAAGCAGGAATGCGAACGAAAATTGGAAAGCATTTATGGAATTATTAGAGGCAGGCCTCGAAGGACAGGGACCAACCTTACTAATTTTTAATGACAAAACTTACGAAACTACGTCTGATCGATTAACGTATCCAGTGTATTGACAAAGCTGTTTTTAACATCAACACGAACGGACAGACAAACATCTATCAATTGACTTCGCTATGCAAATAAAATAATAGTTTATGTGGTGGGAAGTGCATATTGTAGACATTACAAACGGAATGACAAAAATTAGACGCAACCTCTTTATCCTGTGTTAAAAGGTATAAAAACATAAGTATAAAAAACCCCCAAAAAATTAATACATTTCTAAAATAAGGAAATTTGACAAACATATTCTCAAAACCGTTTATTATAAGAAGCCATATCGAAACACATTTTATGAGAATTTTGACTGTCTGCCAATTACAGTTAAAAAGATACATTAAAATCACATAAGTTGATTGTGCTTCCTCTAATTTCTAATTTCGCAACTTTAAAATTTTCCATTAAATTTTATTTTTTTTTATCTGTATAATATCTGAAAATAAATTTCAAGAAGTTTCTTGTCATTAAATTGTGTTTATGATCACTTAAGAATAATTTAATGTTTTGATAAGAATGTTAATAAATTTTGTTAAGACTTGAAAACGTTTCACCATAAAAAATTTCAACATGATAATGAAGTGATATTCGCTATTATTATAATCACATCTACAAAAAAGTTAGTCATAAAATATAATAAAAATGCTTTTATCTATACAAACTGTTCTTTAGTTTTACAGAAATACTTAGAACTAACTTATTTGAACATACATAGTTCCATAAAACTTTTTAAAAGGTAATTGTCATTTAATTTAGAAATTCTTAAATTTCACGTCTCTGTAAACATACTTGGAGTCATATTTTATCTCTCCAGACATTTAATGTTCTTCTTTAATAGATAAAGAAATCTAAATCAGTACCACGAAAAAAAAAAAGAAAAAGCATCATCCTTCATAGTTTATAAGAAACGTAAAGGCATTATTTTATTACAGGAGAAGTCAAATTTATGTCCGAAATTTATATAGAAAGAATACCAAAACAGTCATAAATACATTTTTTTTATCCATTTTCAAGCCCTGAATAGTTGTAATAAACTACTTAAAACTTCATCCCTTTTTTTGCATTAGATCAGAATGTATTTTAAAATTCATTTCAGTCTGCTTAAATCCAGGGTTTTTACTTAACCCCAGGCATTCCCAAGCCCCCACTATTTTTAGTTCTATACGTTGGAAGGGTTTATTCTCAGATAAATATAAAATAAGTGTTTACAAAGTGGCCCTTTATTTTAAAATTCCAATAATAACGCATTGTGTGTCAAAATGATTCCCTTAAACCTAAAGATCAAAATGGTATAATTAAAAATAGTTTAAGAACCAAAATCAGTTAT
Organism: Cistogaster globosa; assembly: GCA_937654795.1. Taxonomy (NCBI): domain Eukaryota; kingdom Metazoa; phylum Arthropoda; class Insecta; order Diptera; family Tachinidae; genus Cistogaster; species Cistogaster globosa. The sequence continues at coordinate 7,620,824 of OW569404.1, read as the reverse complement.
TGAATCAGAGCTTTCATACTCATTATTTTATTTTTTTTTTTTTTTTTTTTTTTTTTTTTTGTAGATTTACTAAGGAACATTTGTTTTGTATTTAATTTGTTTAACATATCTTTCGTAAGAACGGAAAAATAGAGAAGTTCGTATTTTGTTTTATATCTCAATTAAGATTAAATAGAATTCATTGCAGAACTGGGGCAACTATTAGCACATAAAGAGCGGAAACTTGATAAAATACCAACAGCATTACGGTAATCTCAAACTGAAGGAAAAACTTACTATTTTGCATTTCGTTATAATTTTTTTTTTAACAATTTGAGACAGCAATCATTTATTTAAAGAACCATCAGCAGGTAGTGTTCATTTATCATTTGACTGTTCAAAAGTGAAGATCAGTTTTAATTTAATAGTTCGGTTTTTTCTTCACTTTTTCTTTATATTAATTAAAGTTTTAATAATTAACTACTAAGATATGAATTGGAATTTGTGTCTCTCTATTTGCTTCATGCAAATCCTTTTATATACCCACGCTATGGAAAAGTAAGTCTCAAAAGTCATATTGTTTTAAATTATTAAGATTAATTCTACAATTTTTTTCGCTCGCTTGTTTGATCATTGCCGATGATTAAAATAAATTCTTTTATTTCGCATATTAATATAAGAAAAATAAGGCTTGCATTTTGTAAAATTTTCAAAACATTTATCAATCAATATTTTTTGCATTCAAGTATTTAATTTTGGTTTATTTTTTGTCCTTAAAAGGCATTTTAAAAGAAAAGAAAAGATTACCAACGGTCTTATCAATACAACATTAAAACAATTCTTTAAATAAATTTGTTGAAATAAATTAAAGTGTGATTTTAAGCAGGATTTTAAAAATAAATTAAATTAATTCGATCTTTAAATAAAAAAAAATATTTTATTACTTTGTTTTTACATGCGTTTCGGAATTTTTCATATTGTTTGAAACAAAATAAACTAAAACTTAAAAATGAAATAAATATTCTCACAGAAAAAACATAAAAATAATAATAATAATAATAATAATAATAATAATAAATAAAAATATGACTCAAACTTCTTCCGAAAAAGAACGATATTTCAAAAATTTTATAACTTGATACAAAGCAACGCAAACTTTTATCGAAATCGGTATTTAAAAAAAAAATCTATTTGGCTAAGAAACCAAAAAAAAAAATATATTATTTCAAGATAGAAAAGATCTCATCATTTGTTTTAAAAGTCGTGCTTGTTTAATAATTCCTAGAAAATGGAACAAAAGCTTTTATTTGAAATTTTCCTAAAAATAGTTTTTTCACTCAAAATAGAGCACCATGCTTTTTAAAAACAACTGAAGAATATTGTAAAATTTTAGTTTGAATTTTTGGGGTTGTAACAGATGTTTTTTTTTCAGTAACGGAGAAATAACTGAAAGTTTGCAGAAGGACCATTTAAGAATAATTTGTGAAATTGTTAAACAATAGTCAAGGACCCAAAGAAACATTTTTAAAATAAAACGTCCTTTTCATGAAAGGTGTAGTGTTGATGAATATCACAACCCTTCAACCTGTAAATTCAAAAATAAGATTTAAACAAAAAATTAGCCAAGAAACGAAAATTCACCAAACAATCATAATTCCATCAAATACTTTTAACAAAGAAAAAAATTAAATTTAATAAAAATAAAATCGTAGTTCCTCAATTAATGCAATTTCGAGAGACAAAAGTTGTCGGTAAAATAAAATTAATATTTCGTAACTAATTTATTTTTTTTTTTTTTGCTGAGCCATAAATAATACCAGAAAACAATCACATGATATTTGGATTTAATTTAACAAAATCCTGTATTTTAATTTAGCTTTTAGGACAAAAGATTTTTTTTTTTAATTTTCGTAACGCTTGAAAGTATCGTAGAAAGCGTATAAAAAAATTAAATTAAAAAATTATTTAAAGTGGGTTTCAAAAGTGACGCGAACTATATCCGCTATAGCAATAAGTAAGAAATTTCGCAAAGCGCAAGGATTCCACAGAATGTATGAACTACCTTTTAATTATCAATTTTATTTTAATTATTTTAAATTATTACAACGAATATAGTTATGCAAAGTTTGTGTACTTTGCAATAAGACTATTGGAAAATAAGGTAACTATTGGGAAACTTTTCTTATTTTGCTGTGTTACTTTTACGGTAAACTAGAATTTCATATTTTGCTTAGATTTATAGTTGAAGTCTATTACGATTAATAATATAAGGTAAGGCCATGCATGTAAAAATCACGTTACAGGTTTTATTTAAATTTTTTATCCTTGTCCTTTTAGAAGAAATAGGACTCTGTTCAAATATCGAACTACTCGAATACAATACACATGTTTGTATTGTTTTTTAATTTTTAGTTGTTACACGAACACGCGTTCAGCAAAAAAGAACATGCGCCGTGTATGGAAAAAACATACACTAAAAATATGTTAAAAGTTCATGTAGGCGTATCCAACACACGAAAAATTTTACCTGTCTGTGTTTTTTTTTTTCTTATCTATCTGTGAGGAGGTCCATTAGAACCTATCTATTAATGTTTAATATAAATCGTGTATTGTATCAAGCTTTTAGATCGTTACAGAGACAGACAGTTTAAATCAGTTTTGGAGACGGGCTTTTTCTCTAGAATCATTAAGCATAATTTTTATATCAAATTTATTTGATTTTTTTTACAATTTTTTATTTTTTTCCCCAACTGGGATTTGAAGCGTAATTTTTCCGCTTAAGGTTCATTTTTTTTTAAATTAATTTCTAATCATTTTTTAGAAAGAAAAATTGATTACAAATGTATGTGGAAGTTTTCCAAAGAAAGCAAAACACTATTAGAATCAAATACAGCATTTTCTGGGTCGCTGCGTCATTCATCAGCATTTTTCGCATCTATCTACCTTAGCCTTTGTACATTGTAAACATCATCCATTTAACCAATTAATTTTGTAATTAAGAATACGAAGAGTATCCATATCAATATTAATTTGGTTAGACGAAGTCGACACACAAATTAAAGTATTTCTTCATTGTTCTCTTTTGTAATTTGCCCCGTACATTTGTTTTTGCATTTGTATCAGACATCCGATGATCACGAATGCAATTTTTTATTTTTTATTTACTCTTACTTGTTTACTTCACAACATTATAGATGTCGATCCAGTATCATATTGACTGTTGTTAAATTAAGTATTTTATAATTTTTAAATTAAAAATTTTTAAACAACCAAATTAATAAAATGTGACAATATTTTATTTTTTTTTTGTTTTAAAAATTAAATCGGTAATCAATTAAAATTTACTTTTTTGGCTTTGTTTAATTTTTTTTTTTTAATTTAATTTTTACAAAGGAAAATTATTTTTTAAATGTATGCGGACGTTTTCCAAAGAAAACAAGAAAACTTAGACGCTGGCATAATATAAGGCCGTATTTTCAGGACAGCCAAATCCCTCATAAGCATGCTTCGCAGCTATTTACCTTAAGTTGTGGACGAAATTCACACACAACTCAAAGCATTTCTTTATTGTTTTCTTTACAACACGTCCTACAGATTTGTATTTGGTTTTTGTACTACAACGATGGTTATAGCCACGAAATACAAATTTTATTTTTAATCATTCATACTTGTTTCCTCACCAGCCAACCACCGATAACGAAAATTTTCAGATCATTTAAAATATATTGATTATTTTATACATAGAAAATTGAAAATATTTTTTGTCTTAGTTGTCTAATTTTTTAATAAACTTTTTTAGCAGGGACGATGTAATCCACTTCTCATTATCAATACGTTTGCCGTTCTCAGTTAAAAGAGGTTCGTTGGCATCATATATTTTTTGTTTAAATAATTAATTTATATTTAATTTATATTTCAGGAGAAGTTGTTAATGTGCCTGTCTCGGTGTATAACTGTGTAAATTACAAAATTAATGTCGCGATAACTTTACACAATAGCAATAGGGAATATGAAGTTATGGATTTTGACAACAAAGTCATTAATGAACCGAGGGTGACTAAGAGCATAAATCTTGAAGATCATTCAGCTGGAAAGATTTCTTTTCTGATAAGGCCAATAGTTATTGGAAATGTTACACTAACATTCAAAGCCTATACATCATCTGATTTTGATACTGTAAATGCAACCCTGAATGTGCTTCCGGAAGGCATAACCCAATATGGCAATCATGCTTTGTTAGTTAATTTAAAAAATCAAACTGAACAAAAATCTGCATTTGCACTAGAACTACCCGAGTACGTAGTACCCGATTCACAGCAATTCGAACTGGGTGCTGTGGGTGACATTGTGGGTCTCGTCTTAAAAAACTTAGGCAATTTAGTGCGCATGCCAACAGGTCCTGCTGAACAAACTATGTCCTCTCTGTTGCCTAATTATTTACTCATGAAATACTTGAAAAACTCATATCGCCTAATTCCCGACATAAAAGCGAAACTCCGTCACAATCTAGAGACTGGCTATCAAAAAATATTAAATTGTCGTAATATGGATGGTTCCTTCAGTAGCTTTGGTCATTCTCGGGAGAAATACAGTAGTTCTGGTTCTTCTCTGACTGAGGAAGAACCTTTTCCTGGCTCTACATTTATGACGGCTTATGTCTTACGGTTTTTGCCACATTTTAAAGAATTTATCAACATCAACGAAAAAGTCATTGAAGAAGGATTGGCCTTTTTAAGTAAACAACAGGCAGGTAATGGAGCATTTACCGAAAACGGTAATTATTTATACCCTTCACAAGGAAACGATGTCACTCTATCAGGTGCTGCTATATTGGCCTTCCTAGAAAATCAGGCTTATGCTGACAAATACTTACAAAATATAACTAAAGCTTTAGAGTTTATAGGTAACAATGTTGAAAAATTCAAATCCCTGCATATTCAGACCTTAGCCACATACGACTTAAAGCAGGACAAGCATGCATCTTCAGAGAAAACAAACCTAATAAAGTGGTTATCAGAAACTAGCATAGATAATCAAAGTAAATGGTGGCATTATGTTTATCTCAGTAATGTTGAAATTACTTCATATAATTTATTAACGCTTTTAAAACTTAAATTTACTAAAATCGATTACACGCTACCAGCTGTTAGACGGATAATAGCTCAACGTAAAAGCCTGGGTGGTTTTTCATCAACTCAAGATACAATCGTTGGATTGATCGACATTATAAATATTGCCGATTTCTCCGATTACGAACTAGCTGAAATGGATGTTAATATTTTATCAAAGGGTGATGTTAAAACTATTAAACTGACTGAGGATAATGGAATTTTGTATAAAAGTATTGAGGTAAGTTTAATAAGAATTTCTCAGAATTACTTTGGTGGCTTTAGCGGAAATCTTGGCCTCTCATTGGTAACATTTTGTTCAGAGATATATACGTAAAAATAGTTCTTAAGAGATGAGTAAACTTTAATGAGTCAAAACGCATAGTCATGCTAAAGAAACACACTGATAACATACTGAATCCTACTGATACTGATTTAAAGAAAGTGAAGCTACATATCGTTACACAAATACAAAACTTATTTTCAGAAAATACCTGTTACCTTTAAGCTGGAATTTGTTTAAGGCTACGTAATTTTCAAGCTGTTGTATTATTCAAACACGTAGTCATAGAAAACATAATGAAAGATGATTTAGTGGAAATGCGCTCGTAGGTTTTGAGATATAATATTAAAAAAAAGTGTCAGCTTAAACGGGTTTTGCAACGCATAGTCATAATGGATACATGTAGCTTAAATATTCTATACAAACGTAGTCTTATGACATTTCATCTACTGAACATTAAAATATGAGCTACCTTTGAAGAAAATGTTGGTTTTAAGGAAAAAGGTACAGTTCTGATTAAAAATAAGTAACGCAAGAAAAATTCCAGATATAAATAATTTTCGATAACGTAGTCCAATTATTTATAAATTTAAAAGTTGACTACCATTTGGAATCTATATAAAATAGCAGTGTAGGAATTTCAAACATATCAGACTAAGACCACAAACGCATGAAATAATATTGAGCGCGATTTAATTACGTTGTACATGCTAAAAGAAGAGGTTGTCTTACTAGAATTATACAGGAAGTAGTCTAAACGGTAAGAGTAGCAAATACCTTTTTTGATCGAATGAAATATAAAGAGGCTGCCACCAAGTAGGTGTTGTATTTAAGTACTTGAAGGACTTTGCTCAAATTAAAGTATTGTTTAAGGATATTTTTATAGAATTATAACCCAACCAAAGATGATGTTTTAAAATGGAAAATAATTAAATAAAACTAAAGCGTTAATAACTGGTGCGATTTGTTATGAATTTGAAGAAGACGTAGAAGTGCTTAGACAGCTAACAGAAACATACACGCGCAGTTTAAATGTTGTTTAGTGTCAGATAAACGTACTCATAACATGCAGTTGTCTAAGAAAGACGTAGTCAGAGACAAATTAAGACTAAAAGACACATATTCAGAAGAATGCGTAGCCTTTAAAGAACGTAGTAAAAGGAAATAGTTCAGAAAGTTTAGATATTTTAAATAAGTGTGCGTGACTGCTTAGATAATACTCTTTAAAACTCTCTGACAAAAATCCATCTGTCTAACTCAACATGCTTTACAAATTTCAATTCAAATTACTTGTTTTAAACGTTTTTTTTTAATATTTTCTACTACAGCTTTCCTGTGTACCTTTCTCTTTACTAAGTTTTATTTATTTATTTTTTTTTTTTTTTTGGCAAAAAAAAGAAGCCTACTGTAATTGGAAATCTCCAAAATAAAAAAAAAAAATAAATTAAATTATTTTCTTGACACTATAAAAATAAATGCCAGTAAGATAAAAATCCAATAAGCTTTCAAGACGTAACCTAAAATGAGTACTTAACGAAAAAGTGAATAAAGATGTCATACAGTAGTAAACCAATATAATGATGGTTTCAAAATTCTTTTACCTACATAAGTTACTTTTTGTCTTATTTTTACATTAACTTATTTTTACATGAACTAACTAATTTCATTTCTAGTTACCCCCTGAAACGAAATCACTAAGACTCGCAGCCAATGGTACCGGTTCAGCTTTAGTACAAATCGCCTTCCAGTACAACACATTCAAAGATCAAGAAGATCATAAGCCTAGTTTTAACATAAAAACAATTAGACTTGATAACCAAAGCACACCATCGCACTTTACAATGATAGTGTGTGTCAATTTTGTTGGTAAAGGAGAATCTTCTAATATAGCGATGCTGGAAATTTATATTCCCTCGGGTTATGCCATAGATGATGAAAATATTAAGGAAATACAACAATTAAAGAGAGTTATTGTAAGTGCTGTTAAAAGTAACACTTTTTAAGAAATACAATAATTTTTATATTTATTTTATAGAATACCGAATTGAAAAACTCTGGTTCATTGTTGGTTATATATTTTGATCGAGTGTATAAACAATTTTCAACCTGTTTGACGGTGAAGGCCTTGAGAACTCATGATGTGGCCATGCATAAACCAGTTCCTATTATAATGTGTGAATATTCTAATAAAGACAGAAGAACTGTTGATTTTTACGATATCGAATCAAAATTATGCGATATTTGTAGCACCTGGCAAGAGTGCCATAAATGTAAAAAACAACACTAGAAACAGTTCTTTTTTTGTAATTTTTTTCCAATTTATTTTTAAACAAAGCAAACTATTATAAACTCTACAACAGTAATTAAAATTAAAAATTGTTCAAAAAATTCCTTAATTAATATTTATTAAATGTATTTTTCTTGAAATTTGTACTTAATTCCACCGCTCGAGTACTTTGAACACTATTCACAAATTGAAGTTTTGCAGTTGATTGATTTATTGTTCCAAAAATTCATTAGACATATGTCTCTTAGACTACATTTCTTGTTCCATATTTCTTAGCGTTATTAAACTTTTTTAGGAGTAATTTTTGCTTAATTACATTATAAATATGATGTATACAGTCATTTTATAAATAAAACATTCCTATTGAAATTTCCAAGAAAATGATAAAAAAGAAAACACTAATTTTTTTCATTAATTTTACTTAAAATTAATAACATAAATTTTTTTTTTAAATTATAAAATAAAATGATAATAATCTATCGCAATATCCCTTTGAAACTACTGTGCAGTGTGGTACACCAACACAGTTTTGTCAAGGACTTTCACCCTCCCGTCATAAAATAAGAGTCCTGCACATAACTTACTTACTTATCACAAACTCTAGATCAGGGACTCGCTGGAAACCTGCTCTAACCAAGAAAACTGAGCAAAGTTCTCTTAGGAAAAACATCAATCCTCTAAAAGTCTTTACTACTACAGATACTTCTTCATAAAGTTCTTCAAAAAAATGCCATTAGGGCCCGCCCTGAGGCTTAGCCGTACGCAGGAACAGAGAACAAATCTCTCCCAGATCCTCAGCCTCTTCATTTGGTGGGGAAAATATTCCAAACCAAACTGGAAAATCATAAGTTATAAGAGGTCTTATAATCTGTCGGTAAATAATTAGACTGACTTTCCGGCAGCCAAAATCCTATGGTACAAGAAACAAAACTTCATAGCACTTTCTAATATAAAATCAAAGTGTTTATAGAATTCAAAGTTCTCATAGAATCTACCGCTTGATACTTTTTCCTATCAAGGATCCTAATACATTCGCAAGCAATTCTTGAGCTTGGCACAAAACTTCTTACGTTTGGATAAAGATTACCAGAGAGAGGTTTTTGTATTGGCTTTCGTAGCGGACATCAATATACTATCTCTGCCATATTCATAAAAAAATAGGTTTGAAATCTGATTTATGACAAAATTTTCAGATAAATTTGTCCTACTATTTTAATATTTTATGAATACGACAATCTGTCTTTAAAGTTAAGTAGTAGGCCACGTAATCACAATCAGGTCACTATGTGGACATCCTATTATAGAAGACTTACACTGTGGAAATTCGACGTGTTGTCTTTTTACAGTGCAGAAAATTATAATATTTATATGAATATTGCGCCATTTTTGGAACTCCCTTTCAATTCTAGAATCCTATCAAAAGGCTATAAAATCGGAGTGTAAAAGCCACAAATACTTTATGAGATCTTTTCCATAAAATACCCTACAGACTATTCTATCAAATCCAGAAAATGCAGTCTACACGATGGTGGCAGCGTCATCAGAGTACAGGATCGTTAATAACTCAGGTCAGATATCAGCAGTAAATAAGTAAAAAGACCTCTCTTTTACCAACGTAATAAATTGTATATGTTTATTATATTTACAGCTACTGGTGGTGGTGCCCACAGTTTGGTTTGAAGGTAAGCGGCTCGTGGTACTCATGCTGAGATGCTGTCTTACACACGTTTACGTAACTACTCTTGCGCCCAGTAGTTCTGTAAAACTATCTCTTGACAGAGAGCATGGAAAACCGGTTGGAGATATAACCTCAGGTTGTATTTACGCGTCTCACATGTAGAAGCTGCACGCAAAATTAACTCTTGACAGAGAATATGGCGCATTCGTTGAAGGTATAATCTCGTATCGGATTGACAAGTCTCTCTAACAGAAGTTATGTCTTGACAAAGAAAACAAAAAACCAGTTAAAAATATAACCTCATGTCGAAATTATCCGGCTCTTGCCCAAGAGTAAATAAAACCAGTTGGACGTATATCCCCAGTCTCCTCCACAGTATTTCTGCATTTATTGATCTGTACAATTAACAATTGGGGATGTAAAATTTTTTTGCTATTGGTTCATTAGTAAGAATCTTTTAATTGGAGACACAAAAACCTCTGTATCAATTTCATGATCTGCTACTGAGAAATCAGCAAAGAACAACTGGTCGTTTACAGTCATCAGCGACACATATAAGCACACTATATTTTTTGTGAACAGTTGTGCTATGTAGAGTTGTTCTGTTTTGTAAATGACTACCACTTCAGCAAACAGGTAACACAACTTTCTAATAGAGCCGTTAATTTTAGAATTAACACTGGTGTAATTTATTATAAACAACTTAAAATTAATAAATCAAAAATCAAAAAATAATACAATCTATAACATTAAAGAAAAAATTAAATTAATTTATCTTAAAAGTAATAAAATGACAGGACAGTTTAATATCTGATGGAGGCAAAAACGAGGGCAATGACTTTTGGCAATACAACTGAACCAAAGACTTATTAAATCATTAAATTTGAAAATCAAAATTTGCCCATGGGTCAAATTATTTGACACCTTTCGATTATTTCCTGTGGGGCTACTGAAATAGTTTGTTAAGACTGATCAACCAGCAACAATTGAGTAATTTGTTGGGCAATTTCGTGAGTTGAAAATTTATAAATTTTTTTTAAATTCCTAAAAAAATTTATTCATGTCCAGTATTACGAGGGCTGCTCTATATATTTCTGGCCTAATAGTGAAAATGCGAATATTTATAATCAAAAATGGTTTTATTGTTTTTCAAAGTATTCTCCAGCATGATTTATACACTATTGCATGCGCTCAAACCAGTTGTCGAATCACTTTTTCCACTCCGATTGAGACACCTCTAAAGCATGGTTTTTGAACACTTCAACAGCTTCTTCTGGCGACGAAAATCGTTGACCACGCATTTTTTTCTTGATGTGCGGAAACAAGAAGAAGTCATTAGGTGCCAAGTCAGGGCTGTAAGATGACCCATTAATTCGACGTTTTGGCCGGGCAAAAACGCTCTGGTTTGAGCCGATGTGTGAGAGCTCGCATTGTCATGGTGAACAATGATTCGTCTTCTCTTGTTGGTTTTTCAAATTTCTCTGATGACTTCAGACAAACAAATTGCAGTGTACCACTCAGAAGTGACCGTCCCACGTTGCTCAAGCGGAACAATCGCCACATGACCAGTTTTGCCGAAGAAACAGGCGACCATTTGCTTCGAAGTGCTTCTTCCACGAACAACTTTCGTTGGATTTTGTTCGTCTTTGAAGACCCACACGGTCGATTGTTGTTTCGTTTCGGGCTCATACGCATAGATCCATGATTCGTCACCTGTGACGATCTTATAAACGTCTTTTGAAGCACCGCAATCGTATTTTTGCAACATTTCTTTGCACCAATCGACACGAGCCTTTTTTTTAAGCGACTTTCAAATTGTGCGGGATCCAACAAGAACAAACCTTTTTTACGGACAGGTGTTCGTGCAATATCGAATGTATGCTGGTGGAAGAAATGTCCAAAGATGTCTCTATCTCTCGGTATGTCGCATGTCGATCTTGCATTATGAGTTCATGCACGGCATCAATGTTCTCTGGCACAACAGCCGTTTTTGGACGACCTTCACGGAATTCGTCTTTGAGCGAGCTTCGGCCACGATTAAATTCATTATACCAATTTTTCACAGTGATATAGGATGGTGCTTCATCGCCATACAAAGATTTAAGTTCTTCAATGCACTCTTGTCGTGATAATCCACGTCGAAAGTTGTGAAAAATGATGGCACGAAAATGTTCACGAGTTAATACCATTTTTTTCTATATTAATTTTTTCAAGTCACTGTAAACAACACAAATAATGCTCGTACGTCAAAACGTTTTGAGTACGATTATGCTTAAAAATGACAAACTTTCAAATGGAAATGTCAGATTGCACTTGGCAGCACTCAGTGTTGTAAGGCCAGAAATATATATAGCAGCCCTCGTAGACCCTCTTTTACATTTTCTTTATAACTCTGACACAAATCGAGTGTCCAGCTTTAAATTATCTGCAAATTTAGAAGAGTTTCTAATACTTAACACAATTTTTTTTAGGAATTTTAAAAAATAAAAATTTTCAGATATGAATTTTTGAACTCAAGACCCGTGAAAGTAACCTTTGAGCTTTTCTTAAGAAAACACAATATGCATACAATTTTAAAGTGTGCACTGTCACTTTTTAAAAAGAAACAAACATAACTAAATAATCTTGCAAGTTCAAAAAATTTATCGCTATTTGTAAAGAGACTTTAGTGATTTTTAGACATTTTTTTTCATCTTTTATGACGTTATATTTCGAAAGCCGAAAGAATCTGGGGTCTAAAAATTTATATTTTACTTAAATCCTATAGAACAACACAACAGTTGTGGTAAAGTTCATTGAAATCAGAGGTGTTGTTTCCGAACGGTAGGATGGTTTGACATGTTCTTACTCTATTATCTATACAAAGCAAACAAAAACAAATTTTTTTTAGATATTTTTAATCTTAAAATTAGGCAGTTGTGAAAAAAATAAAATAACATTTATTCTAAAGTTTCAAGCGTGTGTAATAATATTTGACGTCATTTCTTATCTCTGAGTACCTGTAAGCTTTCTCACGATTTCCATCTTTGCTCTTTGTTATTTTTGGCGAAATTACAAAATAAGAAGAGAGTATTATTTATCCCCATCTATGAAAACCCTACTTTGGTCATTTACCCTTTTTATTTAAAACCAGTACCATCAAAGTTAAGAAAAAGTACTAAAGTAATTTACTTTTTCAGCTAAGGTTCATTTATTAATTTAATTTCTAAAAAGAAGGGAACAAAAATTATTTACAAATGCAAGCGGACGTTTTCTAAAGAAATATTAGTCAAAAGCAGAATGTATTTGAACCGTAGATATTATTAATACTGATTTGGCAAAAATATATTTTTTATAAAAAAAGAATGAAATAATAAACAAGAAAACAGAACATTGTGTAAGAACACATCTCAGCTATTGAATTGAATCTTTCATACTCATTATTTTCAATAGCACTTTTGTTTTTTGTAGATTGAGCGATGTCCGTCTGTCTGTCCGTGTTAGTGTTGAAATCATCTTTGCCAAGTCACTAGATGAGTTTAAGAAAATTTAAATACGCCAATCGATCAGAAATAATTTCGAAAGAGTTGCTTTTGAAAATTAGAAAAATCGGAGCATGTTCTCCGAGGCAGAAAAACACCATGCCTGCCTCCTATTTTTCCCTATCATTTGTAACAATAGAGTAACTCCAATAAAAAAAAACAAATATGGAGCAAAGGAGAATACAAAAATTAGAAAAAATTATCAAGTGGAAAAATTTGCGTTCGCCAATATTTTCCGAATTGTGGGACTCTAAAATTTTCATAGAAAATTACAATTGTCAATATGGTCAATACGGTTATCATTTAAAATCATTTGAATAGATCTTTGAGAAAATACTAAATATTTAAAAAAAAAGCTTAACTCATTAGGAGCAAATAACATTTATCTGTGAATTATATATCGTACATATTTTTGTTTCTTTTTAATTCTCTGCCAACGCAATATTTGTTTTTTGATTAGATTAACTTCACTAAATTTAATTTAAATTCATGGTGAAGGGTATATTAGATTATACATAGACGAATATAGCACTTTTGCTTTTTGTGTATTAAATTTGCTTAAAAAATCTTTTGTAGGAATGGAGAAATTGAGAAGATCGTATTACGTTTTATTTCTCAAATTAATTTTAATAGAAATTATTGCAGAACTGTGGCAACTATCAGTATATAAAGAGCGGCAACTCGATAAAGCACCAACAGCATTGCGGTTATCTTAAATTTTAGAAAAACACTCACTATTTTGTATTTTATTATAAATTTTTTTTTAAAATTTTTGTTTTGACAACAATCATTTATATAAAGAACCATCAGCAGCTAGTGTTCATTTATCACTTGAATCTTAAAAGTAAAGATCGCTTTTTATTTAAAAGTTCGGTTTTTTCTTCAATTTTTCTTTATATTAATTAAACTTTTAATAATTTAATACTGAAGCATGAACTGGAATTTGCGTCTCTCTATTTGCTTTTTGCAAGTCCTTTTATATACCAACGCCATGGAAAAGTGAGTCCCAAAAGTTATATATATTTTTTTAAATTACTAAAAATAATACTACAGTTTTTCAATCACTTATTTGATCATGCGGATGCTAAATGTTATTTCTTTTTATCTACGTATGAAAAAAAAACAATGCGTTGTGTTAAAATTTCAAAAGATTTTTCAATTAATATTTTTTATATTCAGACATTTTGAAAACAGATTAACAACGGTCTTTTTAATCCAACATTAAAACATTTGTTAAAAAAAAATTAATAGATTGAAGTTCAACTTGAGCAGGACTTTTCAAATAAATCAAATCAATTTCATCTTTATGTCTGTTTCATAGCAAATAAATAATTACAAATAACATAAATTTGCTCACATTAAAAACCAAAACAATAAAAATAACAAAATAAATAAATAAATAAATAATATAACAATAACTAAATAAATTACAAATATAAGACACAAATTTCTTTCGAAAAAGAATTATATTTTAAAAAATTCGATACAAAACAACGCGAACGGAATTTAAAATTAGTGTTTAAGATAGAAAAATTTGTTTCAAGTTAGGAAAGATATCATCGTTTGTTTTAAAAAGCTGCCGCAAAGTATTGTTAATCAAATAATTGCTAGGAAATGAAAAAAAATGTTCATTATTTGAATTTGATTTGAGGTTGGTATGTTTATTCAAAATAAAGAAACATTCTTTTGCAAAACAACTAAAGAACATTATAAAATTGTCAATTAAGTTTTAAGGGATGTAACTGGCGTTTTTTCCAGCAACGGTTAAATAACTGTAAGTTTGCAGAAAGACCAAGTGTGCTAAATTTGTACGATCGAAAATCAATAGGACCCAAAGAAATAAATAAATAAATAAACAATCATAATTTCACCAGTAATTGTTAAATAATAAAAAAATATTAATTTAGTTTTAAAACCGCAATTAATGCAATTTCACGAAACAAAAATCTGAGTTGGTGAAAACAAAGAAAAAAAACTAAAAATCTAAATTTCGTAGCTAATTTATGTTTTTTTTTTCTTTTGCGACTCTTAAAGTTTTCACAGAGGGCGTATTGCAGTAATCGCTATCACAACAATTACTAATTAGTCAAAGGTGTCCAGAAAGTTATAGGCAGATACCTAAAACTGTGTCCGCTATAGCAATAAGACAATGAGTAAAAAACTCCACAAAGTGCGAGTTAAGCTCACATCCGAAGGGTTCCACAATATGCATAGGCCATACTATTGGGAAACCTTTTTAATTTTTTTATGTTACTTTTATGAAGAACTAGCATTTTATAATCTGCATAGATTTATAGTTGGAGTTAATAACCATTCACAATATAAGGAAAGTCCATGTATATAAAAATCAAGTTACACGTATATTCTTGCCTTAATTTTATTTACATTTTTTATACTTGTCCATATAGCAGTCTGTTTAAAATTCAATATTCTCTGTGTAAATTCTGAATGTCTAAGGCGACGTTTGTTAAAATCACGTCACTGTGGGAGCACCATTTTTATTTTTATATTTTACACTAATTCTCTAAACGGACCTTAAAATATTTAAACTTAAAATGTCCGCCTATTGCAGTTAAAACACAATAATTTAATTATATTTTTTAATTATAAAAAAATAAATCGAATAAAAACAAAATAAAATTTGAGTAAGAAACTATTTTCACTTTTTATATTTTATACAGGCCGTTGCAAACAGAAGCCCGAAAATAACAATTCTGTAAATATCTCTGCTGTGTAAATTTTATTTTCATGATCATGATTAGTTTATCGATTCTTATTTATTTATCAATAACTTGAACCAATTAGTAAATTAATTTAGATTACCCTCAAAAACATTAAAAAATGTATTAACAGAGATTTCTTGCTTCCCAAATTTTTGGGTTATTATTTTTTTAACAACAAAAAAAATATTAAAATTCTTTTTCCAAACACCGATAACTAAAATTTTAAAATCATTTAAGGTACATACTTACATGTGTATATTGATTTTTTTATACATAAAAAATCTTGAAAACATTTAGCCTAATTTGTCTAATATTTCAATAAACTCTTTTAGAAGGTCCGACACAGGGAAATTATTCTTATCAATACGTTTGCCGTTCTCAGTTAAAAGAGGTTCGTTGGCAGCATATTTTGTTTTTTAATTATTTAAACAAAAAAATTTAATTTATATTTCAGGCGAAGTTATTAATGTGCCCGTCTCGGTGTTTAACCCACTAGATAAAAAAAACGTCACGATTAGTTTACACAATAGTAAAGCTGAATATGAATTTCTGGATTTTGACAATAAAGTCATTAGTAAGTCGAAGGTGACTAAGAGCATAAAGCTTGACCATCAGTCAGCTGCTACGATTTCTTTCTTGATAAGACCAGTAGTTGTTGGAAATGTTACGCTGAAATTCGAAGCCCTTACATCATTTAATTTCGCTGAATCGCTGAATGTGATTCCGGAAGGCATTACCCAATTTGTCACTGATGCTTTTTTAGTTAATTTGAAAAGGGAACCTGAGCAAAAGTCTGAGTTTGCATTGGAATTGCCTGAGGACTTAGTACCCGATTCGCAGCATTACGAAGTGGGTGTTGTGGGTGACATTTTGGGTCTTGTTTTAAAAAACTTGAACAGTTTAGTGCGTATGTCAACAGATTGTGGTGAAGCAACTATGTCCTCTCTGTTGCCTAATTATTTGGTTATGCAATACATGCAGAAATCAAAACGCTTAACTTCCAACGTTACAGCATGGCTGCGTCATAATCTAGAGACTGGCTATAAAAATCTATTAAATTGTCGTAATATGGATGGTTCTTTCAGTAGTTTCCATTCTATACGGGCTAAGGAAAATTCTCCAGCTGGCTCTACATTTTTGACCTCTTATATCTTACGTTTTTTGCCACATTTTAAAGAATTTATTAATGTAAGCGAAACAATAATTGAAGAGGGTTTGGACTACTTAAGTAAACAACAGTCTGAAAATGGTAAATTTAGCGAAGAGAGTGATAACTTATATTCTACACAAAGAAACCATGTAACTCTAACAGGTGCTGCTGTATTGGCGTTCCTAGAAAATCACGCTTATACTGACAAATACTTACAAAATATAACTAAAGGTTTAGAATTTATGGCTAACAATCTTAAAAACTATGAATCGCTACACGCACAAACATTAGCCGCATACGCCCTTAAGCAGGCCAAGCATGAATCTTCTGAAAAAATAGGCCTAATAAAATGGTTATCTGAAACTAACATAGAAATTCAGAGCAAATGGTGGCAATATGTGTACCTCAGTAATTTTGAAAGAACTTCATTCAATTTATTAAAGCTTTTGAAAATTAGCTCTACTAAAATCGATTACATTGAACCTACTGTTAAAAGGCTAATAGCTCAACAAAAAAGCTTTAATGATTTTGCTTCGACTAAACATACCATCGTTGGTTTGACCGACATTATAAAGTTTGCCGAATTCGACGATTACGAAGCAGCTAAAATGGATGTTAGTATTTCATTACCGGATAAGATTGAAACTATTAAACTGACTGAGGACAATGGAAATTTGTATAAAAGTGTTGAGGTAAGTTAAATAAAAATTCCTTAGAACTACGTTGCTGGTTTTTGCAGACATCTTTTTTCAGAGATATTATATGTTAATATATTCCCTTAAAAATTGATCGGTAAAAACGCACAGTCATGTTGAAGAAACACACTTCACACTCATACTGATTTAGAGAGAGTGAAGCTTCATAGATCGGTTAACAAATAGAAAACTTATTTTAGGAAAATTCCTCTAGCCTTTAAGCTAGGAAATTTTTACGTCTACGTAATGTCCCAGCTATTGTGTTATCCAAGCACGTAGACATAATAAAAGAGCGCGTCACCTTAACCATTATAAGGGACACATGAAGATGAAATATTTTTAACGAAAGCAGTCTTATGATGTTTAAG
This sequence comes from Cistogaster globosa, assembly GCA_937654795.1. Classification (NCBI taxonomy): domain Eukaryota; kingdom Metazoa; phylum Arthropoda; class Insecta; order Diptera; family Tachinidae; genus Cistogaster; species Cistogaster globosa. Next base: position 7,603,032 of record OW569404.1, on the reverse strand, counting down.
AATCTTAACATTTAAGGTTGAGATATTTTTAAAAAATAATAATGGTTCTATGGAAAAAGAGTATTTAATTAGAACAAACAATGTAAAATAAATTCAAGACTTAAAAAACTTTAGATGACGTAGTCCAATTATTTATAAACTAAAAAATTTATTACCATTCAAAAGCGATATAAAAAGGCAATAAGGAAATTTTAAAGGACTTAGAAGGACAAAATATAAAGCGGCTACTACCAAAGAGATTCTTTACTTGGGTAAAGGAAGTACTTTAATAATATTTTGTTCAAAACAATATTCTGTTGAGGGTTGTTATAGAAACATAACCTGGTCTCAGAATGAATCCCAGACGATGTTTTAAAATAGAAAGGCGTAGAATAAAAATGACAAGGCTATTCGAATACATCGTTTGGGAAATGAGTAATTTAAGAATGAATTTGCTAAGAAAATACGTAGTAAAGGAAAATTTTAGTTAAGAATAACGTAACCTTTGAGAGAAGTCTCTCAAAAACTTAAACTGAGAAAAATATACGCTAAGGCAGGCGGATTCTAAATATTATTTAACTTCGAAAAACGTAGTAATGAGCCAAAAGTTATTAAGAAAAACGTAGAATAGCTTAGTATTAAGAAACTAGGTTTTTTTTTTGTTGGAACAAAAAAAAAAAACCAAACGTAATTCGAAATCTCAAAAGCAACAGAAAGTCTTGAATAATTATTGTGAAATCCATCTTTGTACAGCGAAGAATGTAGGCCAGGAAGATAAAAATCCAACAATACAGGCTGTAAGTGAATAAACAAAAATTATTTCTACAAGAGATAATTTGAATTTTTAGTCCAATGATGGTCCCAAAAACAAAAGTTCCTACATTTTTCCGAAATAAATTTTCTAAACTAAATTAAATTCTTAAAAACTTGTTAAAAATCTCAACTAACTTCGATGACTGGTTCCATTTTCAGTTGCCCCCTAACTCGAGATCACTAAAAATCGCAGCCAAAGGTAACGGTACAGCTTTAGTACAAATCGCCTTCCAATACAACACATTCAAAGATCAAAATCGTCTTAAACCTAGTTTTACCATCACCACAATCAAGCTTGATGACAGAAGCAGACATTCATACTTGCGTATGTTAGTGTGTGTCACTTATGTGGGTAAAAGACAATCTTCTAATATGACGTTGCTGGAAATTTATACACCCTCGGGCTATGTCATAGATGATGCATTTTTCAAACAAATCCAAAAATTAGAGACAGTTAAAGTAAGTGTTGTTAAAATGGAAATTGCTTGAGGTAAAACAATAATTTTTTCTATTTATTTCATAGAATATAGAATTGAAAAACTCTGATACATTGTTGGTTATATATTTTGATCAACTGCATAAAAACGTTGCAACCTGTTTGACGCTAGAAGCCTTAAGAACTCACGATGTGGCCATGCAAAAACCAGTTCCCATTATAATGTACGATTATTCTGATAAAGACAGAAGAGCTGTTATTTTCTATGATATAAACTCAAAATTATGCGACATTTGTGGCACCCAGGAAGAGTGCAGTAAATGCAAATAATTTCCTTCTATTTTTTTAAAATATAATGGTAAAATATTTTTTTTTCGGAATTTTCTTTAACATATTGTTAAACAAAGGAAATTGTTCAACTAATTCTTAACTGTATATTTAATAAATGTAATTATAATTAATAAAATTGTTTTTATATCTTTATGTATGCAAAGAGACATATGTACATTTACAAATGTATTTTAAAAAAAAAAGAACGTAGGAAATTATATCATTGACGGTGCTGTCATGACCCTTTTGTGTTTTATAATTTAAAAAAAAAGAAACATTTGATTTTTTTCTTCTGCTAAATACAGATTTAATATGAAGAAAGTATAATGAATAAACTGATTTTAAGAAACAAAAATAATAAAAATAAACTAAATTTTTAATCGAAAAATTATACAAAATTACTTACTTGCAATTGGAGAAAAAAATAAAAGCTTCTATAGATAAATTTTTGGCAGTACAAAAAACAATTTAACAACTGACAGTTTAGGGTCATTAAAAATAAATGGTGGGAGAAGTAGAGCTATGAAACTAGGATCATGAGAACCTTTTTGTTTTCAAATATCCAAAAACACGTCCCAAAGGGACTTATTGTAAATAGACCGCAGCCTTGGTTAAAGTTTTTTAAGAAAAGGTGGACAAAAATTCAAGAACACGTTATTTGAAAAGATTTTTTTTAATAACTCAGAATACCAAAAGGAATTTTATAATAAATTAGGCAAGTGTTAGGTGAATTCAAACACAAAGGGTTCTGTACCGCATATAAGCATTTGCGGAACTGTAGTGTTAATAAATTGTTGTCTAAAATTAAAAGCATTTACCTGTCTATTATGATTAAAAATAATACCCTTCAATTTTTATAGTTCTTAATACAAGTTATTTGCACAAACTCAGTTGAACATTTCAATGTCCGGCTACTACAATTGAAAAGCAAAAGACCTAAACTTTAAAATGTTTTAGTTTTTTTGCACATGCTTTCGTAACGGATAATAAACTTTATAACTTAAACCTTCTGCTTTAAAGATCAAGAGTTAGGCCACATAATGAAAAAAAAAGATTTAAATTAAAATTCCCAAATCACAAATCGAAAATCACCAAATGGGACCTTTTACACAGTTACCTACAAAACTCACATTTTCATAAGAAACTTTTAAACTAAAAGCATATAGGCTCTTTAAAATCCGGTTGAAAAATTGGACACCAGTTTTGTTATTTTTAAGAACACATGGAGTAAAATCTAAAACAATAAGCCTGCTCAGTTTTTGACATTTTATACCATAACGCTTGAACAACGCTAATTATTATTTACTACAAAAATCGTTCATAAATTAGTTTTTCATGAGACAAAAAAGACGCATGTGGACCGAAGCTAATCCACCACGTATTCTGCAGACTACTCCATCAAATCCAACAAGTGCAATATACACGCTGGTAACGACACGTTTTTGCTATTTGCTTAAGTAGCTTCAACGGAGTCCAAAAAAATCATTTGTTATTTTTTTATCTACAGTATAATTACAGCAAAACTAACGGGCAAAATTTTAGTACACTATTAATAGCACTATACCATATGATAGAAATCTTTTTTTAAAGAGAAGTAGATTTTTATCCACCAGAAATAACAGCACAAAAAAACAATTGCATTGAAAAATCAATCGCACTGTTAAAAATTTTGGACTTCACTTCAAAATATAAAAACACAACTATTTAAATTAAGAATTTTATATTCGGCTCTGCCAAATTTTTTATACCCTTCACAACATATTATACTCAGTACGGTATCCAGAGTTGTATTCCTGCGACATGTGAAAGTATTTACCGATACCCTGTTGGAATATTAACAAAGGTTGAAAAATATGTATGGAAAATTAGAGGCAGGCGTGGTGTTTGTCTTCTGCCTCGAAGTACATGGACCAATGTTGCTTATTTTTAATAAAAGAATTGACTTCAATACGAACACAGACGGACAGAAGGATATCGCTCAATCGACTTTTGCTATGCATAAGAATAACTATATAATTTATGGGGTCAGAAATGGATATTTGTAGAAAAGACAAACGAAATAACAAACTTAGATTCCCCATCTTTTTAACCTGTGATGAAGGTAATAAAAACATATGAAACAAAAATAAAAATTATTACGAGTACATTTCTAAAGTAAGTAAAATTAATAACCTAAAAGATACGTTGAAATCATGCAAGTTGGATTTAATTTTTTATTAAATTTAATTTCCTTCTAGATAAAACAAATTTCAAGAACTGTTTTTATTAAATTTTGTTTATTATCACTTGAGAATAATTTAATGTTTTGATAAGAATGTAAAAAACTTTTATTAAGATTTAAAAACGCTTCACCATAAAGAATCAAAACATCTACAAGATAAGTGAATCATAAAAAGTAATAAACATACTTTTATCTATACAAATTGTTCTTTTGTCTTGCAAAAGTAATTAAAACTAACTTATTCATATACAATTATATAAAACTTTATGGAAGCATATCTTATCTCTGAGTACCTGTAAACTTTCCACAGCATGGGGAATTAAAAAATATGACAGTTTCCATGATTGCTCTTTGCCATTTTTGGCGAAATAATAAAGTTCTACTTGAAAACAAAAATTATCATTTATCACCTTTTATGACTAACCTCTTTAGTCTTTTAATCTTTTTATTTAATAGTTGAAAGAAAAGTTCCATCATAAAGATAAAATAATTTAATTTATTTGCTATCAAAAATACCATCTTTGTTCTTTTATAAGAAACCTAAAAACAATTTTTTTAACTCCGAAAAAGTAACAAACCTGTCTTAAAACGTGTCCGAAATTTTTATAGAAAGAGTACCAAAAACAGTATTAAATAGAGCTTTTATTTATTTTCAAAAGCTAAATAATTGTAAAAAAAAAATACTAAAAACTCATCGCTAATTTTTGCATTAGATCAGAATATATTTAAAATTTTATTTCTAGCCTTATTAAATCCAGGGTCGTTTATGAACCCTTAACATTCCTAAGCCAAATTCTTTTTTGAAGGATTTATTCTCAGATATATAAAAAATAAGTGTTTGCTAAAGTGGCTCTAAATTTTAAAAATCAGTCTTTTAAGATTCAAAAAAAAAAATAAATAAATAAATAAATCATATCTAATTTGTAGATCTTCCTTTAACCTACAGATCGAAATGTTATAGATTGATTTCTTTTAAATCATTCATTCTTATGTTAAACAAATCTTTTGTAGGAATGGAGAAATAGAGAAGTTCGTATTGCGTGGCAACTATCAGCAAATCATCAGCAAAGAGAGAAAACTCGATAAAGCATTAACAGCATTGCGGTAATCTCAAATTTAAGGAAAAAAAATTAAATTTTTTAAACAATTCTTGACAGCAAGCATTTATTTAAAGAACCATCATCAGCTAGTGTTCATTCTGCACTTGACTGTTCAAAAGTGAAGATCGGTTTCTATTTAATAGAATAGTTCTTTTAGATTGAGCATTAATAAAATTAACTTTTCATAATTATTGGCTAAAACATGGGTTGGAATTTATATCTCTCGATTTGCTTTTTCCAAATCCTTTTATATACCGACGCAATGGAAAAGTAAGTACCAAGATTCATTTAAATAAAGAACCTTTTTTAATTATAAAAATTATTACTAAAGTTTTTTCGTCTGCATGTTTGATAATTGCGGCTGCTTCTTGCATTATAGTTTTTATTTTTTATTTGATTTTATCGTTGTCAAAAAAAGAAGCAAAGCATTTTAAAACAAGATTACAAACACCAACGATCTTTTCTAATTAACATGAAAATATTTCTTCGAATAAATTGATGTTAAACTTGAACCAGGATTTTTAGAACAAATTAAAATAACAATAATAAATACGGAAACAAACAAGAGGTGTCTTTTTAGAAAAATTTGACTCAAACTTCTTCTGAGAAAAGCGAACGTACATCGGAATCGGCATTTAAAGAAATATGTCTGGCCAATAAAGCAAACAAAAAAAAAAAACAAATTATTTCAAGTTAAATAAGTAACTGTACTGTAAAAAAAGTCTTTTTACTCAAAATAGAGAACCATCCTTTTTAAAAGCAACTGAAGAACATTGTAAAGTTTTAGTTAAAGTTTTCGGAATGTAACTGTCGTTTTCCAGCAACAGACAAATAACTGTAAGTTTGTGAAATTTGTGAAACTGACCCACAGAATTATTTTGATAATAAAACGTCCTTTTTCATGAAAGGTGGAGTGTTGATAAATAAGTAATAACCCTCTAATCTAAAATTTAAAAAGATAATTAAAACAAAAAATTAGCAAGAAATCAATAATTCACAAAACAATCATAATATTGTTAACAACCAATTAAAATTAAATTAAAACAAATAATTTTAATTCTGCAATTAATGCAATTTTACGAAACAAAAGGCTAAGTCGTCTGTAAAATAAAATAGAAATTTCGTAACTACTTTATTTTTTACTTTTTTTTTTTCGCCGAGCAATAAATTATGCCAGAAAGCTGAACTCCCAGATGATATTCAACACATACAATAGTTGATGTAGTATGATGATATATATTGCTATTTTTTAAACCATTTGTAGACAGACGGTTAAAATATACAGGGAGCCTGTATTGCCAAGTCCGGTATACCATCAAGTATAAAATTTAGATTTGGCAATTAGAGAGTGTCCTGAAAGTTAATATGACCAAATCTTAGACCTTTATAGACAGACAGTTAAAATTAGTTTTAATTTGTTTTTTTTTTTTTTTTTTGTGAGAATTATTAATATTCTTTGAATGTCAAATTTATTTAAATTCTAACACCCAAAATTAGCTTTTTAAAAATATTCAAATTGTGTTTGGTTTACTTTTCGTTAATTTAAATTATTTGCAAATAGTCGCAAATAATTCTGCTTAGTTTTAGATTATTTTCAATCGTAGTCAATTAATAATTAAAAATTCTTAAAGGTGATTTTTATAATGAATTTAATTCTAATTGTTTAAAAAACGTAATAGCAATTTAACAGCCAAATAAAATACGTTGATATTCTTTCTCTGTCTAAAATTAAATCGAGAATCATTTTTTGTGCGATATGTATGAGAGTTATTATTTATTTATTTATTTTTTTTTTTTTTGTTAAATTTTACGGCAACAATTTTTTGTGTGCAAAATATTGGTGGTATCGATAACAACAAAATATTCTAGGTTTTTCTAATTTTATACTTTTTTTTATAAAATAGTTTTATGATTGTTTCCCTTTGTGCTGCTTCAGGCCCATACACACTACTACACAAGTCTTAAGATTTGAATTAGATTTTGTAATAAGAAAATCTATTTGATTATAATTCCCAGCAAACTATGCGCTTATAAAGAGTACAAAAACAAATATTTGTATTTCGAAAACCTTTAGAAATGAGGGATTTTATCGATAAAACTGGTTCCCCTTAATTTATTTCTACCAAAAAAAAAAATAATCTTTTTTCTTAGCTTTTTTGTTACTTAAGATGTTTGTAAATTTATAGCTCCGAAGGTACACAGATTTGAAAGTCATATAGGAGTCATGACGTGAGTCATTTTAAGTTATTTTTAGAAATATCCTCCTAGGTGGGTTCTTCTAAATGTCTTTTTTGAGTTGTTGGTTGGATTATTAGCAGCAAAGCAAACCTGATTAACTGAAAAATCATAGTGTCTAGCAAGGTTTCTAAAAACGGATTTGTATTATGGGATGTTAAATTCCTTTCCGCATTATGTGACATATACATTGTGTTTGCTTTTATACCATTACAACTTTTTTAAGAATGCTTAAGTATTTGACAAATCTTTATATTCAGTATTATAGTATAAAACGGGCTTTATAAATCTTTTTTAGAGTCATATATATATATATATATATATATATATATATTTTTTTTTTTTTTCAAACAACTTTTAATTTTTTATTGGTGAAGAATTCCCACAGAATCGTTTTTTTTATAATTTTTTTTTTTTTTGATAGGAAATATTGATTGGAAACTTTAAGATAATTTTGTTTATGCAGTTGTTTGTTAATTAACAAATTATTTCACTACTTTTTTTATTTTCAAAAGGGTATATATAAGTTTGTTATACCGTTTGTGATTTCTAGAATATCTTTTCCAATTTCATAAAGTATATATATTCTGAACCCGTTCTGTCCGTTCATGTTTTTGTAATAAAATTTGTCAAGGCACTGGATAAGCTAGAAAAAAATTAAATACGCAAATCGATCACACATAGCTTTAAAGATTGTGCTATTGAAAATCAGCAAGATCGTTCGATGTATTTCGAGGCAGCATCTAAAACACCTGCCTTAAATTATTCCATATGTTTTTTTTTTTTCGATTCTCTTGCAGGTGTTGTCTTTAAATACTTTTTTTTATACCAGCAGAAGTTGTATTAACTACTACTTAGTTATTAATAAAAGCAGGAATAAATTAATAGATATCGTAATAAATACCAAATATAGTTATGAATATAAATGGTGAAGGGTATATGAGATTCGGCAAAGCTGAAAATAGCAAATTCTTAATAATTAAATTTTAACAATATCGGAAACTTTAAAACTTTTTATTCAAGCTATTGAATTAAATTAAATTAAACTAAATTATAAACTTGAAGAAATTTTCATAATTTTTTTATTAATTAAAAATCAATAAAAGACAGTAACATATATTTAATTTGCTTAGGTGTAAAAACTAACATAACAATATTGAAATTTAGTACGGCAAATTGTTCGCTTTAAGAAAACCAAAATAAAGTGTTTTAAACAAAATGTATTGAAATACCGTCATTTACTTTTCAACCATCATTTGAACCACTACGTGGTTCTGTTGGTTCTGTTGGTTCTGTTGGTTTTTTTTTTTTTTTTTGTTTTAAATAAACTCAGTATTTTATTCCTAAAAAGGTGTCTTATTTGTCTAATTTTTCTATTAACTTTTTTAGCAGGGACGATACAATCGAGTTATTCCTCTCAGATTTGCCGTTCTCAGTTAAAAGAGGTTCGTTGGCTGCATATATTTTTTGTTTAAATAAATAATTTAATTTATGTTCCAGGCGAAGTTATTATTCTTCCCGTCTCGGTGCATAACCGACAACACTACGAAATACCTGTCACGATAACTTTAGAAAACAGTAAAGCTGAATTTAAACATATAGATTTCCACAATAAAGTTATTAGTAAGTCGAAGGTGACTAAGAGTATAAGACTCGAACATCACTCAGCTGCTACAATTTCTTTCTTGATAAGGCCAGTAGTTATTGGTAATGTTACGCTGAAATTCAAGGCCTATTCATCATCAGATCTCGTAACTGTATACGAAACACTAAATGTGGTACCGGAAGGCATTACCCAATTTAACGCTGATAAGTTTTTGGTTAACGTGAAAGGGGAATCTGAGCAAAACACTGAAGTTTCAGTGGAACCAATCAAAGACTTAGTACCTGATTCGTTACATTTCGAAGTGGGTGTCGTGGGTGATATTATGGGTCTCGTTTTGAAAAACTTAGACAGTTTAGTGCGTATGCCAGCAGGTGCTGTTGAGCAAACTATGTCCTCTTTGTTGCCTAATTATTTGGTCATGAAATACTTGAAGAATTCAAATCGCCTTACTCCTAACGTGGAAGCGAGGCTGCGTCACAATCTAGAGACGGGCTATCGAAAGGTATTAAATTGTCGTCAAATGGATGGTTCCTTCAGTGACTTTGGTCCTTCTGGGGTTGGAGAAAATCTTCAAAATGACACTACGTGGATGACGTCCTACATCTCACGTTTTATGCCTTATTTTAAAGAATTTATTAATTCCAGTAGTTCTGGTTCTTCTCTGGCTGAGGAAGGGCCTCTACCTGGCTCTACATTTTTGACGTCTTTTGTCTTACGGTTTTTGCCACATTTCAAAGAATTTATAAATGTCAACGAAACAGTCATAGAAGAAGGATTGGCCTATTTAAGCAAACAACAGATTGAAAATGGAGCATTTATCGAAAAGGGTGATTATTTATTTCCTTCACAAAGAAATCATGTCACTCTAACAGGTGCTGCTTTATTGGCCTTCCTCGAGAATGACGCTTATGCTGACAAATACTCACAAAATATAAATAAAGGTTTAGAGTTTATGGGTAACAATGTTGAAAAATATAAATTGCTACATATCCATGCATTAGCCACGTACGCCTTCAAGCAGGCCCAGCATGCAGCTTCGGAGAAAACAAACTTAATAAAGTGGTTATCGGAAACTAACACAGATAATCAGAGGAAATGGTGGCAATATGAGTATCTCAGTAATGTTGAAATTACTTCATATAATTTTGTAAAGCTACCAGCTGTTAAGCGGCTAATAGCTCAACGTAAAGGCCTGGGTGGTTTTGAATCAACTGAAGATACCGTCGTTGGTTTGATCGATATTATAAAGTTAGCCGGATTCGCCGATTACAAACCTGCAAAAATGAATGTAAATATTTTATCAAAGAACAAGAACGAAATTATTAAACTGACTGAGGATAATGGAAATTTGTATGAAAGTATTAAGGTAAGTTTAAGAAGAATTTCTTATAAATACGTTGCTGTTTTAAGTGGAAATCTTGGCCTCGCAATAAGTAAAATTATTTTTTGTTGGTAAAATTGTTTTCAGAGAGATTATAAACAAATCAAGACTCTTAGAGACTTAGGAATATGATGGGTAAACATTGATGAGTTAAATTAATAATTATGCTTAAGACACACATTAAAGACTTTTATTATGATAATTTTTTAGAGAGTTCTTACACAAATAGAAAATTTATTCTGTAATCTTTAAACTTGTAATTGTTCAAGGATACGCAGTTTTCTAGGTATTGGTTGTCCAAACGCGTTAGTTTAGAGGTTTTGAAGAAATGCTGTCATAACTTTAGAGATATAATATTTAAAGGACACGACAACTTAACCGTTTTATTTCAAGACAAAGCCACACGAAGCTAAAATATTCTTAACAGACGAAGTCTAATGACGTTTAAGCTACGGAACGTTAAGAGAAAAATTCGTCATTTCTTAAAAGTGATATTAAAAAGAAATGTTGTGATTTTAACGGGATGGCGAATAATGAAGTCTATGAGAAAATTCTTACAAAAGCTTTGTCTAAAAACGATATACGCTAGGGAAATCTCAGTCTAAAAATAATTTTGAAGAACGTAGCCATAAAAACAGTTTGTCTAAGTAAGGTTTGTATAGACAACAGACACGTCTAAGAAACAACTATGCTGAGCGAAAACAAAATCTACCAACATCTGGCCTGAAAAATTTGTATATTTTAAGATGTTATTTGAAAAAAACTTTACCTTAAAATGATAAACGTAATTAAAAAAGAAATAGCAATTAAGCGGCCCTGGTAAAAAAAATTAAAATAATTCTGCAGGTTTTAACAACTAACGATGTTTTATTAACAATCATACAGTAAATAAATAAATTGGAAAAAATATGTATAACGATTGAGGAAAAATTCCATTTCACGGCAAGAAAAAAGATTTTGAATGCCAGAAGTAGGAAATTTTGTTAAAATTTTATTAAGATATCATAAGTGGTTCATTAGATGCCAAAAACGCTGTGTTAGAGGCTGTCGTAGAGGCTGTAAGAAAATAAAGATGTCATACTTTAGTAATCCAAAATTTGGTTGACGGTTCCAAAATTCATTTACCTCTATTAATGCAGCTCCTTATCTAAGCGAAAATAAATTTTAAAAAACTTGTAAAAAATCCTAACTAACTTCGACTGCTTGTATTTCTAGTTGCCCCCTGAAACCAAATCACTAAAAGTCACAGCCAAAGGTAACGGTTCAGCTTTAGTACAAATCGCCTTCCAATACAATACATTCAAAGATCAAGAACGTCTTAAACCTAGTTTTACCATAAAAACAATTAAACTTGATGATAGAATCCGACATTCACAATTAACAATGTTAGTGTGTGTCAACTATGTGGGTGAAGGAGAATCTTCTAATATGGCGGTGCTTGAAATTTATACACCCTCGGGTTATATCATAGATGATGAATATATTAAGAACATGCCAGAATTGAATAAAATTACGGTAAGTGCTGTAAAAATTGAAACTGTTTAAGGAATACAATATTTTTTTATTTATTTATTTTATAGAATATAGAATTGAAAAACTCTGGTACATTGTTGGTTGTATATTTTGATCAACTGTATAAAAACGTTGCAACCTGTTTGACGCTAGAAGCCTTGAGAACTCACGATGTGGCCATGCAAAAACCAGTTCCCATTATAATATATGATTATTATAATAAAGACCGAAGAGTTGTTGCTTTCTATGATGTTGACCTAAAACTATGCGATATTTGTGGCATTCTGGATGAGTGCAGTAAATGCAAATAACTTCTTTCTATTTACATGTGTGAAATTTTATTAAAATATTGTTTTTTTTAATATTTGTGTGAAAATATTCTACAATTTATTATTAAACAAAGCATAGATAATAAATTTCATTCCAAATTTGTGCCACCAATAAAGACAGTTCAGGGTCTTTAAAAATTAAGGGTGGGATCGGTAGAGCCTTAATTTGTTATAAAACTATGATCGTGAGATCAAGGCTATTAATGCGGCTATTAATGGTATCTAAGAATATAAATTCTTGCTTTAAATTATCAAAAAACACGTAGTGTAAAAAGACCGTAGCCTGGGTTGAGTTTATGAAGAGAAGGAGGATAAAAAATCAAGAACACGATGTTTGAAGAGATGTTTTTTGTTTTTAAATAACTAAGAATACCAAAAGGAATCTTAAAATAAATTACACAAGTGGTAGTTGAACTCGAACAACAAGGGCTCTATACCGCTTTTAATTATAAATTTTTGAAATGCTTTTACATGTTGCCTAAAATTAAAATTAATTAAAAAGTAAGAAATTATAAGTAAAAAGCACGTCATCTAGTAAAACACCCTTTAATTTTTATAATTCTTGTTAAAACCGGTCATCGGTCAAAAGTCAATTATTCATGAGGCTCATTTTTGGCTAACATCGAGAGTTAACAAAATAATCGCTTATGGACTGAAGCTATTCCATAAACATTCTACAGACTATTCTATCAAATCCAGAAAATGTAGTCTACACGCTGGTGGCAGCTTTATCAGAGTACAGGATCATTAATAACTCAGGTCAGATATCAGCTGTAAGTAAATAAAAACACCTCTCTTTCTTTCATCGTAATAAATCGTATCTATTTATTATGTTTACAGCTACTGGTGGAGGTGCCAAAAGTTTGGTTTGGAGGTAAGCGGCTCGCAGTAGTCATGCTGAGATACTGTCTTATACACGTTTAGGTAACTACTCATGCACACTGTATTTACATATAAGTAGTCCTTGACAAAGAGCACGGGAAACTGGTTGGAGGTATAACTTCGGGTTGTGCTTACTCGTCTCACATGTAGAAGCAGCACGCGAAATTAACACTTGATAGAGAATATGGCGCATTAGTTAAAGGTATAATCTCTCGAATTGACAAGTCTTTCTCAGAGTAGCCTGGTGGTGACAAAGATAAGGAAAAACCAGTGAAAAAAATAACCGCATGTCGAAATTATCCGGCTCTTGCCCAAGAGTAAAGAAAACCAGTTGGACGTATATGCCCAGTCTCCTCCACAGTATTTCTGCAGTTATTGATCTGTACAATTAACAAATGGGGGTTGTAAAAACTCTTTATACATTGTTATTGGTTCATTAGTATGAATCTTTCAATTGCGGACACAAAAAACTCCGTATCAATTTCGTGATCTGCTGCTGAGAAATCAGCAAATAACAACTGGTTTTTTATAGTCATCAGTGACACACGCAGACATACTCTATTTTGTATAAAAAGCTGTGCTATTTGGATTTGTTTTATTTTGTATTTGACTACCTCTTCCGCAAACAGGTGGCTTTACTTTATAACATGACCTTTAATTTTATAATTAACACCAGTATAATTCATTATAACCAACTTAAAATTAACAAATGAAAAAATTAAAAATCAAAAAATCAAAAAATAATATAATTTTTAATATTAAAGGAATTAATTTAACTTAAAAGTAATAAAATGGATGTGTAGGTAAATATTAGGTGAAGGCAAAAACGAGGGCAACGACTTTTGGCGTTGCAACCATTGGCTTATTAAATCAAATTTTGCCCAATTGAAAATCAAAATTTGCTGATTTTTATTAGCAAAATTTTAGAAATTAAGTCTGATCGATTAGCGTATTTATATTATCTCTAGATCATCTAGTGCCTTGGCAAAGTTGACTTCAACCCGAACACGTACGCACAGGCGGTAATCGCTCAATCTATTTCGCTTTATATAAGTACTCAGAATATATATAATTCATGAAGCTGCAAATGGATTTTAGATAAACCCTTTTCCTATTGTGGAAAAAATTATTAAAATGTAAGTATATGAACCGAAAAAAAATATTAAATTTCTAAAATAAGTAAAATTGATAACTTAAAAGATTCATTGAAATCTCATGAGTTTTTTGAGGTTGTTGTTTCTTCTACTGATTTTAGTCGCAGCTTTAACAATTATAATTTTCTATTAAATTTTGATTCCTAAATAAATTTTGAGAATTTTATTTTAACTAAATTTTGTTTATTATCACTAAGAAATGTTAATAAAAAAATAAAAAAACGCTTCACCATAAAAAATTGAAACATGTTACTAAAGTGATATTTGCTATTATTAAGACCGCATCCAAAAGATAAGTGAATCATAAAAATTAATAAAAGTACTTTTATCTATAAGAATTGTTCTTTAAGTTATTAAAACAAACTGATCTTAATTCTTAAATTTTATATGTCTGTAAATATACTTGGAGTCATATCTTATCTCTGAATAGCTGTAAAAAATATGACAGTTTCGATAATCGCTCTCTGTCACTTTTGGCAACATCATAAAGTAAGTAAAAAAGTAAAATAAAATTCAACTGAAGCCAAAATAATCTAATTTATTTGTTATAAAAAGTACCATTTCTGTCCGTTTATAAGAAACGAAGAAAGAAAAAGTCAGGGGGCAAATTACGGCATTCGATATCGTTCGAAATTTACTTTTAGATTCTATAGAAATTTTGATCGATATCGAATGCCGTAATTTGCTCCCAGACTTCGTGACCGGAATTTTTATAAAAAAGAATACCAAACAAAATTTATTAATCAGCTTTTATCGATTTTTAAACTCTAAACACACTTTAAAAATACTAAAAACTTCTTCATTAACTTTTGCATTAAATCAAAATATAATTTAAATTTCATTTCTAGAATTCCCAATCCCCAACTCTTTTTAGAAGGGTTTAGTCTCAGATGTTTATATATAAAATTAGTGTTTGATAATGTGGCCATCAATTTTAAAAATCACCCTTTTTAAGAATAAAAAAAGTAAAAACAGAAATCATTTGTAATTTGTAGATGTCCCTTAAACCTAGAGATAAAAATGTTATAGAATGATTTTTTTAAATCATTCATTTTAATTTTATTTTTTTTATTTTTTTATTTTATTATTTTTTTATTTTTTTTTTTTTATTATAGATTTGCTAGGGTACGTTTAGTTTGTAAGTTTGTTTAACATGGCTTTGTTAGAACGAAGAGATAGAGAAGTTCGTATTTCGTTTTTTTTTTTCAGTTTAATTTCAGTAGAACTCTTTGCAGAACTGTGGCAACTATCAGCAAATTAAGAGAGAAAACTCGATAAAGCATTAACAGTATTGCGGTAATCTCAAATTTAAGGAAAAAATAATTTAAATTTTTTAACAATTCTTGACAGCAAGCAATTATTTAAAGAACCATCATCACTTCTGTTCATTCTTCACTTGACTGTTCAAAAGTGAAGATCAGTTTCTTTTTAATAGAGTAGTTCTTTTAGATTGAGCATTGATAAAATTAACTTTTCATAATTATCGGCTAAAACATGAGTTGGAAATTATATCTCTTAAATTGGTGTTTACAAATCCTTTTACATACCAACGCTATGGAAAAGTAAGTACCAAGAGTAATCCAAATAAAGAACCTTTTAAAATTTAAAAATTAAAACTAAAGTGTTCCCGCATGCATGTTTGATAATTGCGGCAGCTTTTTGCATATGTCCTTGTTAAAAAAAAGAGGCAAAGTATTCTAAGATTAAATAACCAACGATATTTTCTAATTAACATAAAAATTTTTATTTAAATAAATTGATGTTTGACTTGAATCAAAATTTTTAGAACAAATCAAAATAATTAACAAAGGAATCTTTTTGAAAAAAGAAAGAGCTGTGTCTTTTATATTCAAGGATTATTTCAAAAGAAAAAATTTTCTAAAAAAAAATAAAAATAATAAAATTAATAAAATTAATAATATTAAATAAATAAATAAAAACACTTAAATAATAAATTTTTTAAAAATTTTACTCAAACTTTTTTTGAAAAAGAATATTTAAAAAATTTTAAAACTCGATACAAGACAAGAAGAATATAAATCGGTATTAAAAAAAATATATTTGGCCAATAAAACATATAGAAAAACAAATTATTTCACGGCTTTGCTAAGAACTGGCAAAAAAATTTTCACTTAAAATAGAGCCACATTGAACAATTGTAAAATTTTAGTTTGAGTTTGAGACAAATAACTGTAAGTTTGCAGAAAAATTTGTAAAATCGAAATACAACGTTAAAATTGAAATTTCACGAAACAAAAGGTTGAGTCGGTCAAAAACGTCGAAGTTTATTAGCTTATTTATTTTTTTTATTTTATTTTTTTTTTTTTTTTTTGTTTTGCCAAGGAATTTACTGTATATTATTCCCAAAAAACTGAGCTATCAGTTGATATTCAGATTTCTGAAAAAAAATATGATTTTTAATTTTAACTTTGGCGACGCTTGAAGTCTTCACAGAGGGCGTATTGCTATAATCCTTATCACAACAATTACTACAACTTAAAGTCACATGCGAAGGGTTCATAATATAAGTAAAGATCATGCATACAAAAATATCGTTTCACGAACACACTTTCATTGACTTTATTTTAATTCTTTTATGCTTGCCCTGATAGCTGGAAAAGCAATCTGTGTAAATTTGAAACCTCTGCCTGCAATAAAATAATTTTAAGCCGACATATTTGTACATAATCTGTGTAAGTTCTAAATGTCTGCTCACTACGGTTGAAAAAGTAAAGCGATGTGTGTTAAAACTAAAGTTTTATTTTTATATTTGACACTTATTCCTTAAGCGGACCTTAAAATAGTTAAACATAAAATTTTCGCCTATTGCAGTTTAAGCACAAGCCCACGTGCGTGAACAATACGTCGTTATTGAGACGGAAAATAATTTAATTATATTTTTTAATTACAAAAATGTGTGGAATAAAAAAAATAAAATTCTAATAAAAAATTATTTCCACTTTTTATATATTTTATACAGGCCGTTGCAAGCAGAGACCCGGAAACTAACATTTCTCTAAATATCTCTGTTATTAAAATTTTATTTTCATTCTTATTAAAAACAAGAAAGTTATTGATATTTATTTTAAATTGTAAACATTCATTTTGTTAAAAAAATATTATTAAAAACCAACAAATAAATTAGAAAAAAAAAATTATGATTTCAAGCTTTTTTTCAACTTTGTTTGAATTTAAAGTGAATTTAGCTAAAAGTCCAGGTGGTTAAAATCGCTTTTGGTTTCCTTAATGTAAAAACAAAGTTCAGAAAATACACACTGTATGATGTACGGTTCGAAAGCAACATCCCCATATTTTGTATTGTTTTTTTTCTGTTTGAAAATTTTGTATGTTGCCGAACCCACATAAATGTTTGTGTTGTTTCTTGATATTTTGTTATTACACGAACACGTGTCGTTTATGCAAAAGACATACTTTAAAAATTATATTTAAAGTTCATGTGCGTGTATCGAACACACGATTGGAGTACGATACACACGATTGATCTATATGCATATAATAAACCATTAGTGCCGTCATTTTTGTACATGAAATATTTTTTGAAAATTTTTAAATTGTTGTAATAGTAATTAAAACACCTATTTTTGAATTTGTTGTCTGTCTGTCTGTTTGTCTGTCTCTCTTTCCGTCTGTCTGTATTCGCATCACGTAAGCCTGCTGAATGGACTTAAATAAAGTCTTCTGGAGAGTCCCTTAGAACTTTGGAAAAAATAAGTCATTTCGTAGGAAACGTAGAGGTTCAAACGTGAAAGCATACAATTTTAACGGTACAATGGTACAGGACATCTGTCAGCACGATTTATGTTTGTAGATTAAAATATTGTATACAGAACTGTACACTTAACTCTAAATTTGAATTTTAAGAAAAGTAGACATGATACGCGGGCAAAGTCATAGACTCTGCTAGTTGTATGTAAAATAAAACTTTTGGCGCTACACAATAACAAATAAATGACAGTATTATTACACAGATTTTCTGTACATTTGAAACTTTTAAAATTAAGAGTCACACTAGTAAATGCTACGCGACCTCAAACAAAAAAGGAGGTTATGCATTCATAGTTTTTTTTTTCTTTATTCTTTTCTTTTTAATTAAGCACTAGGTCAGGTTTAAAATAATTAAAATATTGTTTCTTATTTATTTTTTCAATATTTCGCCACACCGTTGGGTGGCATCTTCAGGAAACAGGAAACAAAATTACTAAAACTATGTTATTTCAAATAAAAATAATAAATTCATTTGAAAAAAGAACAAACAAAATTGCAAAAAATAAATAATGTCTTAGTAGAAGAATTTAAAAAAAAAATTATTACTATTTTAGAGAAAAACAAACTTAAAACAAATGTTGCTACAGCTCCTAGGTTATATGGATTACCTAAAATTCATAAAGACAATTTTCCTTTAAGACCCATTTGTTCTTTTATCAATTCTCCATCTTATGAATTGTGTAAATATATTAAAATAATATTGAAAAATATTACAGAGAATTCTAAATATAATGTTAAGAACTCAACAGAATTTAAGGAAAGGATAAAGAACCAGTGTATTCAGAATGAGCAAAAGTTAGTTTCATTTGATGTAGTATCATTATTTCCGAGTATACCTGTCGACTTAGCGATAAATATAATAGAAGAAAAATGGAACGTAATACAGGGATATACTGGAATGGAGAAATGTTTATTTTTACGAATTTTAAAATTTTGCATAGAAGATAATAGATATTTTCAATATAATAATAACATATATTTGCAACAAAAAGGACTTCCAATGGGATACCCAGCCTCTCCAATTGTGGCAGACATTGTTATGGAGAAATTATTAGACATCTGCATTGAAGAACTTAGTATTAAACCAAGATTAATGACTAAATATGTAGATGATTTGTTTTGTATTATTTCGGAAACTGGAATCGAAAATATGCTGGAAACATTTAATAAATTTAATAGTTGCACAAAATTCACAATAGAAATAGAACGCGATTTTAAACTTCCCTATTTAGATACGTTAGTAATAAGGAGAGGTAATAAACTAAAAATGGATTGGTATCAAAAGCCGACAGCTTCCGGAAGAATTATAAATTTTTATTCCAAACACAACAAAAGAGTAATTATTAATATAGGCAAAAATTTGATAGAAAAAGTATTTAAGATAAGTGATAAGGAATTTCACAAGATAAATAAAGATAAAGTTATAAAGATACTAATAGATAATAATTTTCCAATACAATTAATAAAGAGTTTGTTTAAACAAATTAGGTACGGAAGAGCATGTAACACAAGAAGTGTGACAGAAACAAAAGTTTACAAGTCTTTAATTTATGTACCAGAACTAGCAGAAAGGATAGAAAAAGCAAAAATTTTTGATTCGGAAAAATATAAAATGGCTTACAAAACTTTCAATACTTTAAATAGATTATTTAGTAAAACAAAAGATAGAATACAGAAATGGGACTTGTCTAATGTAGTATATAAAGTACCTTGTAATGGTAATGATAGTTAAGATTGTAATAAAGTATATGTAGGTAACAAAGAATAAACTTAAAACTAGAATAGCTGGACATAAATCTGATCAAAGATATAGAGAAGTAAATTATACTCAAAAAACTGCATTATCTTCCCATTGTACCAGTCTAAATCATCATCCTAACTTTGAAGATGCATCAGTTTTAAATATAGAAAATAATTATAAACGTCGGTATATGTTAGAGATGTTACAAATAATTAAAGTTTCAACAACAAAAAGAATAAACTTTAAAGGTGATACTGATAATGTTGCACAGTGTTATAGACACTTAGTTCATAAAAAATAGTAAACGTTACAATGTATCTAACTTAATTGTTTGTAACATTTTTATCATATTAAAATTTTTGTGTTTGTATATGTATGTATATTGTTTTTTGTATAATTTAAATTTTTTGTATTTTGAGTTTTGAAAAATTTTTTATATGTATGTTTATGTATAACATGTTTAAATTTTTTGTCTTTGTTTTTTGTCTTTGTTTTTTGTCTTTGTTTTTTGAAATTTTTTTTTTTTTTGAGTTAGTTTGACAAATTTTTTCAAATGAATTTATTATTTGTATTTGAAATAACATAGTTTTAATAATTTTGTTTCCTGTTTCCTGAAAATGCCACCCAACGGTGTGGCGAAATATTGAAAAAATAAATAAAAAACAATATTTTAATTATTTTAAACCTGACCTAGTGCTTAATTAAAAAGAAAAGAATAAAGAAAAGAATAAAGGTCAAAAAACATTTAAATTTAGTTTTTTTTTTTTGTTTTTTTTTTTTTTGTTTTTGCCCGGTTGAACTCAGTCAAAAAATATGTCTGGTAACTTCAGCAGCTACAAAGGCCAAAAGCAAGTCTGACAGTTTTCTGCCTGTACACAAAAGAAGAACTACTCTGGCTGATGTTCCATTTGGAATCTAAACTCCTCTTAATTATGTGTAGATGCCCCGAAATTGCACACTTTTCCATTCCTTTGTACTCTTTCTTTTTCCTACCTACCGCTTTTAATATAAATTTAAGCCACCACAATTAATCAGCTTAAAATGTCAATTAAACAAAACACCACGCCTGCCTTTACTTTCGTTTGTACTCTTCAACCTGCGTTTATATACCTGCAGGGTGATGTCTGTAAACACTTTCGTTTGTAGTCCTGAATATGTTGAACTAAGTACTGCTTAGTAATTAATAATCAATAACATCAACCAATCAGTAGATTTGTTTTGGTTGTCTTTAAAATATTAAAAAAATTTATAAAAAGGTTTCTTAGCATCCCAAATTTTGATAACAATTTTAACAATATCGAAAACTTTTGAATTGTTTTGCCTTTTGTGTAAACAAACTTAGTATTTTATTTATAAAAAATTGAATACCTTTTTTGTCTCATTTGTCTAATTTTTCAATAAACTTTTTTAGCAGGGACGATATAATCGAGTTCTTCTTAGCAGCACATTTGCCGTTCTCAGTTAAAAGAGGTACGTTGCCTGAATATATTTTTTGTTTAAATATTTAATTAAATTTATATTTCAGGCGAAGTTATTAATGTGCCCGTCTCGGTATATAACCCACTACCTAATGAAATACACGTAACGATAACTTTAGACAATAGTAAAGCTGAATTTAAGCATATGGATTTTGACAATAAAGTCATTACTGAGCGGAAGGTGAATAAGAGCATACAACTTAAACATCATACGTCTGATACGATTTATTTCTTGATAACGCCAATAGCTATAGGAAATGTTACGCTGAAATTCAAGGCCTATACATCAACTGATTCCAGTACTGTATATGAAACCCTGAATGTGGTTCCGGAAGGCATTACCCAATTTGTCACTGATACTTTTTTGGTTAATTTAAAAAGTGAACATGAGCACAATAATGAAATTGCATTGGAACCAATCAAAAACTTAGTACCCAATTCGCTACACTTGGAAGTGGGTGTCGTAGGTGACATTATGGGTCTCATTTTTAAAACTTTAGGCAATTTAGTGCGTATGCCACCAGGTCCTGTCGAGCAAACTATGTCCTCTCTGTTGCCCAATTATTTGATCATGAAATATTTAAATAACTCAAATCACTTAACTCCCATTGTGGAAGCGAGGCTTCGTAGCAATCTAGAGCTTGGCTATCAAAAATTATTAAATTGTCGTCAAATGGATGGTTCTTTTAGTGGCTTTTGTCCTTCTGGAGATAAAGAAAATCTTCAAAATGACACTACATGGATGATGTCCTACGTCTCACGTTTTATGCCATATTTTAAAGAATTTATCAATTTCAATAATTCTGGTTCTTCTCTAGCTGAGGAAGAGACTCTACCTGGCTCTGCATTTTTAACGTCTTATGTCTTACGGTTTTTGCCACATTTTAAAGAATTTATCAATATCAACGAAGCAGTCATTGAAAAGGGCTTGGCCTTTTTAAGCAAACAACAGGCCGATAATGGAACGTTTACCGAAAAGGACAATTATTTGTACCCTTCACAAAGAAACCATGTCACTCTAACAGGTGCTGCTTTATTGGCCTTCCTCGAGAATCACGCATATGCTGACAAATACTTACAAAATATAACTAAAGGTTTAGAGTTTATGGGTAGCAATGTTGAAAACTATAAATCCCAGCATATCCATGCATTAGCCACATATGCCTTTAAGCAGGCCAAGCATGCAGCTTCTGAGAAAATAGGCCTAATAAAGTGGTTATCTGAAACTAACACAGATAATCAGAGCAAATGGTGGCAATACGTGTACCTCAGTAATGTTGAAATTACTTCATATGATTTATTAAAGCTTTTGGAACTTAACTCTACTAAAATCGATTACATACTACCAGCTGTTAAACAGCTAATAGCTCAACGTAAAAGCCTTAGTGATTTTGCTTCGACTAAAGATACCGTCATTGGTTTGATCGACACTATAAAGTTTGCTGAATTCGCCGATTACGAACCAGCTAAAATGGATGTAAATATTTTATCAAGGGATAACATTAAAACTATTCAACTGACTGATGATAATAAATTATTGTATAAAAGTGTTGAGGTAAGTTTAAAAAGAATTTCTTAGTGCTTTCTCAATTAGAATTGAGTTATGATTGGTAAAAATTTTTTTCTAAAATGTTATAGTACAACTAGTCGCTTAGGAATGAGTAAACATTTATTTGTTAAAACGCATAGTCATGCTAAGGAGACACTCTGATAACGATCATACTGATATAGAGAGAGAGTGAAGCCACTTAGAAAACTTATTCTAACCTGTAAGCTTCAAGCTGAAAATTTCTTAAGGCTACGTACTTTTCAAGCTGTTGTATTATTTAAACACATTTAAACATTATAGATGTTTTACTAGAAATGCTCTCGTAAATTTAGAGTTATAATATTAAAAAAGCTTTTTAGCGCAGCTGAAATATTTTAAACGTTTTATGATATTTACTTTATTGAAGGGAAAATTTTGGTTTTAAGGTACAATTTTCAATAAAAATAGATAACACAAGATAAGTTCCACTTATAAATAACTTTAGATGATGAAAACTAAGTATATATTACATTTATTACAGGAAGGAATCTAGATGACAAGGATACCAGCGAGTGAAATTTTTTTGGCATGATTGCAGCTACTTAATTTTTTGGATTGGTGCTACTTTATTGTCTTAAATGACATGAAAACAATTAGAGGCGGGCTCGGTGTTTTGCCTGCTGCCTTCATCTTGTTGATTTTCAATAGCAAAATTTTCGATACCATGTCTGATCCATTAAATTTTCTGTAGCTCTTCTAGTGCCTTAGCAAAGTTGATTTCAACACTAACACTTTAACGGGTCGGAGACGGTACTATAGAAATTAAAAATGGAATGACAAACTGAAATACAACCTTTTTTCACTTTTTATGGTGGAAGTTTTAGAAAGACGTAGTCGAAGTAAAATGCGATTTAAAATAAACGTAGAGTAAGCAAATGTAAGAAACACGTTTAAGACGTAAAAGACAAGTTGTCCAAAAAAGATTTCGTTGTATACTTTGTAGAGTTAAGAAAAAAATATTTAACAGATATGCATTCTACGAATCACAAAGTAGAAGAAGTATAATATTTAAAGAACATATGTAGTAAAAGGAAGTAAACCAAAAATTTTAGATATTTAAATTATGTGGGCGCGACTGCTTAGATGTTACTCTTTCAATCTTTCAGACAAAAATCCATTTCATGCTTTCCAAAATTCAATTCAAATAAATTTTCTTAAGAGGCTTTTTTTTAACATATTTTTATGGCAAAAGTGTAACCCTAAGTGATTACGTAACAATCAAGATTGTTAGTACATAAAGATTTGAAGTCCAAAAATGTTTTTACCAATATAAGTTACGTTTTGTTTTACAAATGCACTAACTAACTTCGACTGTTTTTATTTTTAGTTGCCCTCTGAAACAAAATCGCTAACACTCACAACCAAAGGTAAGGGTTCAGCTTTAGTGCAAATCGTCTTTCAATACAACACATTCAAAGATCAAGAACGTCTTAAGCCTAGTTTTACCATAAAGACAATTAAACATGACGACAAAAACAGACATTTACACTTGTCAATGTTAGTCTGTGTCAACTATGTAGGTGAAGGAGAATCTTCTAACATGGCGTTGTTGGAAATTTATACACCCTCTGGTTATGTCATAGATGATGAATATATTAAGAATATGCCAAATTTGAATAAAATTACTGTAAGTGCTGTTTAAATAGAAACTGTTCAAGAAATATAATATTTTTTTTTATTTATTTTATAGAATATAGAATTGAAAAACTCTGGTACATTGTTGGTTGTATATTTTGATCAACTGTATAAAAACGATGCAACCTGTGTGACGCTGGAAGCCATAAGTACTCACGATGTGGCCATGCACAAACCAGTTCCCATTGTAATGTATGATTATTATAATAAAGACAGAAAAGCTGTTGCTTTCTATAATGTCGACTCAAAACTATGCGACATTTGTGGCATCCTGGACGAGTGCAGTAAATGCACATAACTTGTTTCTATTTGCATGTGTTAAATTTTATTAAAATATTGTTTCTTTATATTTGTATGAAAATATTCTACAATTTGTTATTAAACAAAGCATAGATAGTAAATTTTAGTTGAAATTTTTGCCACTAATAAAAATAATTTGACAACTGAAAGTTCAGGGTCATTAAAAAATAAGAGTGGGAACGGTAGAGCCTTAATTTGTTAGAAAACTATGATCGTGAGATCAAGGCGCATTGATATTGGTATTAATATGCCTTGCATGACATTATTAAGTCTAAGATTATAAATTCTTGCTTTAAAATATCCAAAAACACGTAGTGTAAAAAGACCGTAACCTGGGTTGAGTTTATGAAGAGAAGGAGGATAAAAAATCAAGAACACGATGTTTGAAGAGGTGTTTTTTTTTTAATAACTAAGAATACTAAAAGGAATCTTATAATAAATTAGACTCGAACAATAAGGGCTCTTTACCGTTTTTAATTAAGATTTTTGAAATGCTATTAAATGTTGCCTAAAATTAAAAGCATTTGCCTGCCTTCTACGATTTAAAAAGCAAGAAATTATAAGTAAACAGCATGTCATCTACTGAAACACCCTTTATTTTTTATAATTCTTGTTAAAACCGGTCATCGGTCATTATTCAATTGTTCATGAGGCTCATTTTTGGCTAACATCGATAGTAAGCATAATAATCAATGGACCGAAGCTTATCCATAAACAATCTTACAGGCTATTCTAATAAATCCAAAAAATGCAGTCTACATGTTGGTGGCAGCTTTATCAGGGTAGAGGATCATTAATAACTCAGGTCAGATATCAGTGGCAAATAAATAAAAACACTTCTCTTTCATCAAGGTAATAAATCGTATCTGTTTATTATGTTAACAGGTACCAGTAGTAACGCCAAAAGTTTAATTTGGATTTTAACGGATCGTGGTAGTAATGCTGAGATACTGTGTAAAACTATCTTTTGACAGAGAGCACGGGAAAACTTCTTTTATTTTGCATTTGAGTACCATTTCCACAAACAGGTGGCGATAGTTTTTAACAGGGCCGTAAATTTTAAAATTTACACCAGTATAATTTGTTTTAAACAACTTAAAATTCACAAATAAAAACTCAAAAAAAAAAATACAATCTTTAATATTAGAAAAATTAATTTAACTTAAAAGTAATAAAATGGATGGACAGCTAAATATCCGGTAGAGGCAAAAACAAGGGCAACGTTTTTTGATGTTACAACCATCGGCTTATTATATAAAATGTTGTCCAATTTAGAATCAAAATTTGCCAAATGATCATGTAATTTGACACCTTTTGATTATTTCCTATTCGACTGCTGAAATAATTTGTTTCTGCTGATTAACCGGCAACAATTGACGCCTGGGAAGCCAACATTCGTCATGTTTATCGTGACATGGAAAAAATTGGCACAAAAATTTAGGCGGTCATGTGCTTTAACTCATTTAAAATGTTATGCCATACATTGACTTTCGCATAAAAATATTTTGGATTGAAACTTAATTTTTTGTGTTATGTTTTTTAACTGTGTAAGAATTGGATGGTGGCATGGAGCATAGAGGCACAATGAAAGTGAAATAAGAGACTTCTGCGTCCACATAAAAAACAAATAGTTTTGCCAACTTTTAAAAGTTTTATTTGTTTTTAGATTGTAATTGTAAAATTTATTCAAATAAATTTAATTATATTTTTAATTAGAAAATGGTTTTTATAATTTCTTATTAATTAGCATTTTTAAAGGAAATCATTTGTTGCCATTTTTTTAAATTTAAGACTTCGAAATTGCACAAAACACTGGAATAAAATTCTTCTTTGTTCGCCTTGGGTAACAGTTTCGATATGTTTTAGTTATTAAAGTGACCAAAATGAGGTAAATTTTTTTGCAGATGATGTAAAAAAACTCCACGCGTAAACATACTTTTCAATTTATCCTAATCTGCAGAGTAATAAAAAAAAATAATAATTAGAAAATTAGAAAAATTTGACTTCAACGTATTAAATGACCGTAACAGTATCGATCTTTTGTTAAAAGAAATAGATTTTTATATGGTAGAACTGACTGCACTTAACAACAGTTGCATTTAAAAATCAGTTCCACAGTTTAAAATTTCTTACTCCACTTCAAAATGTATAAAGACGACTATAACAAGTAAGAGTGTTATATTTGGCTATTTTAAATCTTACACACCCTTTAACAGATATGTATAAACATTTATGGTACGTAGTACGACATCTATTGTTGCATTTTTGCCTTTACTTATTTAGACATCCCCAGAATATAAACGAAAGTTAAAATAAGAAAATTTGGAGGTAGGCGTGACTATTTACCTGCTGCCTTAAAAGCCTGGATTAAAATTGCTGATTTTTAACAGCAAGACTTTAGAAAGTATGTCTGATCGATTGGGGTATTAGAATTATCATCTAGTGCCTTGGCAAAGTAGACTTCGATCCGAATACGGACGGACAGGCGGAAATCGCTCAATCGATTTCGCTATATGTAAGTACCAAAATTATATATTTACCTCATGACGCAGAAAATGGATATTGTAGGAAATACAAATGGCAAAGGCTATTAAAACGTAAGTATATGAAATCGAAAAAAAATATTACATTTCTAAAATAAGTCAAATTAAAAACTTAAAAGGTTCAGTGAAACCTTTTGAGTTGTTTGACGTTGTTAATTCTCCTACTGATTTTATTCGCATCTTTAACATTTTAAAGGTTTCTTTTAAATTAGAAGAATCTTTTTGTAAATAAATTGGGTTTATTATCATTTACGAACAGTTAAATGTTTTTCTAAGAATCTTAATAAATTTTGTTAAGACTTAAAAACGCTTCACTATAAAAAGTCAAGGTGACATTTGCATTTATTAAAATCACATTCACAAGAAAAGTAAATCATAAAAAGCAATAAAAATACTCTTATCTATACAAATTGTTCTTTAGTTTTGCAGAAGTAATTAAAACAAGTTAATCTTAACTCTATGAAAGGTAATTATCATTTAATCTAGAAATTCTTAAATTTCAAGTGTGTCGTAAAAACACTTGGTGTCGTATCTTATCTCTTAGTACCTGTAAGCTTTACGCGGCATGAGAAAATAAAAAATATGTCAGTTTCTATAATTGCTCTTTGTCATTTTCGGCGAAATAATAAAGTTTTACTTGGAAAAAAATTATCATTTATACCCTTTTATGACTAAACACTTCAGTCATTTAATCTTTTTAT
Source organism: Cistogaster globosa (assembly GCA_937654795.1). Lineage (NCBI taxonomy): Eukaryota > Metazoa > Arthropoda > Insecta > Diptera > Tachinidae > Cistogaster > Cistogaster globosa. The sequence continues at coordinate 7,575,282 of OW569404.1, read as the reverse complement.
TTAATAGTTGAGGAAATCAAAACCAGTACCACTAAATAAAGAAAAATTTCCATCTTAAAAATAAAATTACTTCCAGATTTATTATTATTTTTTTTTTTTTTTTTGTATATAAATTGTGATAGTGATCACTTAAGAATAATTCAATGTTTTGATAAGAATGATAAGAAATTTTGTTAAGATTTAAAAATATTTTACCATAAAAAATGCAAACATGACAAAGTGATAAAATCACATCCACAAGAAAAGTAAATCATAAAAAATAATAAAAATACTTTTATCTATACAAATTGTTCCTTAATTTTGCAGAAGTAATTAAAATAAACCTATTTTAACATTATTTTATAAAACTTTATGGAAGGTAATTGTCAGACATTTAATCTTCTTTAATAGATGGAAAATTCAAAATCAGTACCACCAAAATAAAGAAAAAGTACTATTTGACATGGTTTATAAGAAAAGTAAAAGCACTATTTTAACACAGTCAAAAAAGTCAAATTTCTGTCTTAAAACGTGTTCGAAATTTTTATAGAAAGAGTACCAAATCCTTAATAAATGTTAAAAAATAGCTAAGTTTTGCATTAGATCGGATATATTTTAAATTTCATTTCTACCCTGATTAAATACAGGGTTGTTAGTTAACCCTAAGCATTCCCAAGCCCCTACTCTTTTTAGACCCATAAAAAAAAAAAAAAAAAAAATAATAAAAAAAAAAATGAACGTATTGTGTGTTAAATTGATTTCTGTTTCTTAAACCCAGAGATCAAAATGGTGTAATTAAAAATCGTTTAAGAACAAACTTCAGTTAATGAATCGAATCTTTCATAGTCACTATTTTTATTATTTTTTGTAGATTTGTTGGGGCACACTTGTTTTGTATTAAATTTGTTTAACATATCTTCTGTAAGAATGGAGAAATAGAGAAGTTCGTATTTCTTTTTATTTCTGAATTAAGTTTTAATAGAATTCATTGCAGAACTGCGTCAACCATAAGCATATTAAGAGCGGAAACTCGATAAAGTACCAGCAGCACCATCACTATTTTTAATTTATTATATATTTTCTTAACAATTTTTGATAACAAGGACATATATAAAGAACCAACAGCAGTTAGTGTTCATTCGTCACTTGACTGTTCAAAAGTGAAGATCGGTTTATATTTAATAGTTCAGTTATATTAAGTTTTAACACTTTGTGTTTATATTCATTAAACTTTTAATAATTAACAACTGAGACATGAACTGGTTATTTTGTCTCTCTATTTGCTTTATGCAAGTCCTTTTATATACCAACGCTATGGAAAAGTAAGTGTCAAGATTCATTTATGTAAATATATATTTTTTTATGTAATTATTTAAATTATTACTTCAGTGTTTTTCGCTCTGTTCCTTGTTAATTTCGGATGCATTTTGCTAAATTTCCAAATCATTTTCCACCCAATATTATTTGCATTCATGTGATTTTAATTATGGTTTGTTTGTCCTTGTTAAAAGAAGAAACATGGCATTCTTAACATTCCAGCATTAAAACATTCCTTTAAATAAATTGAAGCTTGACTTCATCCAAATTATTTCGATCCTTAAAAACGGGAATTTTTTATTACTTTTTATACAATTGTGTTAAAATTTCTTAAACAAAAAAAAAACCAAAAGATGTCTGTTTCATATAAAATTTATAATTCCAAATAAAACAAATTTTTTGTTTTTTTTTTTTTTTTTTTAAGCTGCGGCGAGGTCTTGCTAATCAAATAATCGCTGAAAAATGGAAAAAAATTTTCATTATTTGATTTTTTTATTTTTTTTACAATCCTTTTTGAACATAACTAAGGAACATTAAAAAATTTTAGTTTGAGTTTTGGGTGTGTAACTGTCGATTTTTCCCTGCAACGGACAAATAACTTAAGTTTGCAGAAGGACCATTTAAAAAAAATTTAAAAAATTAAAAAACAATAATCAAGGACCCAAAATAAACATTTTCAAAAAAAAACGCCCTTTTTAACAAAGAAAATAAAATAAAAAATTATTAAAGAATCGAAAGTTCACAAAGCAATCATAATTCAATAAAATACTGGTAACAAACAAGAAAGTTTAAATTAAATAAAAAAAAAATTTTTAGTTCCGCAATAAATGCAGTTTCACGAAACTAAAGTCGTCGGTGAGAGAGAAACGAAAATTCGTAACTAATTTGCAGACTTTTGCTCCAAGAATGACAAAATTTTCGTTAAACTCTTAAACGCGGTAACTTTGTTTGTACACATTGTTTCTTCAAAAATATCCCTTAATATAAAAATACAAATATCAACAGGCTCATCTTTAAACTCAATTATTTAAAGATGATTTTTAATATATTAATAAAAATGAGCCATTTATGTAAATAATAAATAAAACAATAAAATAAAAATTAAATTAAAAAGTAATTAAATGATAGATTAAAAATTTTTTGGTATCTAGTCATTCCTTTCTATCAAATAAATGTGATTTTTAATTGCTGAAAATAAAAATGTGAAGAGGCAAAATAAAGAAAGAAATATTTTTCATTCAACGAATATCTCAGCAGTATTTTATTCCCACGAAAGATTCAATAAAAAGAAGAGTAAAAAAACCGCTGGTAGATATGTCTCCAAGTCCGATGAAAAAGATTCCAGAAAAATTAATGTTTTTAGACGCTTCCTAAGTGACTTTAGAGACAACACATAATTGAAAATATTAAATCATTTCCACTATATACGATCAAAAGCCAAAACAATTTTGTTTCTAAAGGGTTGTTTTTATAGATTGTTAACATTATTTAATACTGATTTGTTCTGTTTCTTGTATTCAAAATAGGGTATTTTTAATTTGCCGATTTCTTATCAAAATCATCTGGCATCCCTAAGTGAAGTATATAAAAGATTCGGCCATCCTGCTTGTTTAATACTAGAAATGTTTTTGAAGTTTTTAAAGTCGATAAAAAAATTGTAATCGATTTTTGTTTATCAATCAGTATATTTTTTTATGATTATCTTTAAAATATTAAAAAATTAAATTAAAAATGTTTTTGTTTCCCAAAATTTCGATGATTATTTTCTTAACAATATGAAAAACCCTAAAATTGTTGTTTTTTTTATATATAATATTTTACTTATAAAAAAATTACAAACAGCTTTTATCTAACTTGTCTAATTTTTCAATAAATTTTTGTAGCAGGGACGATAATATCGAGTTTTCATTATCAATACGTTTGCCGTTCTCAGTTAAAAAAGGTTCGTTTACAGCATAAATTTTTTGTTTAAATAATTAATTTAATTTACATACATATGTTTATTTCAGGCGAAGTTATTAATGTGCCCATCTCGGTGCATAGTCTTGTATATTACAAAATACACGTTGCGATAACTTTAAACAGTAGTGATACATATGAAGTTATAAATTTTAACAATAAAGTCATTAGTGAGCCGAAGGTGACTAAGAGCGTAAGACTTGAAAATCATTCAGCTGGTAAGGTTTCTTTCCTGATAAGGCCAGTAGTAATTGGAAATGTTACACTAAGCCTCAAAGCCTATACATCAAATGATTATGATATTTTACATGAAACCCTGAATGTAATTCCGGAAGGCATAACCCATTATGGCAATCATGCTTTGTTAGTTAATTTAAAAAGGAAACCTGAACAAATATATGGATTTGCACTGGAACTACCTGAGGACGTAGTACCCGATTCATTGCAATTCGAAGTGGGTGCTGTGGGTGACATTGTGGGTCTTGTTTTAAAAACATTAAGCAATTTAGTGCGCATGCCAGGAGGTCATGTTGAGCAAATTATGTCCTCTCTGTTGCCCAATTATTTGATCATGAAATATTTAAAGAACTCAAATCACTTAACTCCCTATGTGGAAGCGAGGCTTCGTAGCAATCTCGAGACTGGCTATCAAAAAATATTAAATTGTCGTTTCCTGGCTGAGGGACCTGGCTCTACATTTTTGACGTCTTATGTCTTACGCTTTTTGCCACATTTTAAAGAATTTATCAATGTCAACGAAACAGTCATTGAAAAAGGCTTGGCCTATTTAAGCAAACAACAGGCTGATAATGGAGCGTTTACCGAAAAGGATAATTATTTGTACCCTTCACAAAAAAACTATGTAACTTTAACAGGTGCTGCTGTATTGGCCTTCCTAGAGAATCATGCGTATGCTGACAAATACTTACAAAATATAATTAAAGCTTTAGAGTTTATAGGTAACAATGTTCAAAACTATAAATTGCTACATGTCAATGCATTAGCCCAATACGCCTTAAAGCAAGCAAAGCATGCAGCTCCTAAGAAAATAAGCCTATATATAAAGTGGTTGTCTGAAACGAACACAGATAATCAGAGCAAATGGTGGCAATATGTGTACCTTAGTAATGTTGAAAATACTTCATATAATTTATTAAAGCTTTTGGATTTTAGCTCTACTAAAATCGATTACACACTATCTGCTGTTAAACGTCTTATAGCTCAACGTAAAAGCCTGGGTGGTTTTACATCAACTCAAGATACTGTCGCTGGTCTTACCGCCCTTATAAATTTTGCCGATTTCACGGAAATCGAACCAGCTAAAATGGATGTTGATATTATATCAAAGAATAAGAATGAAACTATCAAACTGACTGAGGATAATGGAGGTTTGTATGAAAGTGTTGAGGTAAGTTTAAGAAGAATTATGTTACTGTTCTAAGTTGAAATTTTGGCCTCGCAATTAGAACTGAGTTGTCTGCTTTAGGGATTAGTTAACATTTATTAGTAGAAACGCATAGTTATGCTAAAGAAACAAACGAAAAACGTTTATACTGATACTGATTTAGAGAGAATGCAGCAACATAGTCGTTACAGATATAGAAAACTTATTCTAAGAAAACACTGTAACTTTTAAGCTGTTAATTGTCTATGGCTACGTAATTTTCATGTTATTGTATTGTATTGTAGTCATATAAGACATAATGAACGATGTTTTAGTAGCAGTTATCTCGTTACTTTAGGGATTAATAAGCTTTATTACGTTCGTCGTTGTCGTGTCGAAAATCGTACAGTTTTTTAAATGGTCATTATTGTAAAATATATTACTAAAAAAAAGAAGTGCATTTTAAAAAAATCGGTATTATGTATGTATGTCGGAGTCGAATGTTAATTTTTTCAAATATTGTCGTTATATTTATGTACGCGACAAATGGTTTCTTACGTAAACTAACTAAGCTTATGAAAATTAATTTCTTGCAGTTTAATCATCCACAATTAGCCAGAGGTTTCAGTTCCAATATCAACAAAATTGACGCTAAAGAAGAGTGAAACAAAAAAAAAGAGCAGCAAAATTAAAGATTCAAAAAGAACTGTACTCAGAAGTTTAGAAGTCGTTAATAATTATTGAAAGGTTTAATAGAAAAAATACATATCAAAAGACAAAAAAATTATATATTTGCGAAAGAGAGCTTTAAGCTCAGCACAGAGAAAATCTTCTACTGCTAATGTCCGTTGAAATCGAATTAAAAAAACGTAAACTCGAATCAGAAGTACTGAAAGGCAGTTTCTAACAGACAGTAATTAAAATGCATTTTATTTTCACTAATTTAACGTTTTTTCTTACTAAAAATTAATAACATATTATGTTTTGATCTGTAAAAAAATGTCTTACTGTCGAACATTTTACATTATACTAAAAAAGTCACCAACTACAATGACTACGACTCTTCTCGAATGTCGTTATCGACAACGGTAATAAAGCAGAATATTTAAAAAGTGCGTCACCTTAATCGTTTTGCTTCAATGCATAATATAATGGACGCATGTAGTTGAAATATTCTTATGACGTTTATGTTAGGGAACATTTAAAGATGAGATACTTTTAGGGGAATAATTTTGGTTTTATGGAAAAAGTTAAATGACGTAGTCCAATTATTTATAAACTAAAAAATTCAAAAGTGTAATAAAAAAGCAATGAAGGAATGTAACATACTTGGACCAAAAACACATGAAATAAGATTGGGCGTTCTTGAATTACATTGTTGATAATAAAAGAAGAGATTGTCCTTCTAAAATTGAATATTTAAAAGTGGTGTAAAATACGGAATCGTACAGGAAGGATTCTAAATGAAAGGTATGACAGCGATCGAAATTTTTTTTCACATAATTGCAGCTACTTAATTTTTTTGATTGGAGCTTTTTCATTGTTTCAAATGATATGAAAAAGTTAGAGGCAGTCTGGGTGTTTTGCCTGCTGCCTCGATCTTGTTGATTTTCAACAGCAAAATTTTCGATACTATGTCTGATCTATTAGCGTATTTAAATTTTCTGTAGCTCTTCTAGTGTCTTGGCAAAGTTGATTTCAACACTAACATCGACGGATAGACGGACATCGCTCTATCGCCTTCGCCTTTCCCTTTTTTCACTTTTTATGGTGGAGGGTGTAAAATGTAATCAAAGAAAGCGCAGACTTAAAGGTTTCAGAAGGACGTAGTCGATGTAAAATGCGATTTTAAATATACGTAGAGTAAACAAATTTAAAAAGCACGTTAAATTGATATGTCTCAGTCAAGCGATGGTTCCAAAATGCTTTTACCTACCTACTTTTATTTTTCTATAAAAACAGCTCTTTTACTAAACTAAATTAAATTTTAAAGAACTTTTAAAAAATTGTAATTAACTTTGGTCACTGCTTTCATTTCTAGTTGCCACCTGAAACGACATCAGTAAGACTCGCAGCCAAAGGTAAGGGTTCAGCTTTAGTTCGAATTGCCTTCCAATACAACACATTTAGAGATCAAAAAAATCTTAATCCTAGTTTTACCATAAGGACAATTAGACTTGATAACAGAAGCACACCATCGTTCTTTACAATGATAGTGTGTGTCACTTATGTTGGCAAAGGATCATCTTCTAATATGACGTTGCTGGAAATTGATACACCCTCGGGTTATACCATAGATAATGAAAATATTAAGGAAATACAAAAATTAAAGAGAGTTATTGTAAGTGCTGTTAAAAGTAACACTTTTAAGAAATACAATAATTTTTTATATTTATTTTATAGAATACCGAATTGAAAAACTCTGGTTCACTGTTGGTTGTATATTTGGATCGAGTGTATAACAAATTTGCCACCTGTTTGACGGTGAAAGCCTTGAGAACTCATGATGTGGTCATGCAAAAACCAGTTACCATTATAGCGTATGATTATTATAATGAAGAAAGAAGAGCTGTTACTTTCTATAAGGTCGACTCAGGATTATGCGATATTTGTAGCACGCGGGAAGAGTGTCGTATATGCAAATAACTTCTTTCTGTTTATATGTGTGTATTTTTATTCAAATATATTTTTCTTCTTTTTTTTGTAAAATACAATAGTAAAAAAACAGTTTTTTGGGAATTTTTTCTAGTTTGCTATTTAACAAAGCAAACTACGAGGGCTGCTATATATATTTCTGGCCTGGCAACACTGAGTGCTGCCAAGTGCAATCTGACATTTCCATTGGAAAGTTTGTAATTTTTAAGCATAATCGTACTCAAAACGTTTTTACGTACCACCATTATTTGTGTTGTTTACAGTGACTTGAAAAAATTAATATAGAAAAAAATGGAATTAACTCGTGAACATTTACGTGCCATCATTTTTCACAACTTTCGACGTGGATTATCACGACAAGAGTGCATTAATGAACTTAAATCTTTGTATGGCGATGAAGCACCATCCTATAGCACTGTGAAAAATTGGTATAATGAATTTAACCGTGGCCGAAGCTCGCTCAAAGACGAATTCCGTGAAGGTCGTCCAAAAACGGGTGTTATGCCAGAGAAGATTGATGCCGTGCGTGAACTCATAATGCAAGATCGACATGCGACATGCCGGGAGATAGAGACATCCTTGGACATTTCTTCCACAAGCATATATTCGATACTGCATGAACACCTGGCCGTAAAAAAGGTTTGTTCTCGTTGGATCCCGCACAATTTGAAATTCGTTAAAAAAAAAGGCTCGTGTCGATTGGTGCAAAGAAATGTTGCAAAAATACGATTGCTATGCTTCAAAAGACGTTTATAAGATCGTCACAGGTGGCGAATCATGGATCTATGCATATGAGCCCGAAACGCAACAACAATCGACCGTGTGGGTCTTCAAAGACGAGCAAAATCCAACGAAAGTTGTTCGTGGAAGAAGCACTTCGAAGCAAATGGCGACTGTTCCGCTGGAGCAACGTAGGGCGGTCAATTCTGAGTGGTACACTACAATTTGTTTGCCTGAAGTCATCGGAGAAATTCTTAAAACCAACAAGAGAAGACGAATCATTGTTCATTATGACAATGCAAGCTCTCACACTTCGCCTCAAACCAGAGCGTTTTTGACCGGCCGAAACGTCGAATTAATGGGTCATCCGCCGTACAGCCCTGACTTGGCACCTTTATGACTTCTTCTTGTTTCCGCACATCAAGAAAAAAAATGCGTGGTCAACGATTTTCGTCGTCAGAAGAAGCTGTTGAAGTGTTCAAAAACCATGTTTTAGAGGTGTCTCAATCGGAGTGAAAAAAGTGCTTTGACAACTGATTTGAGCGCATGCAATAGTGTATAAATCATGCTGGAGAATACTTTGAAAAACAATCAAACCTTTTTTGATTATAAATATTCGCATTTTCACTATGAGGCCAGAAATATATAGAGCAGCCCTCATATTATAAACTCCACAACAGTAATTAAAATATAAAACTGTTCAAAAAATTCCTTAATTTGTACTTATTAAATGTATTTATCTTGAAATTTGTACTTATTTCCACCACACAAACACTTAGAACACTGTTCACAATTTGAAATTTTGCGGTTAATTGGTTTATTGTTGCAAAAACTCATTATAAATATGTATATCTCTTAGACTACATATCTTAACGTTATAAAACTTTTTTAGGGCTAATTTTGACTTAACTACATTATAAATATAATGCACACAGTCATTTTAAAAAATGAAACAATCGTATTGAAATTTCCAAGAAAATGATAAAAAGCAGAACACTAATTTTTTTCTTAAATTTTACTTAAAATTATTTACTTAAATTAAAAAACATTACATTATAAAATTAAATAAGCAATATAATATCAATCGCAATATCCCCTTTTAAGCTACTGTGCGGTGTTGTACACCAACACAGTTATGTGAAGGATTTTCATCTTCCTGTGATAAAATCACAAACACTTGATCAGGGAGTTGCTGGAAGCCTGCTGCAAATCTTATAAGAAAAACCTCAATCTTCTCAAAGTCTTTACTACTATAGATACTTCTAGATGAAGTTGTTCAAAAATTGCCATCAGGGCCCGCACACAGAGAACACGTCTCTTCCATATCATTAGCCACTTCGTTATTCCAAACTATAATGGAAGAGCATAAGTTATAAGAGGCCTTATAATCTGCTGGTAAATAAGAAGACTGACTTTCGTATTTGGAGCATCCCTGCCGCGCAAACTCCTATGGTACAACAAACAAACCTTCTTAGCACGTTCTAATATGAAATCGAGCTATCTATAGAATTCAAAGTTCTCGTAGAATACCACCCATAGATAATTCATTCTATCAGAGGTCCTGATACGTTTACACAAAACTTCTTGCATTCAGATAGAGAATGCCACGTCTACCCTTGATCGTATTCAAATTCTTAGCCCAAGGAACATTAGCAGCAGACGATCTCCCATAAGAGGCTGCGGAATATCGGTCCCGATAAGAAATATGCTTATAATCAATACAATGGTGTTTATAAACACATACATACATACATACATGCAAAGTGATATACATATGTACATGCATTAAAATATTTACGTAGAAACCAACAAGGTAGAAAATCATACCATTGACAAACAGAAATAGTTGATTTTTGCCTTCAGCTACAATTGTTTTCAAAAAAATGAAATTAATAGAAATAAACTGAATTTAAAATTTTTATTTATTAAAACTTTATTATAAAAATTTACTCGTAATTTAAAAATAAAGCTGGGCTATCAAAGCCCTAATCAAAAATCAAAATGGGGCTTACAACGAAATATTGTGGCTGGAAAATAGTAGAAACAAAATCAGGGTCCTATGGATACCATCGCATATCGGAATCGCAGGTAATGAACACGCAAACTCAGCAGCAAAGAAAGCCCTTAGTGTACCGCAAGTAACAGAAATTCCATGTCAGCCTAAAACAATAACAGCACCATTCATAGCGACGCTTACAACAATAAAATAGCCCGATTACAATACGAACCTGTCTAGGAATAACTGCATATTACTCGCTCGTTTGAGAGTAGGTAAAGCTTTATTTAACTCCAGGCACTACTACGAGAGGACTGAGCCACCTGTATGTAGCAACTGCAATGTTGGTCTCACAGTCTCACACATACTGTCAGAATGTCACTTGTCTAAAACTAATATACCTTTGGATAAATTGCTTGATTGCAGCAGTGAAGGGAACTTAAGAACGATCAAAAGAAGTCTGCAGAAACACAATATTTTAGAGATTTAATTTATTTCGATTAACGTTAATCACATAATCATTTTGCCACTTGAATTTTAATCTTTTAAATTTTCTTGCTAATTCAATTTAAAACGACACATGTTCCACTGTTTAGTAGTTCCATAAATGTAGTATTATTACTTTTAATTTGATTTTCGATACATGCGCATTTGGTCCTGTTACCCGGCGCTTTTGTTTTTTTTTTTTCTATATTTTGTAAATTTACTTTATAAAATATATTACTGATAAATAAATAAATAAAATTTTTGTTTATTAAAATTTTATTATAAAAATGTACTCGTAATTTAAAAATAAAGCTGGAGAAAAATTATAAATAAAATTATAAATTTTAGTTGCTAATGTCAAGAAGCACAGTTTAAAAAAAAATTCAGGAACACGATGTTTGAAGCGATGTTATTTTATACAACTAAGAATACTAAAAGGAATCTAATAATAAATTAGACAAGTGACGCTTTTAATTATAAATTTTTGAAATGGTTTTGTATGTTTCCTAAAATCAAAAGCATTTGCCTGCCTTTTACGATTTAAAAAGTAAGATATCATAAGTAAAAATCATGGCATCTGCACAAACACCTTTTAATTTTTATAATTCTTGTTATAACCGATTTGCACACACCCAGTCTTACTTTCCTATGCCAGCCTACTACGAATTAAAATTTAAAGTCATAGACTTTAATATGTTGTCACTGGACGAACAGACTTTACGATTTAAATTTATTATTGGTAGCGGACATCAAAATACTACAACCTAAACTTTCTTTGCCACATTCATCAAAAATAAAAAAGGTTTGAAATGTGATTTATGACAAAATTTTCATACAAATTTGTCCTACTTTTATAATATTTTATGAATACGGAAATCTGTCTTTATAGTTCAAGTAGTAGGCCACGTAATCGCAATCAGCTAACTATGGGGACACCCTACTATAGGGGACATACACCGTGGAAATTTGACGTGTTGCCTTTTTGCAGTGCAAAAAATTACAATAAAGGAATATTGCAACATTTTTGGAACTCCTTTTCAATTCTAGAATCCTATAAAAAAGCTATAAAATTAAGAGACCCTATCCAATAAATATACCAGAGTAAAGACAAATTTAAGAAAATTCTTCCCAATTTCTGTAATTTTCCAAAAAAAAAAAAAAATAAAATAAAATATATTAAAAAACCTTTAACAAGAAAGCTTTATTTAAAAATTTCTAAATCACAAATCGAAAATCACAAAATTTGAACTTTTACACTGTTACCTAAAATACTTACATGTAGGTCAGGGTCATAAAAAGCTTTTTGACTAAAGCAGTTTTGGGATTTTAGAAAATATGGGGTAAAATCTGAAACTAAAAAAAAATAAGCCTACTTACTTTTTATAATTTGAGACAGAGAAACTTAACGCTTGAACAACGCTGCATATAAGTCAAGACTTAGTTTGAAAATCGCTCATCAACTATTTGTTCATGGGGCTCATTTTTGGCTAACATCCATAGTAAACAAAATAGACGCATATGGACCGAAACTAATCCATAAAACACCCTACAGACTATTCTATCAAAACCAGAAAATGCTACCAATACACTGGTGGCAGCTTCATCAGAGTACAGGGACGTTAATAACTCAGGTCAGATACCAGCGGTAAGTAAATAAAAAGACCTCTCTTTCTTTCAACGTAATAAATTGTATCTGTTTATTATATTTACAGCTACTGGTAGTAACGCCAAAAGTTTGGTTTGGATGTTAACGGCTCGTGGTAGTCATGCTGAGATGCTGTCTTACACACGTTTAGGTAACTACTCATGCACACTGTATTTACATTAAAGTAGCTCTTGACAAAGAGCACGGGAAACTGGCTGTGTTTACCCATCTCACTCGCAGTAGTTGCACGCGAAACTAACTCTTAACAGAGAATACGGTGCATTAGTTGAAGGTATAATTTCCTGTTGGACTGACAAGTTTCTCTCACAGGAGTCAGCTCTTAACAAAGAAAAGTAAAAACCAGTTAAAAATATTACCTCTTGTCGACTTTATATGGCTCTTGCCCGAAAGTTCGGAAAAGCAGTTGGATGTATAAGCCCAATCTCTTCCACAGTACTTCTGCAGTTATTGATCTGTACGCTTAACAATTAGGGATGTAAAAACTTATTATCAATTGCTATTGGTTCATTAGTAAAGGCCGGGCCACATAGCATCCGTCATACGTTAAACTTTGACAAATTAAACTGACAAGTCAGTTAAAATACATCTTTTCTTATGAGCGTTGTCACAATCAGTACGTGTCCGTCAACGCAAAGTACGAAAGTTGGACAACTTTTAATTTTTGGCGTACGTTGAACACTTTGACAACTATCAACTGCTTGTTCTTCTCTGTTTTCCTCTAACTCTCTATGTGTTTCAATTGTGTTTTGTGATTTTATTAAAACAGTTTTGGTGGCAAACAATAAAATACAAATTTAATTAAATTTACAAGTGAATAAAATACAAATTAAATTTAAATGTGAATACAAATAGAGAGCAAACTTTGATTTAACATCCGTCAGCAAAGTATTCATTGTGACAACCTCATCCGTCGTTACTTTGACTGTAGTTAATATTTGTCAAAGTACAACGTATGACGGATTCTACGTGCCCCGGCCTTAAGATTCTTGCAATTGAGCACGTAAAAACCTCCGCATAAATTTCTAGGTCTTACTAATGAGAAATCAGCAAAGAACAACTGGTCTTTCATAGTCATCAGAAGTGTTGCCAGTTATAGCGATTTCTCGCCAAACATGGCGATAAGAAATCATTTTTTACGATAAATATGTTTAAATTGGAAGAGAATGGATATCTGGCGGTTTTTGAAATATTTGGCGCAACTTTCGGCTTTTTTATGATTTTCTCTACGATAACATTGCAATAAAAATAGATAAAAAATTTAGCATCTTTTTTTTCCAATATTAAAGGTTAGCTACAACTGTATGTATTGCAGCGAATTAACCAAATTTCAAATTCGTTTTGACTTCTATATTTAAACTTACCTTTTTATTCGCCAAATATATTTCAAAAGGCAGTAAAAGGCAAAAATCAAAACTATTAAAATTAAATGAGAAATCGTATAGACAATAAGAAAAGTAATAATAAAGAAAACAGCGATAAATTAATAAAAAATTGAAATAGGAAATGCATTTACAAAATTCGTGTTTAAATATGAATAACTTTCATTTTTGAAAAGAGTTTTCAACTGAACTGAACATGAATGCTTTCAATGTAACTAATACGTTGCTTTTACAAGTAAAAATTCTTTATATTTAATACAGTTGCAAAGAAGAATGTTTGATCGGCTTTTAAAAAAAACATGTCTATTTTAGAAGTTTATTGTCAATTTTCAATTTGAAAATCCTGTAACTCTGTGTCTCATTCGGAGACCCTAATTACGCACTTGGTATTTATGAAGAACAGTTTTTATAACTTATATTACATATTTGTACATACTGGCGATATTTGACAAGCCATTTGCGAGAAAGCTCGAAAAAGAACTGGCAACACTAGTCACCAGCGACGCACACAAACATACCATATCTCATGTGAACAGCTGCGCTATGCAAGGTTGTTTTATTTTGCACTTGTCTACCACATCCGCAAACAGGTGGCGCTACTTTTTAACTGGGCCGTTAATTTTAAAATTTACACCAGAATAATTGATTATAAACAACTTAATTGTTAACTAATAAATGAAAAATCCAAAAAAAAAATATACACCCCTATTTTGCGTTTCGATTCGAATCGAAATTTTCTCCGTCTGACAACTTTGGTATTCTGCGTTTCGATTCCGCTCACTTTCTTTCGATTGTATGTATTCTGCATTACGATCGGAGCTCCGTTTTTCTCAGTTGATTTTTTGTTAACGGAGAAGTTTTCTTTTTTTGTGTTTTTTAGTTAAAAAGTTAAAAATTGAAAAAATTTAAGTAGAAAATGCGATAAAATGTTCAGAAACGGTTTAAAAAGCCCTAAAAATGATTTCTAACTAATTTATTTAATTAAATTTCTTTTGTTTAAAATTGTTAATTTTTGTACTTGAATCTGATGTGTTTTTTATGTATTACCGGTAGAAAACAACACCAGAGCAGTATGAAAAACTGGCAAATTTAATGGCATCTAAAGGAGGCATTACATGTGGATACCACCAGCGATCAAAGGAAAAAGTAGCAGCGCTTTGAGAGGAAGTTGCAGGAATCCTCAATGCACTAGGTCCTCCAACAAAAATGCCAGCACAAAAATTTGTTGCCATGAATAACTAATTTTTACTTTTATATTTTTATCATTTTATTTAACAATTTTTTTATTGAACTTCATTAAGAATTTATTTTTTATTATTTATACATACAACTTTTTGTATTAAATTTGACATTTGTTTATGAAAATGTTAACAAACTTGCTTATTTTGCTATTTCATTTCCACATTCCACAGTGATGCTATTAATTTTGTAAACATTGTTATCTTCCTCTTTTTCTTTCGATTCCGTTTTTCTTCAGAATACCAATTTTCGATCGCAACGTAACTGAATGCGGAGACTTAATCGAAACGCAGAATAGGGGTGATAATCTTTAATATTAAAGGAATTATTTTAGCTCAAAAGTAAGTAAGTAAGCAAAAACAAGGGCAACGTTTTTTGTTGTTACAACCATCGGCTTATTATATAAAATGTTGTCCAATTTAGAATCAAAATTTGCCAAATGATCATGTAATTTGACACCTTTTGATTATTTCCTGTTCGACTGCTGAAATAATTTGTTTCTGCTGATTAACCGGCAACAATTGACGCCTGGGAAGCCAACATTCGTCATGTTTATCGTGACATGGAAAAAATTGGCACAAAAGTTTAGGCGCTCATGTGCTTTACTCATTTAAAATGTTATGCCATACATTGACTTTCGCATAAAAATATTTTGGATTGAAACTTAATTTTTTGTGTTATGTTTTTTAACTGTGTCAGAATTGGATGGTGGCATGGAGCATAGAGGCACAATGAAAGTGAAATAAGAGACTTCTGCGTCCACATAAAAAACAAATAGTTTTGCCAACTTTTAAAAGTTTTATTTGTTTTTAGATTGTAATTGTAAAATTTATTTGATTTAATTATATTTTTAATTAGAAAAATGGTTTTTATAATTTCTTATTAATTAGCATTTTTAAAGGAAATCATTTGTTGCCATTTTTTTTAAATTTAAGACTTCGAAATTGCACAAAACACTGGAATAAAATTCTTCTTTGTTCGCCTTGGGTAACAGATTCGATATGTTTTAACTATTAAAGTGACCAAAATGAGGTAAATTTTTTTGCAGATGATGTAAAAAAACTCCACGCGTTAACATACTTTTCAATTTATCCTAACCTGCACAATAATTATAAAAAAACTAATTGGAAAAATTTGACTTCAGCGTATTAAATGGCCGTAACACTATTAATACAACAGTTGCATTTAAAAATCAGTTCCACAGTTTAAGCTTTCTAACTCCTCTTCAAAAGGTGTAAGGCCGGCTAAAACAAGTAAGAGTGTTATATTTGGCTATTTTGAATCGTATACACCCTTCACCAGATATGTATAAACATATATGGTACGTAGTACGACATCTATTGTTGCATTTTTGCCTTTATTTATTTAGACATCCCCAGAATATAAACGAAAGTTAAAATAAGAAAATTTGGAGGTAGGCGTGACTATTTACCTGCTGCCTTAAAAGCCTGGAGTAAAATTGCTGATTTTTAACAGCAAGACTTTAGAAAGTATGTCTGATCGATTGGCGTATTAGAATTATCTCTAGATCATCTAGTGCCTTGCCAAAGTAGACTTCAACCCGAATACGGACGGACAGGCGGAAATCGCTCAATCGATTTCGCTATATGTAAGTACCAAAATTATATATTTACCTCATGGCGCAGAAAATGGATATTGTAGGAAATACAAATGGCAAAGGCTATTAAAACGTAAGTATATGAAATCGAAAAAAATATTACATTTCTAAAATAAGTCAAATTAAAAACTTAAAAGGTTCAGTGAAACTTTTTGAGTTGTTTGATGTTGTTAATTCTCCTACTGATTTTATTCGCATCTTTAATATTTTAAAGGTTTCTTTTAAATTAGAAGAATCTTTTTGTAAATAAATTGGGTTTACTATCATTTACGAACAGTTAAATGTTTTTCTAAGAATCTTAATAAGTTTTGTTAAGACTTAAAAAAGCTTCACCATAAAAAGTCAAGGTGACATTTGCATTTATTAAAATCACATCCACAAGAAAAGTAAATCATAAAAGGTAATAAAAATACTCTTATCTATACAAATTGTTCTTTAGTTTTGCAGAAGTAATTAAAACAAGTTAATCTTAACTCTATGAAAGGTAATTATCATTTAATCTAGAAATTCTAAAATTTCAAGTGTGTCGTAAAAACACTTGGTGTCGTATCTTATCTCTTAGTACCTGTAAGCTTTACGCGGCATGAGAAAATAAAAAATATGTCAGTTTCTATAATTGCTCTTTGTCATTTTCGGCGAAATAATAAAGTTCTACTTGGAAAAAATATCATTTATACCCTTTTATAACTAACCACTTCAGTTATTTAATCTTTTTATTTAATAGTTGAGGAAATCAAAACCAGTACCACTAAATAAAGAAAAAGTTCCATCTTAAATATAAAATTACTTCCAGATTTATTATTATTTTTTTTTTTTTGTATATAAATTGTGATAGTGATCACTTAAGAATAATTCAATGTTTTGATAAGAATGATAAGAAATTTTGTTAAGATTTAAAAATATTTTACCATAAAAAATGCAAACATGACAAAGTGATAAAATCACATCCACAAGAAAAGTAAATCATAAAAAATAATAAAAATACTTTTATCTATACAAATTGTTCCTTAATTTTGCAGAAGTAATTAAAATAAACCTATTTTAACATTATTTTATAAAACTTTATGGAAGGTAATTGTCAGTCATTTAATCTTCTTTAATAGATGAAAAATTCAAAATCAGTACCACCAAAATAAAGAAAAAGTACTATTTGACATGGTTTATAAGAAAAGTAAAAGCATTATTTTAACACAGTCAAAAAAGTCAAATTTCTGTCTTAAAACGTGTTCGAAATTTTTATAGAAAGAGTACCAAATCCTAAATAAATGTTAAAAAATAGCTAAGTTTTGCATTAGATCAGGATATATTTTAAATTTCATTTCTGCCCTGATTAAATACAGGGTTGTTAGTTCACCCTAAGCATTCCCAAGCCCCTACTCTTTTTAGACCAATACAAAAAAAAAAAAAAAAAAAATAAAAAAAAAAAATGAACGCATTGTGTGTTAAATTGATTTCTGTTTCTTAAATCCAGAGATCAAAATGGTGTAATTAAAAATCGTTTAAGAACAAACATCAGTTAATGAATCGAATCTTTCATAGTCACTATTTTTATTATTTTTTGTAGATTTGTTGGGGCACACTTGTTTTGTATTAAATTTGTTTAACATATCTTCTGTAAGAATGGAGAAATAGAGAAGTTCGTATTTCTTTTTATTTCTGAATTAAGTTTTAATAGAATTTATTGCAGAACTGCGTCAACCATAAGCATATTAAGAGCGGAAACTCGATAAAGTACCAGCAGCACCATCACTATTTTTAATTTATTATATATTTTCTTAACAATTTTTGATAACAAGGACATATATAAAGAACCAACAGCAGTTAGTGTTCATTCGTCACTTGACTGTTCAAAAGTGAAGATCGGTTTATATTTAATAGTTCAGTTATATTAAGTTTTAACACTTTGTGTTTATATTCATTAAACTTTTAATAATTAACAACTGAGACATGAACTGGTTATTTTGTCTCTCTATTTGCTTTATGCAAGTCCTTTTATATACCAACGCTATGGAAAAGTAAGTGTCAAGATTCATTTATGTAAATATTTTTTTTTTATGTAATTATTTAAATTATTTCTTCAGTGTTTTTCGCTCTGTTCCTTGTTAATTTCGGATGGATTTTGCTAACTTTCCAAATCATTTTCCATTCAATATTATTTGCATTCATGTAATTTTAATTATGGTTTGTTTGTCCTTGTTAAAAGAAGAAACATGGCATTCTTAACATTCCAGCATTAAAACATTCCTTTAAATAAATTGAAGCTTGACTTCATCCAAATTATTTCGATCCTTAAAAACGGGAATTTTTTATTACTTTTTATACAATTGTGTTAAAATTTCTTAAACAAAAAAAAAAACCAAAAGATGTCTGTTTCATTTAAAATTTATAATTCCAAATAAAACAAAAATTTTTTTTTTTTTTAAAAAAGCTGCGGCGAGGTCTTGCTAATCAAATAATCGCTGAAAAATGGAAAACAATTTTCATTATTTGATTTTTTTATTTTTTTTACAATCCTTTTTGAACATAACTAAGGAACATTAAAAAATTTTAGTTTGAGTTTTGGGTGTGTGACTGTCGATTTTTCCCTGCAATGGACAAATAACTTAAGTTTGCAGAAGGACCATTTAAAAAAAATTTAAAAAATCAAAAACCAATAATCAAGGACCAAAAAAAAACATTTTCAAAAAAAAAAACGCCCTTTTTAACAAAGAAAATAAAATAAAAAATTATTAAAGAATCGAGAGTTCACAAAACAATCATAATTCAATAAAATACTGGTAACAAACAAGAAAGTTTAAATTAAATAAAAAAATTTTAGTTCCGCAATAAATGCAGTTTCACGAAACTAAAGTCGTCGGTGAAAGAGAAACGAAAATTCGTAACTAATTTGCAGACTTTTGCTCCAAGAATGACAAAATTTTCGTTAAACTCTTAAACGCGGTAATTTTGTTTGTACACATTGTTTCTTCAAAAATATCCCTTAATATAAAAATACAAATATCAACAGGCTCATCTTTAAACTCAATTATTTAAAGATGATTTTTAGTATATTAATAAAAATGAGCCATTTATGTAAATAATAAATAAAACAATAAAATAAAAATTAAATTAAATGGTAATTAAATGATAGATTACAAATTTTTGTTATCTAGTCATTTCTTTCTAGCAAGTAAATGTGATTTTAAATTGCTAGAAATAAAAATGTGAAGAGGCGAAATAAAGAAAGAAATATTTTTCATTCAACGAATATCTCAGCAGTATTTCATTCCCACGAAAGATTCAATAAAAAGAAGAGGGAAAAAATCGCTGGTAAATATATCTCCAAGTCCGATGAAAAAGACTCCAGAAAAATGAATGCTTTTAGACGCTTTCTAAAACTGCTCTAAGAAACTTTAGAGAACAAAAATAATTGAAAATATTAAATCATTTCCACTATATACGATCAAAAGCCAAAACAATTTTGTTTCTAAAGGGTTGTTTTTATAGATTGTTAACATTATTTAATACTGATTTGTTATGTTTTTTGTATTTAGAATAGGGTATTTTTAATTTGCCGATTTCTTATCAAAATCATCTGGCATCCCTAAGTGAAGTGTATAAAAGATTCGGCCATCCTACTTGTTTAATACTAGAAATGGATTTGAAGTTTTTAAAGTCGATAAAAAAATTGTAATCGATTTTTGTTTATCAATCAGTATATTTTTTTATGATTATCTTTAAAATATTAAAAAATTAAATTAAAAATGTTTTTGTTTCCCAAAATTTCGATGATTATTTTCTTAACAATATGAAAAACCCTAAAATTGTTGTTTTTTTTAATATAATATTTTACTTATAAAAAAATTACAAACAGCTTTTATCTAACTTGTCTAATTTTTCAATAAATTTTTGTAGCAGGGACGATAATATCGAGTTTTCATTATCAATACGTTTGCCGTTCTCAGTTAAAAGAGGTTCGTTTACTGCATAAATTTTTTGTTTAAATAATTAATTTAATTTACATATGTTTATTTCAGGCGAAGTTATTAATGTGCCCATCTCGGTGCATAGTCTTGTATATTACAAAATACACGTTGCGATAACTTTAAACAGTAGTGATACATATGAAGTTATAAATTTTAACAATAAAGTCATTAGTGAGCCGAAGGTGACTAAGAGCGTAAGACTTGAAAATCATTCAGCTGGTAAGGTTTCTTTCCTGATAAGGCCAGTAGTAATTGGAAATGTTACACTAAGCCTCAAAGCCTATACATCAAATGATTATGATATTTTACATGAAACCCTGAATGTAATTCCGGAAGGCATAACCCATTATGGCAATCATGCTTTGTTAGTTAATTTAAAAAGGAAACCTGAACAAAAATATGGATTTGCACTAGAACTACCTGAGGACGTAGTACCCGATTCATTGCAATTCGAAGTGGGTGCTGTGGGTGACATTGTGGGTCTTGTTTTAAAAACATTAAGCAATTTAGTACGCATGCCAGGAGGTCATGTTGAGCAAATTATGTCCTCTCTGTTGCCCAATTATTTGATAATGAAATATTTAAAGAACTCAAATCACTTAACTCCCTATGTGGAAGCGAGGCTTCGTAGCAATCTAGAGACTGGCTATCAAAAAATATTAAATTGTCGTTCCCTGGATGAGGGACCTGGCTCTACATTTTTGACGTCTTATGTCTTACGATTTTTGCCACATTTTAAAGAATTTATCAATGTCAACGAAACAGTCATTGAAAAAGGCTTGGCCTATTTAAGCAAACAACAGGCTGATAATGGAGCGTTTACCGAAAAGGGTAATTATTTGTACCCTTCACAAAAAAACTATGTAACTTTAACAGGTGCTGCTGTATTGGCCTTCCTAGAGAATCATGCGTATGCTGACAAATACCTACAAAATATAATTAAAGCTTTAGAGTTTATAGGTAACAATGTTGAAAACTATAAATTGCTACATGTCAATGCATTATCCCAATACGCCTTAAAGCAAGCAAAGCATGCAGCTCCTAAGAAAATAAGCCTATATATAAAGTGGTTGTCTGAAACGAACACAGATAATCAGAGCAAATGGTGGCAATATGTGTACCTTAGTAATGTTGAAAATACTTCATATAATTTATTAAAGCTTTTGGATTTTAGCTCTACTAAAATCGATTACACACTATCTGCTGTTAAAAGGCTTATAGCTCAACGTAAAAGCCTGGGTGGTTTTACATCAACTCAAGATACTGTCGCTGGTCTTACCGCCCTTATAAATTTTGCCGATTTCACGGAAATCGAACCAGCTAAAATGGATGTTGATATTATATCAAAGAATAAGAATGAAACTATCAAACTGACTGAGGATAATGGAGGTTTGTACGAAAGTGTTGAGGTAAGTTTAAGAAGAATTATGTTACTGTTTTAAGTTGAAATTTTGGCCTCGCAATTAGAACTGAGTTGTCTGCTTTAGGGATTAGTTAACATTTATTAGTAGAAACGCATAGTTATGCTAAAGAAACAAACGAAAAACGTTTATACTGATACTGATTTAGAGAGAATGCTGCAACATAGTCGTTACAGATATAGAAAACTTATTCTAAGAAAACACTGTAACTTTTAAGCTGGTAATTGTCTATGGCTACGTAATTTTCATGTTATTGTATTGTATTGTAGTCATAGAAGACATAATGAACGATGTTTTAGTAGCAGTTATCTCGTTACTTTAGGGATTAATAAGCCTTATTACGTTCGTCGTTGTCGTGTCGAAAATCGTACAGTTTTTTAAATGGTCCTTATCGTAAAATATGTTACTCAAAAAAACAAATCTATTAAAAAAATCGGTATTATGTATGTATGTCGGAGTCGAATGTTAATTTTTTCAAATATTGTCGTTATATTTATGTACGCGACAAATGGTTTCTTACGTAAACTAACTAAGCTTATGAAAATTAATTTCTTGCAGTTTAATCATCCACAATTAGCCAGAGGTTTCAGTTCCAATATCAACAAAATTGACGCTAAAGAAGAGTGAAACAAAAAAAAGAGCAGCAAAATTAAAGATTCAAAAAGAACTGTATTCGGAAGTTTAAAAGTCGTTAATAATTATTGAAAGGTTTAATAGAAAAAACACATATCCAAAGACAAAAAAATTATATATTTGCGAAAGAGAGCTTTAAGCTCAGCACAGAGAAAATCTTCTACTGCTAACGTCCGTTGAAATCGATTTAAAAAAACGTAAACTCGAATCAGAAGTACTGAAAGGCAGTTTCTAACAGACAGTAATTAAAATGCATTTTATTTTCACTAATTTAACGTTTTTTTCTTACTAAAAATTAATAACATATTATGTTTTGATCTGTAAAAAAATGTCTTACTGTCGAACATTTTACATTATACCAAAAAAGTCACCAACTACAATGACTACGACTCTTCTCGAATGTCGTTATCGACAACCGTAATAAAGCTGAATATTTAAAAAGTGCATCACCTTAATCGTGTTGTTTCAACACGTAACATAATGAACGCATGTAGTTGAAATATTCTTATGACGTTTAAGTTACTGAGCATTTAAGTTGAGATACCTTTAGGGGAATAATTTTGGTTTTATGGAAAAAGTTAATTGACGTAGTCCAATTATTAATAAACTAAAAAATTCAAAAGTGTAATAAAAAAGCAATGAATGAATGTAACAGACTTGGACCAAAAACACATGAAATAAGATTGGGCGTTCTTGAATTATATTGTTGATAACAAAAGAAGAGATTGTCTTACCAAAATTGAATATTTAAAAGTGGTGTAAAATACGGAATCGTACAGGAAGGAGTCTAAATGAAAAGTATGACAGCGACCGAAATTTTTTTTCACATAATTGCAGCTACTTAATTTTTTTGATTGGAGCTTTTTCATTGTTTCAAATGATATGAAAAAGTTAGAGGCAGGCTCGGTGTTTTGCCTGCTGCCTTGATCTTGTTGATTTTCAATAGCAAAATTTTCGATACTATGTCTGATCTATTAGCGTATTTAAATTTTCTGTAGCTCTTCTAGTGTCTTGGCAAAGTTAATTTCAACACTAACATCGACGGATAGACGGACATCGCTCTATCGCCTTCGCCTTTTTCACTTTTTATGGTGGAGGGTGTAAAAAGTAATCAAAGAAAGCGCAGACTTAAAGGTTTCAGAAGGACGTAGTCGATGTAAAATGCAATTTTAAATATACGTAGAGTAAACAAATTTAAAAAGCACGTTTTGTAAAAGACAAAATTTCAAAAAAAGATCTCGTTCTGTACTTTGTAAAATTACAAAAAAAAAAATGTTAAATTGATATGTCTCAGTCAAGCGATGGTTCCAAAATGCTTTTACCTACCTACTTTTATTTTTCTATAAAAACAGCTCTTTTACTAAACTAAATTAAATTTGAAAGAACTTTTAAAAAATTGTAATTAACTTTGGTCACTGCTTTCATTTCTAGTTGCCACCTGAAACGACATCAGTAAGACTCGCAGCCAAAGGTAAGGGTTCAGCTTTAGTTCGAATTGCCTTCCAATACAACACATTTAGAGATCAAAAAAATCTTAATCCTAGTTTTACCATAAGGACAATTAGACTTGATAATAGAAGCACACCATCATTTTTTACAATGATAGTGTGTGTCACTTATGTTGGCAAAGGATCATCTTCTAATATGACGTTGCTGGAAATTGATACACCCTCGGGTTATACCATAGATAATGAAAATATTAAGGAAATACAAAAATTAAAGAGAGTTATTGTAAGTGCTGTTAAAAGTAACACTTTTAAGAAATACAATAATTTTTTATATTTATTTTATAGAATACCGAATTGAAGAACTCTGGTTCACTGTTGGTTGTATATTTGGATCGAGTGTATAACAAATTTGCCACCTGTTTGACGGTGAAAGCCTTGAGAACTCATGATGTGGTCATGCAAAAACCAGTTACCATTATAGCGTATGATTATTATAATGAAGAAAGAAGAGCTGTTACTTTCTATAAGGTCGACTCAGGATTATGCGATATTTGTAGCACGCGGGAAGAGTGTCGTATATGCAAATAACTTCTTTCTGTTTATATGTGTGTATTTTTATTCAAATATATTTTTCTTCTTTTTTTTGTAAAATACAATAGTAAAAAAACAGTTTTTTGGGAATTTTTTCTAGTTTGCTATTTAACAAAGCAAACTACGAGGGCTGCTATATATATTTCTGGCCTGGCAACACTGAGTGCTGCCAAGTGCAATCTGACATTTCCATTGGAAAGTTTGTCATTTTTAAGCATAATCGTACTCAAAACGTTTTTACGTACCACCATTATTTGTGTTGTTTACAGTGACTTGAAAAAATTAATATAGAAAAAAATGGAATTAACTCGTGAACATTTACGTGCCATCATTTTTCACAACTTTCGACGTGGATTATCACGACAAGAGTGCATTGATGAACTTAAATCTTTGTATGGCGATGAAGCACCATCCTATAGCACTGTGAAAAATTGGTATAATGAATTTAACCGTGGCCGAAGCTCGCTCAAAGACGAATTCCGTGAAGGTCGTCCAAAAATGGCTGTTGTGCCAGAGAACATTGATACCGCGCGTGAACTCATAATGCAAGATCGACATGCGATATACCAAGATATAGAGACATCCTTGAACATTTCTTCCACCAGCATACATTCGATACTGCATGAACACCTGGCCGTAAAAAAGGTTTGTTCTCGTTGGATCCCGCACAATTTGAAAGTCGTTAAAAAAAGGCTCGTGTCGATTGGTGCAAAGAAATGTTGCAAAAATACGATTTCGGTGCTTCAAAAGACGGTTAAAAGATCGTCACAGGTGACGAATTATGGATCTATGCGTATGAGCCCGAAACGAAACAACAATCGACCGTGTGGGTCTTTAAAGACGAGCAAAATCCAACGAAAGTTGTTCGTGGAAGAAGCACTTCGAAGCAAATGGCGACTGTTCCGCTGGAGCAACGTAGGGCGGTCACTTCTGAGTGGTGCACTACAATTTGTTTGCCTGAAGTCATCGGAGAAATTCTTAAAACCAACAAGAGAAGACGAATCATTGTTCATTATGACAATGCAAGCTCTCACACTTCGGCTCAAACCAGAGCGTTTTTGACCGGCCGAAACGTCGAATTAATGGGTCATCCGCCGTACAGCCCTGACTTGGCACCTTTATGACTTCTTCTTGTTTCCGCACATCAAGAAAAAAATGCGTGGTCAACGATTTTCGTCGTCAGAAGAAGCTGTTGAAGTGTTCAAAAACCATGTTTTAGAGGTGTCTCAATCGGAGTGGAAAAAGTGCTTTGACAACTGGTTTAAGCGCATGCAAAAGTGTATAAATCATGCTGGAGAATACTTTTAAAAACAATAAAACCATTTTTGATTATAAATATTCGCATTTTCACTATGAGGCCAGAAATATATAGAGCAGCCCTCGTATTATAAACTCCACAACAGTAATTAAAATATAAAACTGTTCAAAAAATTCCTTAATTTGTACTTATTAAATGTATTTATCTTGAAATTTGTACTTATTTCCACCACACAAACACTTTGAACACTGTTCACAATTATAAATTTTGCGGTTAATTGATTTATTGTTGCAAAAACTCATTATAAATATGTATATCTCGTAGACTACATTTCTTAACGTTTTAAAACTTTTTTAGGGCTAATTTTGACTTAATTACATTATAAATATGATGCACGAAACATTCGTATTGAAATTTCCAAGAAAATGATAAAAAGCAGAACACTAATTTTTTTCTTAAATTTTACTTAAAATTATTTACTTAAATTAAAAAACATTACATTATAAAATTAAATAAGCAATATAATATCTATCGAAATATCCCCTTTTAAACTACTGTGCGGTGCTGTACACCAACACAGTTACGAAAAGGATATTCATCTTCCTGTGATAAAATCACAATCTTTTGATCAGGAAGTTGCTGGAAGCCTGCTCTAACCAAGAAACCTGAGTGCAAATCTTATAAGTAAAACCTCAATCTTCTCAAAGTCTTTACTACTATAGATACTTCTAGATGAAGTTGTTCAAAAAATGCCATCAGGGCCCGCACACAGAGAACACGTCTCTTCCATATCATTAGCCACTTCATTATTCCAAACTAAAATGGAAAAGCATAAGTTATAAGAGGCCTTATAATCTGCTGGTAAATAAGGAGACTGACTTTCGTATTTGGAGCATCCCTGCCGCGCAAACTCCTATGGTACAACAAACAAACCTTCTTAGCACGTTCTAATATGAAATCGAGCTATCTATAGAATTCAAAGTTCTCGTAGAATACTACCCATAGATAATTCATTCTATCAGAGGTCCTGATACGTTTACACAAAACTTCTTGCATTCAGATAGAGAATGCCACGTCTACCCTTGATCGTATTCAAATTCTTAGCCCAAGGAACATTAGCAGCAGACGATCTCCCATAAGAGGCTGCGGAATATCGGTCCCGATAAGAAATGTGCTTATAATCAATACAATGGTGTTTATAAACACATACATACATACATGCAAAGTGATATACATATAGATATTTACGTAGAAACCAACAAGGTAGAAAATCATACCATTGACAAACAGAAATAGTTGATTTTTGCCTTCTGCTACAATTGTTTTCAAAAAAATGAAATTAATAGAAATAAACTGAATTTAAAATTTTTATTTATTAAAATTTTATTATAAAAATGTACTCGTAATTTAAAAATAAAGCTGGGCTATCAAAGCCCTAATCAAAAATCAAAATGGGGCTTACAACGAAATATTGTGGCTGGAAAATAGTAGAAACAAAATCAGGGTCCTATGGATACCATCGCATATCGGAATCGCAGGTAATGAACACGCAGACTCAGCAGCAAAGAAAGCCCTTAGTGTACCGCAAGTAACAGAAATTCCATGTCAGCCTAAAACAATAACAGCACCATTCATAGCGACGCTTACAACAATAAAAAGGCCCGATTACAATACGAACCTGTCTAGGAATAACTGCATATTACTCGCTCGTTTGAGAGTAGGTAAAGCTTTATTTAACTCCAGGCACTACTACGAGAGGACTGAGCCACCTGTATGTAGCAACTGCAATGTTGGTCTCACAGTCTCACACATAGTGTCAGAATGTCACTTGTCTAAAACTCATATACCTTTGGATAAATTGCTTGATTGCAGCAGTGAAGGGAACTTAAGAACGATCAAAAGAAGTCTGCAGAAACACAATATTTTAGAGATTTAATTTATTTCGATTAACGTTAATCACATAATCATTTTGCCACTTGAATTTTAATCTTTTAAATTTTCTTGCTAATTCAATTTAAAACGACACATGTTCCACTGTTTAGTAGTTCCATAAATGTAGTATTATTACTTTTAATTTGATTTTCGATACATGCGCATTTGGTCCTGTTACCCGGCGCTTTTGTTTTTTTTTCTATATTTTGTAAATTTACTTTATAAAATATATTACTGATAAATAAATAAATAAAATTTTTGTTTATTAAAATTTTATTATAAAAATGTACTCGTAATTTAAAAATAAAGCTGGAGAAAAATTATAAATAAAATAATAAATTTCAGTTGCTAATGTCAAGAAGCACAGTTTAAAAAAAAATTCAGGAACACGATGTTTGAAGCGATGTTATTTTATACAACTAAGAATACTAAAAGGAATCTAATAATAAATTAGACAAGTGACGCTTTTAATTATAAATTTTTGAAATGGTTTTGTATGTTTCCTAAAATCAAAAGCATTTGCCTGCCTTTTACGATTTAAAAAGTAAGATATCATAAGTAAAAATCATGGCATCTGCACAAACACCTTTTTATTTTTATAATTCTTGTTATAACCGATTTGCACACACCCAGTCTTAATTTCCTATGCCAGCCTACTACGAATTAAAATTTAAAGTCATAGACTTTAATATTTTGTCACTGGACGAACAGACTTTACGATTTAAATTTATTATTGGTAGCGGACATCAAAATACTACAACCTAAACTTTCTTTGCCACATTCATCAAAAATAAAAAAGGTTTGAAATGTGATTTATGACAAAATTTTCATACAAATTTGTCCTACTTTTATAATATTTTATGAATACGGAAATCTGTCTTTATAGTTCAAGTAGTAGGTCACGTAATCGCAATCAGGTCACTATGGCGACACCCTACTATAGGGGACATACACTTTGAAAATTTGACGTGTTGCCTTTTTGCAGTTTAAAAAATTACAATATAGGAATATTGCAACATTTTTGGAACTCCCTTTCAATTCTAGAATCCTATACAAAAGCTATAAAATTAAGAGACCCTATCCAATTAAGATACCTGAGTAAAGAAAAATTTAAGAAAATTCTTCCCGATTTCTGTAATTTTCCAAAAAAAAAAAAAAAAAAAAAAATAAAATATATTAAAAAACCTTTAACAAAAAAGGTTTATTTGAAAATTTCTAAATCACAAATCGAAAATCACAAAATTTGAACTTTTACACTGTTACCAAAAATACTTACATGTAGGTCAGGGTCATAAAAAGCTTTTTAACTAAAGCAGTTTTGGGATTTTAGAAAATATGGGGTAAAATATGAAACTAAAAAAAAATAAGCCTACTTACTTTTTATAATTTGAGACAGAGAAACTTAACGCTTGAACAACGCTACATATAAGTCAAGACTTAGTTTGGAAATCGCTCATCAACTAATTGTTTATGGGGCTCATTTTTGGCTAACATCCATAGTAAACAAAATAGACACATATGGACCGAAACTAATCCATAAAACACCCTACAGACTATTCTATCAAAACCAGAAAATGCTACCAATACACTGGTGGCAGCTTCATCAGAGTACAGGATCGTTAATAACTCAGGTCAGATATCAGCGGTAAGTAAATAAAAAGACCTCTCCTTCTTTCAACGTAATAAATTGTATCTGTTTATTATATTTACAGCTACTGGTAGTAACGCCAAAAGTTTGGTTTGGATGTTAACGGCTCGTGGTAGTCATGCTGAGATGCTGCCTTACACACGTTTAGGTAACTACTCATGCACACTGTATTTACATTAAAGTAGCTCTTGACAAAGAGCACGGGAAACTGGCTGTGTTTACCCATCTCACTCGCAGTAGTTGCACGCGAAACTAACTCTTAACAGATAATACGGTGCATTAGTTGAAGGTATAATTTCCTGTTGGACTGACAAGTTTCTCTCACAGGAGTCAGCTCTTAACAAAGAAAAGTAAAAACCAGTTAAAAATATTACCTCTTGTCGACTTTATATGGCTCTTGCCCGAAAGTTCGGAACAGCAGTTGGATGTATAAGCCCAATCTCTTCCACAGTACTTCTGCAGTTATTGATCTGTACGCTTAACAATTGGGAATGTAAAAACTTATTATCAATTGCTATTGGTTCATTAGTAAAGGCCGGGCCACATAGCATCCGTCATACGTTAAACTTTGACAAATTAAACTGACAAGTCAGTTAAAATACATCTTTTCTTATGAGCGTTGTCACAATCAGTACGTGTCCGTCAACGCAAAGTACGAAAGTTGGACAACTTTTAATTTTTGACGTACGTTGAACACTTTGACAACTATCAACTGCTTGTTATTCTCTGTTTTCCTCTAACTCTTGCTGTGTTTCAATTGTGTTTTGTGATTTTATTAAAACAGTTTTGGTGGCAAGCAATAAAATACAAATTTAATTAAATTTACAAGTGAATAAAATACAAATTAAATTTAAATGTGAATAAAAATAGAGAGCAAACTTTGATTTAACATCCGTCAGCAAAGTATTTATTGTGCCAACCTCATCCGTCGTTACTTTGACTGTAGTCAATATTTGTCAAAGTACAACGTATGACGGATTCTACGTGCCCCGGCCTTAAGATTCTTGCAATTGAGCACGTAAAAACCTCCGCATAAATTTCTAGGTCTTACTAATGAGAAATCAGCAAAGAACAACTGGTCTTTCATAGTCATCAGTAGTGTTGCCAGTTATAGCGATTTCTCGCCAAACATGGCAATGAGAAATCATTTTTGACGATAAATATGTTTAAATTGGAAGAGACGGGATATCTGGCGGTTTTTGAAATATTTGGCGAAACTTTCGGCCTTTTTATGATTTTCTCTACGATAACATTGCAATAAAAATAGATAAAAAATTAAGCATCTTTTTTTTCAATATTAAAGGTTAGCTACAACTGTATGTATTGCAGCGAATTAACCAAATTTCAAATTCGTTTTGACTTCTATATTTAAACGTACCTTTTTATTCGCCAAATATATTTCAAAAGGCAGTAAAAGGCAAAAATCAAAACTATTAAAATTAAATGAGAAATCGTATAGACAATAAGAAAAGTAATAATAAATAAAACAGCGATGAATTAATAAAAAATTTAAATAGGAAATGCATTTACAAAATTCGTGTTTAAATATGAATAACTTTCATTTTTGAAAAGAGTTTTCAACTGAACTGAACATGAATGCTTTCAATGTAACTAATACGTTGCTTTTACAAGTAAAAATTCTTTATATTTAATAAAGTTGCAAAG
This sequence comes from Cistogaster globosa, assembly GCA_937654795.1. Classification (NCBI taxonomy): domain Eukaryota; kingdom Metazoa; phylum Arthropoda; class Insecta; order Diptera; family Tachinidae; genus Cistogaster; species Cistogaster globosa. The sequence continues at coordinate 7,544,323 of OW569404.1, read as the reverse complement.
AAGAATGTTTGATCGGCTTTTAAAAAAACATGTCTTTTTTAGAAGTTTATTGTCAATTTTCAATTTTAAAATCCAGTAACTGACAACTTTGGTATTCTGCGTTTCGATTCCGCTCACTTTCTTTCGATTGTATGTATTCTGCATTACGATCGGAGCTCCGTTTTTCACAGTTGTTTTTTTGTTGACGGAGGAGTTTTGCTTATTTGTGTTCTTTAGTTAAAAAGTTAAAAATGTAAGTTGAAAATGAGATAAAATGTTCAGAAACGGTTTAAAAAACCCTAAAAATGATTTCTAACTAATTTATTTAATTAAATTTCTTTTGTTTTAAATTGTTAATTTTTGTACTTGAATCTGATGTGTTTTTTATGTATTACCGGTAGAAAGCAGCACCAGAGCAGTATGAAAAACTGGCAAATTTAATGGCATCTAAAGGAGACATTACATGTGGATACCACCAGCGATCAAAGGAAAAAGTAGCATCGCTTTGAGAGGAAGTTGCAGGAATCCTCAATGCACTAGGTCCTCCAACTGCCAAATGCCAGCACAAAAATTAGTTGCCCTGAATAACTAATTTTTATTTTTATATTTTTATCATTTTATTTAACAATTTTTTTATTGAACTTCATTAAGAATTTATTTTTAATTATTTATACATACAACTTTTTGTATTAAATTTGACATTTGTTTATGAAAATGTTGACAAACTTGCTTATTTTGCTATTTCATTTCCACATTCCACAGTGATGCTGTTAATTTTGTAAACATTGTTATCTTCCTCTTTTTCTTTCGATTCTGTTTTTCTTCAGAATACCAATTTTCGATCGCAACGTAACTGAATGCGGAGACTTAATCGAAACGCAGAATAGGGGTGATAATCTTTAATATTAAAGGAATTATTTTAGCTCAAAAGTAAGTAAGTAAGCAAAAACAAGGGCAACGTTTTTTGTTGTTACAACCATCGGCTTATTATATAAAATGTTGTCCAATTTAGAATCAAAATTTGCCAAATGATCATGTAATTAGAAACCTTTTGATAATTTCCCGTTGGACTGCTGAAATAATTTATTTCTGCTGATTAACCGGCAACAATTGACGCCTGGGAAGCCAACATTCGTCATGTTTATCGTGACATGGAAAAAATTGGCACAAAAATTTAGGCGGTCATGTGCTTTAACTCATTTAAAATGTTATGCCATACATTGACTTTCGCATAAAAATATTTTGGATTGAAACTTAATTTTTTGTGTTATGATTTTTAACTGTGTCAGAATTGGATGGTGGCATGGAGCATAGAGGCACAATGAAAGTGAAATGAGAGACTTCTGCGTCCACATAAAAAACAAATAGTTTTGCCAACTTTTAAAAGTTTTATTTGTTTTTAAATTGTAATTGTAAAACTTATTTGATTTAATTATATTTTTAATTAGAAAATGGTTTTTATAATTTCTTATTAATTAGCATTTTTAAAGGAAATCATTTGTTGCCATTTTTTTAAATTTAAGACTTCGAAATTGCACAAAACACTGGAATAAAATTCTTCTTTGTTCGCCTTGGGTAACAGATTCGATATGTTTTAACTATTAAAGTGACCAAAATCAGGTAAATTTTTTTGCAGATGATGTAAAAAACTCCACGCGTTAACATACTTTTCAATTTATCCTAATCTGCAGAATAATTAAAAAAAATAATAATTAGAAAATTAGAAAAATTTGACTTCAACGTATTAAATGACCGTAACAGTATCGATCTTTTGTTAAAAGAAATAGATTTTTATCTGCTACAACTGACTGCACTTAACAACAGTTGCATTTAAGTCAGTTCCACAGTTTAAGATTTCTAACTGCTCTTCAAAATGTGTTAGGCCGGCTAAAACAAGTAAGAGTGTTATATTTGGCTATTTTAAATTTTATACACCCTTCACCAGATATGTATAAACATATATGGTACGTAGTACGACATCTATTGTTGCATTTTTGCCTTTATTTATTTAGACATCCCCAGAATATAAACGAAAGTTAAAATAAGAAAATTTGGAGGTAGGCGTGACTATTTACCTGCTGCCTTAAAAGCCTGGATTAAAATTGCTGATTTTTAATAGCAAGATTTTAGAAAGTATGTCTGATCGATGGGCGTATTAGAATTATCTCTAGATCATCTAGTGCCTTGGCAAAGTAGACTTCAACCCGAATACGGACGGACAGGCGGAAATCGCTCAATCGATTTCGCTATATGTAAGTACTCAAATTATATATATATACCTCATGACGCAGAAAATGGATATTGTAGGAAATACAAATGGCAAAGGCTATTAAAACGTAAGTATATGAAATCGAAAAAAAATATTACATTTCTAAAATAAGTCAAATTAAAAACTTAAAAGGTTCAGTGAAACCTTTTGAGTTGTTTGATGTTGTTTATTCTCCTACTGATTTTATTCGCATCTTTAACATTTTAAAGGTTTCTTTTAAATTAGAAGAATCTTTTTGTAAATAAATTGGGTTTATTATCATTTACGAACAGTTAAATGTTTTTCTAAGAATCTTAATAAATTTTGTTAAGACTTAAAAACGCTTCACAATAAAAAGTCAAAGTGACATTTGCATTTATTAAAATCACATCCACAAGAAAAGTAAATCATAAAAAGTAATAAAAATACTCTTATCTATACAAATTGTTCTTTAGTTTTGCAGAAGTAATTAAAACAAGTTAATCTTAACTTTATGAAAAGTAATTATCATTTAATCTAGAAATTCTAAAATTTCAAGTGTGTCGTAAAAACACTTGGTGTCGTATCTTATCTCTTAGTACCTGTAAGCTTTACGCGGCATGAGAAAATAAAAAATATGTCAGTTTCTATAAATGCTCTTTGTCATTTTCGGCGAAATAATAAAGTTATACTTGGAAAAAATATCATTTATACCCTTTTATAACTAACCACTTCAGTTATTTAATCTTTTTATTTAATAGTTGAGGAAATCAAAACCAGTACCACTAAATAAAGAAAAAGTTCCATCTTAAATATAAAATTACTTCCAGATTTATTATTTTTTTTTTTTGTATATAAATTGTGATAGTGATCACTTAAGAATAATTCAATGTTTTGATAAGAATGATAAGAAATTTTGTTAAGATTTAAAAATATTTTACCATAAAAAATGCAAACATGACAAAGTGATAAAATCACATCCACAAGAAAAGTAAATCATAAAAAATAATAAAAATACTTTTATCTATACAAATTGTTCCTTAATTTTGCAGAAGTAATTAAAATAAACCTATTTTAACATTATTTTATAAAACTTTATGGAAGGTAATTGTCAGTCATTTAATCTTCTTTAATAGATGAAAAATTCAAAATCAGTACCACCAAAATAAAGAAAAAGTACTATTTGACATGGTTTATAAGAAAAGTAAAAGCATTATTTTAACACAGTCAAAAAAGTCAAATTTCTGTCTTAAAACGTGTTCGAAATTTTTATAGAAAGAGTACCAAATCCTAAATAAATGTTAAAAAATAGCTAAGTTTTGCATTAGATCAGGATATATTTTAAATTTCATTTCTGCCCTGATTAAATACAGGGTTGTTAGTTCACCCTAAGCATTCCCAAGCCCCTACTCCTTTTAGACCCATACAAAAAAAAAAAAAATAATAAAAAAAAAAAAAAAATGAACGCATTGTGTGTTAAATTGATTTCTGTTTCTTAAACCCAGAGATCAAAATGGTGTAATTAAAAATCGTTTAAGAACAAACATCAGTTAATGAATCGAATCTTTCATAGTCACTATTTTTATTATTTTTTGTAGATTTGTTGGGGCACACTTGTTTTGTATTAAATTTGTTTAACATATCTTCTGTAAGAATGGAGAAATAGAGAAGTTCGTATTTCTTTTTATTTCTGAATTAAGTTTTAATAGAATTCATTGCAGAACTGCGTCAACCATAAGCATATTAAGAGCGGAAACTCGATAAAGTACCAGCAGCACCATCACTATTTTTAATTTATTATATATTTTCTTAACAATTTTTGATAACAAGGACATATATAAAGAACCAACAGCAGTTAGTGTTCATTCGTCACTTGACTGTTCAAAAGTGAAGATCGGTTTATATTTAATAGTTCAGTTATATTAAGTTTTAACACTTTGTGTTTATATTCATTAAACTTTAAATAATTAACAACTGAGACATGAACTGGTTATTTTGTCTCTCTATTTGCTTTATGCAAGTCCTTTTATATACCAACGCTATGGAAAAGTAAGTGTCAAGATTCATTTATGTAAATATTTTTTTTTTATGTAATTATTTAAATTATTTCTTCAGTGTTTTTCGCTCTGTTCCTTGTTAATTTCGGATGGATTTTGCTAACTTTCCAAATCATTTTCCACCCAATATTATTTGCATTCATGTAATTTTAATTATGGTTTGTTTGTCCTTGTTAAAAGAAGAAACATGGCATTCTTAACATTCCAGCATTAAAACATTCCTTTAAATAAATTGAAGCTTGACTTCATCCAAATTATTTCGATCCTTAAAAACGGGAATTTTTTATTACTTTTTATACAATTGTGTTAAAATTTCTTAAACAAAAAAAAAAACCAAAAGATGTCTGTTTCATTTAAAATTTATAATTCCAAATAAAACAAAAATTTTTTTTTTTTTTAAAAAGCTGCGGCGAGGTCTTGCTAATCAAATAATCGCTGAAAAATGGAAAACAATTTTCATTATTTGATTTTTTTATTTTTTTTACAATCCTTTTTGAACATAACTAAGGAACATTAAAAAATTTTAGTTTGAGTTTTGGGTGTGTAACTGTCGATTTTTCCATGCAATGGACAAATAACTTAAGTTTGCAGAAGGACCATTTAAAAAAAATTTAAAAAATCAAAAAACAATAATCAAGGACCCAAAAAAAACATTTAAAAAAAAAATACGCCCTTTTTAACAAAGAAAATAAAATAAAAAATTATTAAAGAATCGAAAGTTCACAAAACAATCATAATTCAATAAAATACTGGTAACAAACAAGAAAGTTTAAATTAAATAAAAAAATTTTAGTTCCGCAATAAATGCAGTTTCACGAAACTAAAGTCGTAGGTGAAAGAAAAACGAAAATTCGTAACTAATTTGCAGACTTTTGCTCCAAGAATGACAAAATTTTCGTTAAACTCTTAAACGCGGTAACTTTGTTTGTACACATTGTTTCTTCAAAAATATCCCTTAATATAAAAATACAAATATCCACAGGCTCATCTTTAAACTCAATTATTTAAAGATGATTTTTAATATATTAATAAAAATGAGCCATTTATGTAAATAATAAATAAAACAATAAAATAAAAATTAAATTGAATGGTAATTAAATGATAGATTACAAATTTTTGTTATCTAGTCATTTCTTTCCAGCAAGTAAATGTGATTTTAAATTGCTAGAAATAAAAATGTGAAGAGACGAAATAAAGAAAGAAATATTTTTCATTCAACGAATATCTCAGCAGTATTTCATTCCCACGAAAGATTCAATAAAAAGAAGAGGGAAAAAATCGCTGGTAAATATATCTCCAAGTCCGATGAAAAAGACTCCAGAAAAATGAATGCTTTTAGACGCTTTCTAAAACTGCTCTAAGAAACTTTAGAGAACAAAAATATATGAAAATATTAAATCATTTCCATTATATACGATCAAAAGCCAAAACAATTTTCTTTCTAAAGGGTTGTTTTTATAGATTGTTAACATTATTTAATACTGATTTGTTCTGTTTCTTGTATTCAAAATAGGGTATTTTTAATTTGCCGATTTCTTATTAAAATCATCTGGCATCCCTAAGTGAAGTGTATAAAAGATTCGGCCATCCTACTTGTTTAATACTAGAAATGGATTTGAAGTTTTTAAAGTCAATAAAAAAATTGTAATCGATTTTTGTTTATCAATCAGTATATTTTTTTATGATTATCTTTAAAATATTAAAAAATTAAATTAAAAATGTTTTTGTTTCCCAAAATTTCGATGATTATTTTCTTAACAATATGAAAAACCCTAAAATTGTTGTTTTTTTTAAATATAATATTTTACTTATAAAAAAATTACAAACAGCTTTTATCTAACTTGTCTAATTTTTCAATAAATTTTTGTAGCAGGGACGATAATATCGAGTTTTCATTATCAATACGTTTGCCGTTCTCAGTTAAAAAAGGTTCGTTAACAGCATAAATTTTTTGTTTAAATAATTAATTTAATTTACATATGTTTATTTCAGGCGAAGTTATTAATGTGCCCATCTCGGTGCATAGTCTTGTATATTACAAAATACACGTTGCGATAACTTTAAACAGTAGTGATACATATGAAGTTATAAATTTTAACAATAAAGTCATTAGTGAGCCGAAGGTGACTAAGAGCGTAAGACTTGAAAATCATTCAGCTGGTAAGGTTTCTTTCCTGATAAGGCCAGTAGTAATTGGAAATGTTACACTAAGCCTCAAAGCCTATACATCAAATGATTATGATATTTTACATGAAACCCTGAATGTAATTCCGGAAGGCATAACCCATTATGGCAATCATGCTTTGTTAGTTAATTTAAAAAGGAAACCTGAACAAAAATATGGATTTGCACTAGAACTACCTGAGGACGTAGTACCCGATTCATTGCAATTCGAAGTGGGTGCTGTGGGTGACATTGTGGGTCTTGTTTTAAAAACATTAAGCAATTTAGTACGCATGCCAGGAGGTCATGTTGAGCAAATTATGTCCTCTCTGTTGCCCAATTATTTGATAATGAAATATTTAAAGAACTCAAATCACTTAACTCCCTATGTGGAAGCGAGGCTTCGTAGCAATCTAGAGACTGGCTATCAAAAAATATTAAATTGTCGTTCCCTGGATGAGGGACCTGGCTCTACATTTTTGACGTCTTATGTCTTACGCTTTTTGCCACATTTTAAAGAATTTATCAATGTCAACGAAACAGTCATTGAAAAAGGCTTGGCCTATTTAAGCAAACAACAGGCTGATAATGGAGCGTTTACCGAAAAGGGTAATTATTTGTACCCTTCACAAAAAAACTATGTAACTTTAACAGGTGCTGCTGTATTGGCCTTCCTAGAGAATCATGCGTATGCTGACAAATACCTACAAAATATAACTAAAGCTTTAGAGTTTATAGGTAACAATGTTGAAAATTATAAATTGCTACATGTCAATGCATTATCCCAATACGCCTTAAAGCAAGCAAAGCATGCAGCTCCTAAGAAAATAAGCCTATATATAAAGTGGTTGTCTGAAACGAACACAGATAATCAGAGCAAATGGTGGCAATACGTGTACCTCAGTAATGTTGAAAATACTTCATATAATTTATTAAAGCTTTTGGATTTTAGCTCTACTAAAATCGATTAAACACTATCTGCTGTTAAAAGGCTTATAGCTCAACGTAAAAGCCTGGGTGGTTTTGCATCAACTCAAGATACTGTCGCTGGTCTTACCGCCCTTATAAATTTTGCCGATTTCACGGAAATCGAACCAGCTAAAATGGATGTTGATATTATATCAAAGAATAAGAATGAAACTATCAAACTGACTGAGGATAATGGAGGTTTGTACGAAAGTGTTGAGGTAAGTTTAAGAAGAATTATGTTACTGTTTTAAGTTGAAATTTTGGCCTCGCAATTAGAACTGAGTTGTCTGCTTTAGGGATTAGTTAACATTTATTAGTAGAAACGCATAGTTATGCTAAAGAAACAAACGAAAAACGTTTATACTGATACTGATTTAGAGAGAATGCTGCAACATAGTCGTTACAGATATAGTAAACTTATTCTAAGAAAACACTGTAACTTTTAAGCTGGTAATTGTCTATGGCTACGTAATTTTCATGTTATTGTATTGTATTGCAGTCATAGAAGACATAATGAACGATGTTTTAGTAGCAGTTATCTCGTTACTTTAGGGATTAATAAGCCTTATTACGTTCGTCGTTGTCGTGTCGAAAATCGTACAGTTTTTTAAATGGTCCTTATCGTAAAATATGTTACTCAAAAAAACAAATCTATTAAAAAAATCGGTATTATGTATGTATGTCGGAGTCGAATGTTAATTTTTTCAAATATTGTCGTTATATTTATGTACGCGACAAATGGTTTCTTACGTAAACTAACTAAGCTTATGAAAATTAATTTCTTGCAGTTTAATCATCCACAATTAGCCAGAGGTTTCACTTCTAATATCAAAAAAATTGACGCTAAAGAAGAGTGAAACAAAAAAAAGAGCAGCAAAATTAAAGATTCAAAAAGAACTGTATTCGGAAGTTTAAAAGTCGTTAATAATTATTGAAAGGTTTAATAGAAAAAACACATATCCAAAGACAAAAAAATTATATATTTGCGAAAGAGAGCTTTAAGCTCAGCACAGAGAAAATCTTCTACTGCTAACGTCCGTTGAAATCGATTTAAAAAAACGTAAACTCGAATCAGAAGTACTGAAAGGCAGTTTCTAACAGACAGTAATTATTTATTTAACGTTTTTTTCTTACTAAAAATTAATAACATATTATGTTTTGATCTGTAAAAAAATGTTTTACTGTCGAACATTTTACATTATACCAAAAAAGTAACCAACTACAATGACTACGACTCTTCTCGACTGTCGTTATCGACAACCGTAATAAAGCTGAATATTTAAAAAGTGCATCACCTTAATCGTGTTGTTTCAACACGTAACATAATGAACGCATGTAGTTGAAATATTCTTATGACGTTTAAGTTACTGAGCATTTAAGTTGAGATACCTTTAGGGGAATAATTTTGGTTTTATGGAAAAAGTTAATTGACGTAGTCCAATTATTAATAAACTAAAAAATTCAAAAGTGTAATAAAAAAGCAATGAATGAATGTAACAGACTTGGACCAAAAACACATGAAATAAGATTGGGCGTTCTTGAATTATATTGTTGATAACAAAAGAAGAGATTGTCTTACCAAAATTGAATATTTAAAAGTGGTGTAAAATACGGAATCGTACAGGAAGGAGTCTAAATGAAAAGTATGACAGCGACCGAAATTTTTTTTCACATAATTGCAGCTACTTAATTTTTTTGATTGGAGCTTTTTCATTGTTTCAAATGATATGAAAAAGTTAGAGGCAGGCTCGGTGTTTTGCCTGCTGCCTCGATCTTGTTGATTTTCAATAGCAAAATTTTCGATACTATGTCTGATCTATTAGCGTATTTAAATTTTCTGTAGCTCTTCTAGTGTCTTGGCAAAGTTGATTTCAACACTAACATCGACGGATAGACGGACATTGCTCTATCGCCTTCGCCTTTCCCTTTTTTCACTTTTTATGGTGGAGGGTGTAAAAAGTAATCAAAGAAAGCGCAGACTTAAAGGTTTCAGAAGGACGTAGTCGATGTAAAATGCAATTTTAAATATACGTAGAGTAAACAAATTTAAAAAGCACGTTTTGTAAAAGACAAAATGTCAAAAAAAGATCTCGTTCTGTACTTTGTAAAATTAAAAAAAAAAAAAAAAAAAATGTTAAATTGATATGTCTCAGTCAAGCGATGGTTCCAAAATGCTTTTACCTACCTACTTTTATTTTTCTATAAAAACAGCTCTTTTACTAAACTAAATTAAATTTGAAAGAACTTTTAAAAAATTGTAATTAACTTTGGTCACTGCTTTCATTTCTAGTTGCCACCTGAAACGACATCAGTAAGACTCGCAGCCAAAGGTAAGGGTTCAGCTTTAGTTCGAATTGCCTTCCAATACAACACATTTAGAGATCAAAAAAATCTTAATCCTAGTTTTACCATAAGGACAATTAGACTTGATAATAGAAGCACACCATCATTTTTTACAATGATAGTGTGTGTCACTTATGTTGGCAAAGGATCATCTTCTAATATGACGTTGCTGGAAATTGATACACCCTCGGGTTATACCATAGATAATGAAAATATTAAGGAAATACAAAAATTAAAGAGAGTTATTGTAAGTGCTGTTAAAAGTAACACTTTTAAGAAATACAATAATTTTTTATATTTATTTTATAGAATACCGAATTGAAGAACTCTGGTTCACTGTTGGTTGTATATTTCGATCGAGTGTATAACAAATTTGCCACCTGTTTGACGGTGAAAGCCTTGAGAACTCATGATGTGGTCATGCAAAAACCAGTTACCATTATAGCGTATGATTATTATAATGAAGAAAGAAGAGCTGTTACTTTCTATAAGGTCGACTCAGGATTATGCGATATTTGTAGCACGCGGGAAGAGTGTCGTATATGCAAATAACTTCTTTCTGTTTATATGTGTGTATTTTTATTCAAATATATTTTTCTTCTTTTTTTTGTAAAATACAATAGTAAAAAAACAGTTTTTTGGGAATTTTTTCTAGTTTGCTATTTAACAAAGCAAACTACGAGGGCTGCTATATATATTTCTGGCCTGGCAACACTGAGTGCTGCCAAGTGCAATATGACATTTCCATTGGAAAGTTTGTCATTTTTAAGCGTAATCGTACTCAAAACGTTTTGACGTACGACCATTATTTGTGTTGTTTACAGTGACTTGAAAAAATTAATATAGAAAAAAATGGAATTAACTCGTGAACATTTACGTGCCATCATTTTTCACAACTTTCGATGTGGATTATCACGACAAGAGTGCATTGATGAACTTAAATCTTTGTATGGCGATGAAGCACCATCCTATAGCACTGTGAAAAATTGGTATAATGAATTTAACCGTGGCCGAAGCTCGCTCAAAGACGAATTCCGTGAAGGTCGTCCAAAAACGGGTGTTGTGCCAGAGAACATTGATGCCGTGCGTGAACTCATACTGCAAGATCGACATGCGACATGCCGGGAGAAAGAGACATCCTTGGACATTTCTTCCACCAGCATACATTCGATACTGCATGAACACCTGGCCGTAAAAAAGGTTTGTTCTCGTTGGATCCCGCACAATTTGAAATTCGTTAAAAAAAAGGCTCGTGTCAATTAGTGCAAAGAAATGTTGCAAAAATACGATTGCGGTGCTCAAAAGACGTTTATAAGATCGTCATGGATCTATGCGTATGAGCCCGAAACGCAACAACAATCGACCGTGTGGGTCTTCAAAGACGAGCAAAATCCAACGAAAGTTGTTCGTGGAAGAAGCACTTCGAAGCAAATGGCGACTGTTCCGCTGGAGCAACGTAGGGCGGTCACTTCTGAGTGGTGCACTACAATTTGTTTGCCTGAAGTCATCGGAGAAATTCTTAAAACCAACAAGAGAAGACGAATCATTGTTCATTATGACAATGCAAGCTCTCACACTTCGGCTCAAACCAGAGCGTTTTTGACCGGCCGAAACGTCGAATTAATGGGTCATCCGCCGTACAGCCCTGACTTGGCACCTTTATGACTTCTTCTTGTTTCCGCACATCAAGAAAAAAATGCGTGGTCAACGATTTTCGTCGTCAGAAGAAGCTGTTGAAGTGTTCAAAAACCATGTTTTAGAGGTGTCTCAATCGGAGTGGAAAAAGTGCTTTGACAACTGGTTTAAGCGCATGCAAAAGTGTATAAATCATGCTGGAGAATACTTTTAAAAACAATAAAACCATTTTTGATTATAAATATTCGCATTTTCACTATGAGGCCAGAAATATATAGAGCAGCCCTCGTATTATAAACTCCACAACAGTAATTAAAATATAAAACTGTTCAAAAAATTCCTTAATTTGTACTTATTAAATGTATTTATCTTGAAATTTGTACTAATTTCCACCACACAAACACTTTGAACACTGTTCACAATTTAAAATTTTGCGGTTAATTGATTTATTGTTGCAAAAACTCATTATAAATATGTATATCTCGTAGACTACATATCTTAACGTTATAAAACTTTTTTAGGGCTAATTTTGACTTAATTACATTATAAATATGATGCACGAAACATTCGTATTGAAATTTCCAAGAAAATGATAAAAAGCAGAACACTAATTTTTTTCTTAAATTTTACTTAAAATTATTTACTTAAATTAAAAAACATTACATTATAAAATTAAATAAGCAATATAATATCTATCGAAATATCCCCTTTTAAACTACTGTGCGGTGCTGTACACCAACACAGTTACGAAAAGGATATTCATCTTCCTGTGATAAAATCACAATCTTTTGATCAGGAAGTTGCTGGAAGCCTGCTCTAACCAAGAAACCTGAGTGCAAATCTTATAAGTAAAACCTCAATCTTCTCAAAGTCTTTACTACTATAGATACTTCTAGATGAAGTTGTTCAAAAAATGCCATCAGGGCCCGCACACAGAGAACACGTCTCTTCCATATCATTAGCCACTTCATTATTCCAAACTAAAATGGAAAAGCATAAGTTATAAGAGGCCTTATAATCTGCTGGTAAATAAGGAGACTGACTTTCGTATTTGGAGCATCCCTGCCGCGCAAACTCCAATGGTATAACAAACAAACCTTCTTAGCACGTTCTAATATGAAATCGAGCTATCTATAGAATTCAAAGTTCTCGTAGAATACTACCCATAGATAATTCATTCTATCAGAGGTCCTGATACGTTTACACAAAACTTCTTGCATTCAGATAGAGAATGCCACGTCTACCCTTGATCGTATTCAAATTCTTAGCCCAAGGAACATTAGCAGCAGACGATCTCCCATAAGAGGCTGCGGAATATCGGTCCCGATAAGAAATATGCTTATGATCAATACAATGGTGTTTATAAACACATACATACATACATGCAAAGTGATATACATATAGATATTTACGTAGAAACCAACAAGGTAGAAAATCATACCATTGACAAACAGAAATAGTTGATTTTTGCCTTCTGCTACAATTGTTTTCAAAAAAATGAAATTAATAGAAATAAACTGCAGCAGTGAAGGGAACTTAAGAACGATCAAAAGAAGTCTGCAGAAATACAATATTTTAGAGATTTAATTTATTTCGATTAACGTTAATCACATAATCATTTTGCCACTTGAATTTTAATCTTTTAAATTTTCTTGCTAATTCAATTTAAAACGACACATGTTCCACTGTTTAGTAGTTCCATAAATGTAGTATTATTACTTTTAATTTGATTTTCGATACATGCGCATTTGGTCCTGTTACCCGGCGCTTTTGTTTTTTTTTTCTATATTTTGTAAATTTACTTTATAAAATATATTACTGATAAATAAATAAATAAAATTTTTGCTTATTAAAATTTTATTATAAAAATGTACTCGTAATTTAAAAATAAAGCTGGAGAAAAATTATAAATAAAATAATAAATTTCAGTTGCTAATGTCAAGAAGCACAGTTTCAAAAAAAATTCAGGAACACGATGTTTGAAGCGATGTTATTTTATACAACTAAGAATACTAAAAGGAATCTAATAATAAATTAGACAAGTGACGCTTTTAATTATAAATTTTTGAAATGGTTTTGTATGTTTCCTAAAATCAAAAGCATTTGCCTGCCTTTTACGATTTAAAAAGTAAGATATCATAAGTAAAAATCATGGCATCTGCACAAACACCTTTTAATTTTTATAATTCTTGGTATAACCGATTTGCACACACCCAGTCTTACTTTCCTATGCCAGCCTACTACGAATTAAAGTTTAAAGTCATAGACTTTAATATGTTGTCACTGGACGAACAGACTTTACGATTTAAATTTATTATTGGTAGCGGACATCAAAATACTACAACCTAAACTTTCTTTGCCACATTCATCAAAAATAAAAAAGGTTTAAAATGTGATTTATGACAAAATTTTCATACAAATTTGTCCTACTTTTATAATATTTTATGAATACGGAAATCTGTCTTTATAGTTCAAGTAGTAGGCCACGTAATCGCAATCAGCTCACTATGGGGACACCCTACTATAGGGGACATACACCGTGGAAATTTGACGTGTTGCCTTTTTGCAGTGCAAAAAATTACAATATAGGAATATTGCAACATTTTTGGAACTCCCTTTCAATTTTAGAATCCTATACAAAAGCTATAAAATTAAGAGACCCCATCCAATTAAGATACCAGAGTAAAGAAAAATTTAAGAAAATTCTTCCCGATTTCTGTAATTTTCCAAAAAAAAAAAAAAAAAAAAAAAATAAAATATATTAAAAAACCTTTAACAAAAAAGGTTTATTTGAAAATTTCTAAATCACAAATCGAAAATCACAAAATTTGAACTTTTACACTGTTACCAAAAATACTTACATGTAGGTCAGGGTCATAAAAAGCTTTTTAACTAAAGCAGTTTTGGGATTTTAGAAAATATGGGGTAAAATATGAAACTAAAAAAAAATAAGCCTACTTACTTTTTATAATTTGAGACAGAGAAACTTAACGCTTGAACAACGCTACATATAAGTCAAGACTTAGTTTGGAAATCGCTCATCAACTAATTGTTTATGGGGCTCATTTTTGGCTAACATCCATAGTAAACAAAATAGACACATATGGACCGAAACTAATCCATAAAACACCCTACAGACTATTCTATCAAAACCAGAAAATGCTACCAATACACTGGTGGCAGCTTCATCAGAGTACAGGATCGTTAATAACTCAGGTCAGATATCAGCGGTAAGTAAATAAAAAGACCTCTCTTTCTTTCAACGTAATAAATTGTATCTGTTTATTATATTTACAGCTACTGGTAGTAACGCCAAAAGCTTGGTTTGGATGTTAACGGCTCGTGGTAGTCATGCTGAGATGCTGCCTTACACACGTTTAGGAAACTACTCATGCACACTGTATTTACATTAAAGTAGCTCTTGACAAAGAGCACGGGAAACTGGCTGTGTTTACCCATCTCACTCGCAGTAGTTGCACGCGAAACTAACTCTTAACAGATAATACGGTGCATTAGTTGAAGGTATAATTTCCTGTTGGACTGACAAGTTTCTCTCACAGGAGTCAGCTCTTAACAAAGAAAAGTAAAAACCAGTTAAAAATATTACCTCTTGTCGACTTTATATGGCTTTTGCCCGAAAGTTCGGAAAAGCAGTTGGATGTATAAGCCCAATCTCTTTCACAGTACTTCTGCAGTTATTGATCTGTACGCTTAACAATTGGGGATGTAAAAACTTATTATCAATTGATATTGGTTCATTAGTAAAGGCCGGGCCACATAGCATCCGTCATACGTTAAACTTTGACAAATTAAACTGACAAGTCAGTTAAAATACATCTTTTCTTATGAGCGTTGTCACAATCAGTACGTGTCCGTCAACGCAAAGTACGAAAGTTGGACAACTTTTAATTTTTGACGTACGTTGAACACTTTGACAACTATCAACTGCTTGTTATTCTCTGTTTTCCTCTAACTCTTGCTGTGTTTCAATTGTGTTTTGTAATTTTATTAAAACAGTTTTGGTGGCAAACAATAAAATACAAATTTAATTAAATTTACAAGTGAATAAAATACAAATTAAATTTAAATGTGAATAAAAATAGAGAGCAAACTTTGATTTAACATCCGTCAGCAAAGTATTTATTGTGCTAACCTCATCCGTCGTTACTTTGACTGTAGTTAATATTTGTCAAAGTACAACGTATGACGGATTCTACGTGCCCCGGCCTTAAGATTCTTGCAATTGAGCACGTAAAAACCTCCGCATAAATTTCTAGGTCTTACTAATGAGAAATCAGCAAAGAACAACTGGTCTTTCATAGTCATCAGTAGTGTTGCCAGTTATAGCGATTTCTCGCCAAACATGGCAATGAGAAATCATTTTTGACGATAAATATGTTTAAATTGGAAGAGACGGGATATCTGGCGGTTTTTGAAATATTTGGCGAAACTTTCGGCTTTTTTATGATTTTCTCTACGATAACATTGCAATAAAAATAGATAAAAAATTTAGCATCTTTTTTTTTCAATATTAAAGGTTAGCTACAACTGTATGTATTGCAGCGAATTAACCAAATTTCAAATTCGTTTTGACTTCTATATTTAAACGTACCTTTTTATTCGCCAAATATATTTCAAAAGGCAGTAAAAGGCAAAAATCAAAACTATTAAAATTAAATGAGAAATCGTATAGACAATAAGAAAAGTAATAATAAATAAAACAGCGATGAATTAATAAAAAATTTAAATAGGAAATGCATTTACAAAATTCGTGTTTAAATATGAATAACTTTCATTTTTGAAAAGAGTTTTCAACTGAACTGAACATGAATGCTTTCAATGTAACTAATACGTTGCTTTTACAAGTAAAAATTCTTTATATTTAATACAGTTGCAAAGAAGAATGTTTGATCGGCTTTTAAAAAAAACATGTCTATTTTAGAAGTTTATTGTCAATTTTCAATTTGAAAATCCTGTAACTCTGTGTCTCATTCGGAGACCCTAATTACGCACTTGGTATTTATGAAGAACAGTTTTTATAACTTATATTACATATTTGTACATACTGGCGATATTTGACAAGCCATTTGCGAGAAAGCTCGAAAAAGAACTGGCAACACTAGTCACCAGCGACGCACACAAACATACCATATCTCATGTGAACAGCTGCGCTATGCAAGGTTGTTTTATTTTGCACTTGTCTACCACATCCGCAAACAGGTGGCGCTACTTTTTAACAGGGACGTTAATTTTAAAATTTACACCAGAATAATTGATTATAAACAACTTAATTGTTAACTAATAAATGAAAAATCCAAAAAAAAAAATATATACACCCCTATTTTGTGTTTCGATTCGAATCGAAATTTTCTTCGTCTGACAACTTTGGTATTCTGCGTTCCGATTCCGCTCAGTTTCTTTCGATTGTATGTATTCTGCATTACGATCGGAGCTCCGTTTTTCTCAGTTGATTTTTTGTTAACGGAGAAGTTTTCTTTTTTTGTGTTATTTAGTTAAAAAGTTAAAAATTGAAAAAATTTAAGTAGAAAATGCGATAAAATGTTCAGAAACGGTTTAAAAAAATCCTAAAAATGATTTCTAACTAATTTATTTAATTAAATTTCTTTTGTTTTAAATTGTTAATTTTTGTACTTGAATCTGATGTGTTTTTTATGTATTACCGGTAGAAAACAACACCAGAGCAGTATGAAAAACTGGCAAATTTAATGGCATCTAAAGGAGGCATTACATGTGGATACCACCAGCGATCAAAGGAAAAAGTAGCAGCGCTTTGAGAGGAAGTTGCAGTAATCCTCAATGCACTAGGTCCTCCAACAAAAATGCCAGCACAAAAATTTGTTGCCATGAATAACTAATTTTTACTTTTATATTTTTATCATTTTATTTAACAATTTTTTTATTGAACTTCATTAAGAATTTATTTTTAATTATTTATACATACAACTTTTTGTATTAAATTTGACATTTGTTTATGAAAATGTTAAATGTTGACAAACTTGCTTATTTTGCTATTTCATTTCCACATTCCACAGTGATGCTATTAATTTTGTAAACATTGTTGTCTTCCTCTTTTTCTTTCGATTCCGTTTTTCTTCAGAATACCAATTTTCGATCGCAACGTAACTGAATGCGGAGACTTAATCGAAACGCAGAATAGGGGTGATAATCTTTAATATTAAAGGAATTATTTTAGCTCAAAAGTAAGTAAGTAAGCAAAAACAAGGGCAACGTTTTTTGTTGTTACAACCATCGGCTTATTATATAAAATGTTGTCCAATTTAGAATCAAAATTTGCCAAATGATCATGTAATTTGACACCTTTTGATTATTTCCTGTTCGAATGCTGAAATAATTTGTTTCTGCTGATTAACCGGCAACAATTGACGCCTGGGAAGCCAACATTCGTCATGTTTATCGTGACATGGAAAATATTGGCACAAAAATTTAGGCGGTCATGTGCTTTAACTCATTTAAAATGTTATGCCATACATTGACTTTCGCATAAAAATATTTTGGATTGAAACTTAATTTTTTGTGTTATGTTTTTTAACTGTGTCAGAATTGGATGGTGGCATGGAGCATAGAGGCACAATGAAAGTGAAATGAGAGACTTCTGCGTCCACATAAAAAACAAATAGTTTTGCCAACTTTTAAAAGTTTTATTTGTTTTTAGATTGTAATTGTAAAATTTATTTGATTTAATTATATTTTTAATTAGAAAAATGGTTTTTATAATTTCTTATTAATTAGCATTTTTAAAGGAAATCATTTGTTGCCATTTTTTTAAAATTTAAGACTTCGAAATTGCACAAAACACTGGAATAAAATTCTTCTTTGTTCGCCTTGGGTAACAGATTCGATATGTTTTAACTATTAAAGTGACCAAAATGAGGTAAATTTTTTTGCAGATGATGTAAAAAAACTCCACGCGTTAACATACTTTTCAATTTATCCTAATCTGCAGAATAATTAAAAAAAATAATAATTAGAAAATTAGAAAAATTTGACTTCAACGTATTAAATGACCGTAACACTATTAATACAACAGTTGCATTTAAAAATCAGTTCCACAGTTTAAGCTTTCTAACTCCTCTTCAAAAGGTGTAAGGCCGACTATAACAAGTAAGAGTGTTATATTTGGCTGTTTTGAATCGTATACACCCTTCACCAGATATGTATAAACATTTATGGTACGTAGTACGACATCTATTGTTGCATTTTTGCCTTTATTTATTTAGACATCCCCAGAATATAAACGAAAGTTAAAATAAGAAAATTTGGAGGTAGGCGTGACTATTTACCTGCTGCCTTAAAAGCCTGGATTAAAATTGCTGATTTTTAACAGCAAGACTTTAGAAAGTATGTCTGATCGATTGGGGTATTAGAATTATCTCGAGATCATCTAGTGCCTTGGCAAAGTTGACTTCAACCCGAATACGGACAGACAGGCGGAAATCGCTCAATCGATTTCGCTATATGTAAGTACCAAAATTATATATTTACCTCATGACGCAGAAAATGGATATTGTAGGAAATACAAATGGCAAAGGCTATTAAAACGTAAGTATATGAAATCGAAAAAAAATATTACATTTCTAAAATAAGTCAAATTAAAAACTTAAAAGGTTCAGTGAAACCTTTTGAGTTGTTTGATGTTGTTAATTCTCCTACTGATTTTGTTCGCATCTTTAATATTTTAAAGGTTTCTTTTAAATTAGAAGAATCTTTTTGTCAATAAATTGGGTTTATTATCATTTACGAACAGTTAAATGTTTTTCTAAGAATCTTAATAAATTTTGTTAAGGTTTAAAAACGCTTCACTATAAAAAGTCAAGGTGACATTTGCATTTATTAAAATCACATTCACAAGAAAAGTAAATCATAAAAAGCAATAAAAATACTCTTATCTATACAAATTGTTCTTTAGTTTTGCAGAAGTAATTAAAACAAGTTAATCTTAACTCTATGAAAGGTAATTATCATTTAATCTAGAAATTCTAAAATTTCAAGTGTGTCGTAAAAACACTTGGTGTCGTTTCTTATCTCTTAGTACCTGTACGAGTAAGCTTTACGCGGTAAGAAGAAATAAAAAATATGACAGTTTCCATAATCGCTCTTTGCCATTTTTGGCAAAATAATAAAGTTCTACTTGAAAAAAAAATTATCATTTCAGTCATTTAATCTTCTTTAATAGTTGAAGAAATCAAAATCAGTACCACGAAAATAAAGAAAAGGTACTATTTTTCATGGTTTATAAGAAACGTAAAAGCATTATTTTTACACAGTTAAAAAAGTCAAATTTCCGTCTTAAAACGTGTCCGAAGTTCATAGCTAAATTTTGCATTAGATCAGGATATATTTTAAATTTCATTTCTGCCCTGACTAAATCCTGGGTTGATAGTTAACCCCAAGCATTCCCAAGCCCCAACTCTTTTTAGACCCATAAAAAAAAATAAATAAAAATAAAAATAAACGCATTGTGTGTTAAATTGATTTCTGTTTCGAGACGTCCCTTAAACCTAGAGATCAAAATGGTGTAATTAAAAATCGTTTAAGAACAAACATCAGTTAATGAATCGAATCTTTCATAGTCACTATTTTTATTATTTTTTTGTAGATTTGTTGGGGCACACTTGTTTTGTATTAAATTTGTTTAACATATCTTTTGTAAGAATGGAGAAATAGAGAAGTTCTTTTTATTTCTTTTCTTTTTATTTCTGAATTTAGTTTTAATAGAATCCATTGCAGAAATGCGTCAACTATAAGCATATTAAGAGCGGAAACTCGATAAAGTACCAACATCACCATCACTATTTTTAATTTATTATATATTTTTTTAACAATTTTTGATAACAAGGTCATATAAAAAGAACCAACAGCAGTTAGTGTTCATTCGTCACTTGACTGTTCAAAAGTGAAGATCGGTTTATATTTAATAGTTCAGTTATATTAAGTTTTAACACTTTGTGTTTATATTCATTAAACTTTTAATAATTAACTACTGAGACATGAACTGGTGTTTTTGTCTCTGTATTTGCTTTATGCAAGTCTTTTTATATACAAACGCTATGGAAGAGTAAGTGCCAAGATTCATTTGTGTAAATAATTTTTTTTAATTATTAAAATGATTACGTCGGAGGTTTTCGCTTTTTTCCTTGTTAATTTCGAATGCGTTTTGTTAAATTCTTAAATCATTTTCTAACCAATATTTTTTGCATTCATGTATTTTTTATTTTGGTCTGTTTGTCCTTGTTAAAAAAAAGGAAACTTGGCATCCAAAAAAAAGACTACCGAAAATCCGAACATTCCAGAATTAAAACATTTCTTTAAATAAATTGGAGCTTGACTTCATCCAAATTATTTAAATCCTTAAAGACAGGAATTTTTTATTCTTTTTTTTACAATTGTGTTAAAATTTCTTAAACAAAAAAATAAACTAAAACTTGCGGAAGAAAACCAAAAGATGTCTGTTTCACAAAAACTTATAATTCCAAATGAAAAAAATTTTCCTACAAAAAAAAAAAAACAATAAAATAACAGCTAAAATAACAGTTCTAATAAATAAATCAATCAATAAATAATAAACACGATTTTAAAACCCGATACAAAACAACGCGAACGCACATTAAAATCGTTGTTTTAGAAAAAAAGTATTTGGCCAAAAAACCCCAAAAAAAAAATTTTTTTAAGTTAGAAAAATATTTTTGTTTGTTTCAAAAAGCTGTGGCGAGGTCGTGCTAAAAATTGAAAAAAAATTCATTATTTGATTTTTTTATTTTTTTTTACCATTTTTTAAACACAACTAAAGAAGATTATAAAATTTTAGTTTGAGTTTTGGGTGTGTAACTGTCGATTTTTCCCTGCAATGGACAAATAACTTAAGTTTGCAGAAGGACCATTTAAAAAAAATTTGTAAAATCAAAAAACAATAATCAAGGACCCAAAAAAACATTTTCAAAAAAAAAAAAAAAAAACGCCTTTTTTAACAAAAGGTAAATATAAAATTTTAAATAAAATAAAATAAAAAATTATTAAAGAATCGAAAGTTCACAAAGCAATCATAATTCAATAAAATACTGTTAACAAACAAGAAAGTTTAAATTAAATAAAAAAATTTTAGTTCCGCAATAAATGCAGTTTCACGAAACTAAAGTCGTCGGTGAAAGAGAAACGAAAATTCGTAACTAATTTGCAGACTTTTGCTCCAAGAATGACAAAATTTTCGTTAAACTCTTAAACGCGGTAATTTTGTTTGTACACATTGTTTCTTCAAAAATATCCCTTAATATAAAAATACAAATATCCACAGGCTCATCTTTAAACTCAATTATTTAAAGATGATTTTTAATATATTAATAAAAATGAGCCATTTATGTAAATAATAAATAAAACAATAAAAAAAAAATTAAATTAAATTAAATGGTAAATTAATGATAGATTACAAATTTTTGTTATCTAGTCATTTCTTTCTATCAAATAAATGTGATTTTGAATTGCTAGAAATAAAAATGTGAAGAGGCGAAATAAAGAAAGAAATATTTTTCATTCAACGAATATCTCAGCAGTATTTCATTCCCACGAAAGATTCAATAAAAAGAAGAGTAAAAAAACCGCTGGTAAATATGTCTCCAAGTCCGATGAAAAACTTTCCAGAAAAATGAATGTTTTTAGACGCTTCCTAAGTGACTTTAGAGACAAAAAATAATTGAAAATATTAAATCATTTCCATTATATACGATCAAAATCCAAAACAATTTTTTTTCTAAACGGTTGTTTTTATATATTGTTAACATTATTTAATACTGATTTGTTCTGTTTTTTGTATTTAAAATAGGGTTTTTTAATTTGCCGATTACTTATCAAAATCATCTGGCATCCCTAAGTGAAGTGTATGTAAAGATTCGGCCATCCTACTTGTTTAATACTAGAAATGTTTTTGAAGTTCTTAAAGTCGATCGATTTCTTGTTTTATAATAACATCAAACAATCAGTATATTTTTTATGATTATCTTTAAAATATTAAAAAACTAAATTAAAAATGTTTTTGCGTCCCAAAATTTCGATGATTATTTTCTTAACGATAGGGAAACCCTAAAATTGTCGTTTTTTTAAATGTTATATTTAATTTATAACAAAATTACAAACCGCTTTAATCTAATTTGTCTAATTTTTCAATAAATTTTTGTAGCAGGGACAATAAAATCGAGTTCTCATTATCAATACGTTTGCCGTTCTCAGTTAAAAGAGGTTCGTTTACTGCATAAATTTTTTGTTTAAATAATTAATTTAATTTACATATGTTTATTTCAGGCGAAGTTATTAATGTGCCCATCTCGGTGCATAGTCTTGTAGATTACAAAATACACGTTGCGATAACTTTAAACAGTAGTAATACATATGAAAATATAAATTTTAACAATAAAGTCATTAGTGAGCCGAAGGTGACTAAGAGCGTAAGACTTGAAAATCATTCAGCTGGTAAGGTTTCTTTCCTGATAAGGCCAGTAGTAATTGGAAATGTTACACTGAAATTCAAAGCCTATACATCATCTGATTATGATACTGTACGTGAAACCCTGAATGTAGTTCCGGAAGGCATAACCCAATATGGCAATCAAGCTTTGTTAGTTAATTTGAAAAGGCAACCTGAACAAAAATCTGCATTTGCACTAGAACTACCCGGGGACGTAGTACCCGATTCACAGCAATTCGAAGTGGGCGCTGTGGGTGATATTATGGGTCTCGTTTTAAAAACTTTAGGCAATTTAGTGCGTATGCCAGGAGGTCCTGTCGATCAAACTATGTCCTCTCTGTTGCCCAATTATTTGATCATAAAATATTTAAATAACTCAAATCACTTAACTCCCAATGTGGAAGCGAGGCTACGTAGCAATCTAGAGACTGGCTATCAAAAAATATTAAATTGTCGTCATATGGATGGTTCCTTTAGTAGCTGTGGTCTTTCTAGGTTTAGAGAAAATGACACTACTTGGATGACGACCTACATTGAAAGTTTTATGCCATATTTTAAGGATTTTGTCAGCTCCAGTAGTTCTGGTTCTTCTCTGGCTGAGGGACCTGGCTCTACATTTTTGACGGCTTATGTCTTACGCTTTTTGCCACATTTTAAAGAATTTATCAATGTCAACGAAACAGTCATTGAAAAAGGCTTGGCCTATTTAAGCAAACAACAGGCTGATAATGGAGCTTTTACCGAAAAGGGTAATCATTTGTACCCTTCACAAAAAAACCATGTAACTTTAACAGGTGCTGCTGTGTTGGCCTTCCTAGAGAATCACGCGTATGCTGGCAAATACTTACAAAATATAACTAAAGGTTTAGAGTTTATAGGTAACAATGTTGAAAGCTATAAATTGCTACATGTCCATACATTAGCCCAATACGCCTTGAAGCAAGCAAAGCATGCAGCTTCTGAAAAAATAGGCCTAATAAAGTGGCTATCTGAAACTAACACAGATAATCAGAGCAAATGGTGGCGATATCTGTACCTCAGTAATGTTGAAATTACTTCATATAATTTATTAAAGCTTTTGGATTTTAGCTCTACTAAAATCGATTACACACTACCTGCTGTTAAACGTCTTATAGCTCAACGTAAAAGCGTGGGTGGTTTTGCATCAACTCAAGATACTGTCGCTGGTTTTACCGCCCTTACAAATTTTGCCGATTTCACGGATTACGAACCAGCTAAAATGGATGTTAATATTATATCAAAGAATAAGAATGAAACTATAAAACTGACTGAGGATAATGGAAGTTTGTATGAAGGTGTTCAGGTAAGTTTAAGAAGAATTATGTTGCTGTTTTAAGTGGAAATTTTGACCTCGCAATAAGAACTGAGTTGTCTGCTTTAGGGATTAGTTAACATTTATTAGCAGAAACGCATAGTTATGCTAAAGAAACAAACGAAAAACGTTTATACTTATTGTGGCAACACTGATATGATCTATAAGTGACAACGTGTAAAAAGGGACAATATGGCGAACAACTGATTATTATATGTAGTGGTTTTTAGTTACATATTCTTATATGATTAACCGTGTGGATAAATGAATTTAATTTGTTATTAAAACATTAGATTTAAAAGATTATAGTTTTCCTAGGAGTATTACTTTGGCGACGAGTGAAGAAAAAGAAACAAAAACGTAAAAGAAGAAATTGAAAAAAAAGACGTTTGAGCATTAAGGTGTTTGGCTCTGTGAATGTCGAATTAAATTGTGAAATAATTATTGAGTTGTTGTAAACAAGAAGAATAACACTAAATTGGGAAAAAAAAGAACATCGAGTTGTTCAACTGAATGCACATTAAATTGTGAGACTGGCAGCACATTAAATTGTGTAATTGACGGCACATTCAACTGTGCTTGGGTATGTGAATAAAGCACATTCAATTGTGCAGCTTTTATCAAAAAGAAAGTTTCAAAAAGAACATTTAGTAAAACATATTCTGTTTCATAGGTAAATGACTGCATATTTGATGGAACAGCAATGTCCGACATAAAACCATTTCTCTGTGATGTTATTAAAAAATCACTGCTGCGGGCCGAATGGGAAAAATGGTTTCGGTCCTTTAAACTGTATCTGGCATCGGAGGAAATTGTCGACTCCGTTAAAAAGAAAAACAAGCTACTTCATTTGGGAGGACCACAGCTACAAGAAGTTTTTTTTTTATTCCGGGTGCGTTGGTTGAGTTCGATGCAAAAAGTGACGTTAATGTATATAATGTTCTGGTGGACAAGCTGGACGAATATTTCTCGCCTAAAAGAAACCCTACGTTTGAAAGACATATATATATATATATAGAAATCTGACACCATCTGATGGAGAAATGTTTAAAAAAATTTATTGCGCTTAGGACAGCAGGTTGCGAAATGTTCCTTCGGATCAACAAAATCGGAAATAGAAGAAATTTGTGTCAAAGATAAAATAATTGATTCATGGGCACCCATCGAATTAAAGAAAAGGTTGTTAGAGAAAGAGCAAAGCCTAAATGATGTTATCGAAGCTTATCACTTTTATGAGCAAGTTAACAAAAATTCACAAAGTATGCTGTCTAGATTAGATGCGGAGTCTGTTAACAAAATTTCTTCTAGAAACGTTTTTCTCAAAATTCTGATACAGAATGTTATAGGCGTGGCCGTAGTGACCACATTGGTAATTCTCTGAACTGTCTGGCGCGGAACGCCAAATGCAACAAATGCTCTCTCATTGGGCACTTTGCTATTAAATGCAAAACTAAAAATATTAAAAGGAGACTGATAGACAGTGAGGAGAATGGTGCAAAACGTCGTAGTAATAGACCAGCAAAGATACGTTGCATACAAAATGACAATATACCTGACGATGATGACGCATTACGCGAATTTGGCTGTTTCAAAATTGACGATAACTGCGATAATGAAGAAATAATAAAAGTTTGCATTGGGGGACAAGACATTTTGATGGTGATTGATTCCGGCTCGCGTTTCAATTTGTTAAGTGAAAAAACTGGATGGCATTGAAAATTCGGAAAGCAGTCATGTGGAATATGCGAAGTAATTCATCGAATCAATTTAAAGCATATGCGTCAGGTCAGACTCTTAATGTAATTTGTGTATTTGATGCCCCTATTGCAATAAGCAAAGATCCTGAAACGGTTGCTACATTTTTCTTGATTGAAAATGGAAACCAATTACTACTGGGTCGTGAAACATCAACGAAACTCAAAGTGTTACGCCTTGGTCGGAATGTTAATCGAATTGAAGAAGTTAAACCGTTTCCCAAAATGAAAAACCTGCAAGTAAAATTAGCTATAGATCCTTCAGTGAAACCCGTGCAGCAACCACTTCAGCGTATACCGATAGCACTTGAGGACAAGGTGGCAGCTAAGTTAGAGGAGGCTGTTCGTTTAGACATAATAGAACCTGTCTGTGGACCAAGTCCCTGGATATCCCCGGTTGCGATAGTTTTCAAGGGAAATGGTGAAATAAGATTGTGTATTGACATGCGGCGTGCGAACAAAGCCATTTTAAAAGAAAATTACCCGCTACCTACATTTGACTCTTTCAAGACCAAATTAGAAGGGGCAAAACATTTTTCTAGATTTGATCTTAAAAGCGCTTATCATTAACTGGAACTACATGAGAGCAGTCGGGAAGTAACAATATTTATTACACACAAGGGGTTGTTCAGGTACAAGAGACTGATGTTTAGAGTGAATTCGGCTCCTGAAATATTTTAGCGTACACTTGAGAGTTTGCTATCAACTTGTAATAAATGTCTAAATTATATAGATGATTACATCGTGTTTGGCAGCTCAGAAAAAGAACATGACGATTCTGCGAAGCAAGTTATGAAAATCTTTAAAGAGAATAACTTTGCACTTAATGAAAGCAAATGTGTTTGAAAAACGCAAAGACTGAAATTCTTAGGTCATGTTCTTTCAGAAAATGGTTTTACGGCAGATCCAGACAAAATTAAGGTGATCACGGATTTTCGATCTCCAAACTCCAAAGAGAAGGTTAGAAGTTTTCTGGGTTTAATCACATTTGTGGGCAAATTTATTCCCGATTTGGCAGACATTACAGAACCATTGAGAATTCTATTAAAGTCGGATACAAAATTTGTATGGCCTTCTGATCAGGAGAATTCATTTCAACGACTTAAAACACAGTTGTCTAATATTCCAAACTTATCATATATTGACCCAAAGAGGAAAACTCGAGTGGTAGTAGACGCCAGCCCTGTAGCTCTAGGAGCTGTTTTACTACAATTTGAAGCAGACGGTGATCCAAAAATAATATCTTTCGCTAGTAAGAGTTTGTCGGAAGGGGAAAAAAGATACTCATAGATTGAAAAAGAGAGTTTAGCGTTGGTCTGGTCGGTGGAAAAATTTTATTATTATTTAGCAGATTTGGAATTTGAATTGGTGACAGACCACAAGCCGCTCGAGGCAATTTTTAAACCAACTTCCACATAGTATCAAGTTCAATACCACGGTCTGTTGGAATTACCATCATAGCTGACAAAAGTTCAAAGGATGAAGAAATCTCCAACGTCATAGCAAATATCAACAATGATTTGTGGGATAAGGTTAAGGTAAATAAATATTATCCATTCCGCTTCGAGCTGTCGGCAATTCGGCACATAAAGGTCACCCTGGTGAGTCAGCAATGAAACGGAGACTAAGAGCTAAAGTTTGGTGGCCTTTAATAGACAGAGATGCAGAAAATTTTATTAAGAGCTGTCGTGACTGTTTACTTGTATCTCGAGCATCGAATCCCGCTCCAATGCAAAGACATGCATTTCCGAATGGCCCTTGGCAATGTGTAGCAACAGATTTATTAGAACCGCTACCTAATAACGAATATGTTTTAGTTTTAATTGACTATTATTCGCGGTATCAGGAAGTAGTTTTCCTACAAGATATAACCTATGAGAAAATCATCAAAGCCATGGAGCCGAAGTCGCTGAGAACAGATAACGGGCGACAATACGTAAGTAGTGATTTTAAAAATTTTTGCAAAACGAACAACATCGTACATATAACCACACCGCCTTATTGGCCGCTAGCCAACGTAGAAGTTGAGAATATGAATAAATTTCTAATCAAACGGTTAAAAATTGCCAGCGCTAACAAAAGCAATTATAAAGAAGAAATACAAAAATTTATTTTAATGTACAATGTAACACCTCATGGCACAACTGGATCGGCCCCGTCTGAGCTCATGTATAACCGATTGATTCGAGACAAAATTCCAAGCATTCAAGACGTAACTGAAGATATTATTGATCCATCAGCGAGAGATCTAGACTGTATGAATAAGCAAAAGGGGAAAGAAGTATGCGACAGGAGACGCAAAGCAAAGAATTCAAATACAGCTGTCGGAGATAGAGTGTTGCTCAAAAATGTTGCATTTCCACATAAACTAACTACAAACTTTGATGTGACGGAGTATGAAGTAGTAAAGAGAAAAGGAAATGAATTGGAGATAATGGCTAACGGAAAGACATTAAAAAGATATATTAGCCACATTAAGAGGGTACCAAATTTAGCAATCCAAGAAAATTCAACAGTATAGGACTCTATTTCTTTGCAGGAGTCACCATCAACATCAACCAATGCGTCAACAACAGTTTCGTCCGATGAGTTATCAACCGATCAGCCGAAGGACCCCATAATGAAGTTGAAATTGAAAAAAATAGGAGGGATGTGGCAACACTGATATGATCTATAAGTAACAACGTGTAAAAAGGGACAATATGGCGAACAACAGATTATTATATGTAGTGGTTTTAAGTTACATATTCTTATATGATTAACCGTGTGAACAAATGAATTAAATTTGTTAATAAAACATTAGATTTAAAAGATTAAAGTTTTACTAGGAGTATTACACTGATATTGATGTAGAGAGAATAAAGCAACATAGTCGTTACAGAAATAGAAAACTTATTCAAAGAAAACACTGTAACCTTTAAGCTGGTTATTGTCTATGGCTACGTAATTTTCAAGTTATTGTGTTGTATTGTAGTCACAGAAGACGTAACTTTAGGGATTAATAAGCCTTATTACGTTTGTCGTTGTCGTGTCGAAAATCGAACAGTTTTTTAAATGGTCCTTATCGTAAAATATGTTACTCAAAAAAACAAATCTATTAAAAAAATCGGTATTATTATGTATGAACTGTATTCGAAAGTGTAGAAGTCGTTAATAATTATTGAAAGGTTTAATAGAAAAAACACATAACCAAAGACAAAAAAATTATATATTTGCGAAAGAGAGCTTTAAGCTCAGCACAGAAAAAATCTTCTACTGCTTACGTCCGTTGAAATCGAATAAAAAAAACGTAAACTCGAATCAGAAGTACTGAAAGGCAGTTTCTAACAGACAGTAATTAAAATGGGTTTTATTTTCACTAATTTAACGTTTTTTCTTACTAAAAATTAATAACATATTATGTTTTGATCTGTAAAAAAAATGTTTTACTGTCGAAAATTTTACATTATACCAAAAAAGTCACTAACTAAAATGACTACGACTCTTCTCGAATGTCGTTATCGACAACCGTAATAAAGCTGAATATTTAAAAAGTGCGTCACCTTAATCGTTTTGCTACAATGCATAATATAATGGACGCATGTAGTTGAAATATTCTTATGACGTTTATGTTAGGGAACATTTAAAGATGAGATACCTTTAGGGGTATAATTTTGGTTTTATGGAAAAAGTTAAATGACGTAGTCCAATTATTTATAAACTAAAAAATTCAATCGTTTCTTTGTCGGGCATTCGCCGTAGAAATATTTTTTTTTCTCATTCCAAGTGACTGTGTATTTTTTTGTCAATAGTTTATTAAAAAAAAAATAAGAAAATAAGAAAAACTTATAATTATAAAATTTTTAACTTTTTGAAATAAATTTACATTTGTTTGTGTTTTTTTGGAGAATTTAAAACAACATAGTTATAGTTTAATCCAATAGCGCTATGAACGGGGTTCACCCCCCAAATTATAATCGGTTCAGGGAATTAGATTCCTTGACCGTTAAAACTAAATCAAGCAGAAACAAACGGCTACGTCCTGATGATTTTGTGCCGTTACCGGAAACCTCATCTAATGGATAACATCTTCCACGTTATTTAGTTGCTTCCACTGTTCCAGCTAAACAAAACAAAACACTTCCTCCTCTTGCTTCCTATAATGTTTTCCAAGTTGAACGAGGGCTCAATTTTATAAGCAAGGAACGTTTAGAAGTCACTGAAATGAGAAGTGGAGACCTTCTAATCAAAGTACCAAATAGGAAAATAGCTGAGCTGTATATAAAGGCGAACTATATTGATTCTATTCCAGTTAAAATAGTCCCTCACAAAACTCTTAATACTGTCCAAGGATGCATTTTTTCCAGGAAAATCATTGACATTTCCGAAGAAGAACTTATAGATTCGCTCAAATCTCAAAAAGTTGTTGAAGTGCGGAAAATGACTAAGCTTGTGGGAAAAGATTTTAAACCAACTGGTGCAGCAGTTATAACTTTTGATTTGATATATCGTCCTGAAACCCTTAAGCTCGGATGAGAGAGAGTTATCGTCGAAGAATATATTCCAAATCCAATGAAGTGCCGTAATTGTCAAAAATTAGGTCACACCATAAAACGATGCCGGAATATTGAAATTTGTAAGGAATGTGGAGAACCGTCACCTCATGAACTATGCACTAGGAAGTACCTTGTTAATTGCCAATTAGAGAGCCATCCATCAAATGATCCGAATTGTCCAACTTTTTGGAAATATAAATCAATTAATTACCTACGAATTTCAAGAAGATGTACAAACCGTGAAACATGGGAAATTTTCAATGAGAATCCTGCACTAAATACTCTAAAACCGTTTCCTAAAAAAACAAAATTTATGCAAACGTATGGACAAGTTTTGAATGATAAACCGGCAGCAACTACGATAAAATCGAACAATAAGAAAGATGATAATCTGCATTATACAAGTAAACAAAAAGAAAATTTAAATTTCATAATGAAAAATAACAGTACTGCACTTGTTTCTCTTTCCAATGACAACACAAGTTCTTCTGATTCATACATAAGAGACAACAATATTAACTCAACTTCACTGCAAACTACAACAACAGGTTTTTTTGTACATAATTTATCTCAAGATAGTCAAGAAACAGTCCAAAAGTGTGAACTTTCTAAACTAAACCTCAAAACACAAAACGATACATTTAACACAAGTAGTAATTTTGAAACAATTAGTGATACTACTTCCGTTAATAAACAATTTTTTTGTGATGGCAATACATCAGTTAGCCGTAACTTTTCTTCATGTTTAAACAACGATTTACATCTTACTGAAGATATTATTATTGATGATATAAATGACTGTTTGGGATTATGTTCTTCTGATGGAGCTAATAGAGATACAAATTTTTCTCCTACATCGGAGTTATATAAAAATTTTCCTGAGATGAACGTTATAATAACACCTTAAACTTTAAAGAAAATTAAAAAGGCTAAAACTAGAGGCAAAGATGATGAATAATTTTTTTATTTTTTTTTATGTATATTGAGCTTAATATTTTACAGTGGAACATTCAAGGCTTTATTAACCATAAGTACGCTCTTGAATTTCTAATAGCTAAACATAAGCCGAATATTATTGCGCTTCAAGAGACGCACATTACGAGCAAAAATCGGCATCTACTGCACATACCTGGTTATAAAGTTTATCACCACAATAAGGATTATTTGTACTCAAAGGCTGGTATTGCTTTGTTAGTTAAAAACAACATCAATGTTAGTCAACATATCTTATCTACTGGTGATCTGCTTTTTCAAAAAATAATAATCAAATGCAGTACAGAAATCCATATTACTAATATATATATAAAGAATGTGACTTAAGTTTATCTACTTCTATGGTCAACAACATCTTACCTGCCAATGGTGACCATCAACTGTTGTTGGGTGACTTAAATTCGCAGAATGTTCTATGGGGCTCAACGAATACCTCTAATTGCGGAAGGATGTGGGAAGATTTCGCTAATGAAAAAGAATTAGTAATTTTGAACAATGGATCACCAACCCTGTTTAACACCAGAAACACCCTTACATGCGTGGATGTTACAATGGCCAGTATCGACTTGGCACCTATTCTAGCATGGAGTTGTTTACCTATGCCTGAAGTTGGTGACCATTTCCCTATTAAAATCACCAATGATTTTGTAAACGTTAAAATACTTTTTCCGGCACGATTTTATGACACCAAAGCAAATTGGTCACTCTTTGCTCAGAAAGTTGTCCATGTGAGTAAAATGTTTCCAGTAGCTTCCAATATAAATAAGGAAGCTGCCCACGTTAAACGCATTATCAGAAAATCGGCTAATGAAAGCATACCGCTTATTACAAGTCCCAAAGATAAAAACACTCCTATTTGGTTTAATTCCCTTATTTCGAAGCTTATTAGGTCCCGACAGATAGCTTGGAGAGTTTTTAAAAGGTGTCGCAATCGCACGAACTGTTTAGAATATAGAAGAATGTGCGCGAAGGTTAAAAGAGAGTGCAAATTTGCCAAAAAGCGTACTTGGGAAAATTTTTTGAACTCCTTAAAACCACAAATGGATGTCCGTTGCCTATGGAGAAAAGTTAATACTATAAGGTCTAGAAGGATTAATAATTTTCCTCCTATATTTAAAAGCAACAATACCTACTCGCACCCGCAAACAATTGCACAAAATTTTGCTGAATATTGGACATCTATTAGTTCTGATAATGTGCTTGATAATAATATTGTTTTAGCAAAACGGAATTTTGATGTTGGATATCTTTCTCAACATGGTGGTAAACACACTTTTCTGACTTATGAAATAACTATTTTTGAACTGGACAGTATTATGAGGACTTTTAAAAGTTCTACACCGGCACGAGATAAGATAACCTATTTGATGATTAAAAATTCTCCTAAAGAGTTAAAATATCGTCTGTGTAATTTGTATAATAACATTTTGGCGAAGGGAGTGTTTCCCCAAGATTGGAAGACAGCAGTTTTAGTTCCTATTCCTAAGCCAGGAAAGGATCCTGGTAGCTTAGAGGGATAACGTCCTATATCTTTGTTACCAGTTTTATCCAAAATTTTGGAAAAAATTTTGGCAAAAAGGTTCTGGAGGGTTACAGAGTTATATGTTTCGAAAATCCAACACGCTTTCATTCCTCGACAACTCCATGTCACTATATGCCATCAGATGGAAGAAACTTTGCGCAGTAACCTGAAAGCTCGTCTTCATAGTTTGGTTATATCAGAAGATATAGAAAAAGCTTTTGACAAAGTTGTGTCGTTTTTTGTAATTCAAGAGATGAATAAGTGGGGTGTACCTAATAACATATTGGAACTTACTAAATCGTTTCTTTCTAATCGTATGGTTACGGTTAGAGTAGATGACTATCTCTCAGGAAGTAATGCAATTGATAATGGGGTTCCGCAAGGGTCACCATTATCTGTTCTGTTATTCACAATTTATGCTAACTCTCTGGCAAAGGCTGTTGAAAATTATCCTGGATTTGACTACATTGGAATTTATGCAGATAATATTTTTGCGATTGCTTCAGGAGATAATAATGTTGTTCGCCTGAATTTGAAAAATTTTGATATAGTTGTTCACAAGTGGGCAAAGGATAGAGGTGCTATTATTCCGATTGAGAAGGCGGAGGTTTTTCATGTTTGCAGGAAACGAGAGTGCGTTATTAATACTATAAACATTAGAGACATCGATATTACTGTTGCTGACCAAATGAGAGTGTTAGGCTTATTGTTCACTAGAAATTTATTGTGGAACGCACATGTGAAATATCTTTTATCGAAGTTGAGCAAAATAATTAACCTGCTTAAACTAATTCGCTCACGAAATAAAGGGCCACATTTTAATACTGCACTTGAGATATGTCGCTCTCTGGTTACCGGTGTTTTGCTACATGGAATCACTATTTACGGATGGACTTCAAAGAAAAACCTTAGAATGTTAGACACTGCTATGAATAACTGTTACAGAACTGCATTTGGCTTACTAAGATCAACGCATTTGGAACAACTTCGTCTTGAGGCTGGTTACCAAAACTTTAAATATATTTTGGAAAAGAGCTCTGTCGGAAAGGCATCGAGAGCTATAACATTTCCATCAGATGGACTACATGAAATTTTTTGGAAACATCTACAATCCCATGACATCTGTTACCCTTCGTCTATCAGAATTATCGTCATGCTACTTAAGAGGCATAACATTTTTTTACCAGCTAAACCAAATGGAACGTCTTTGATAGTTAACGTTGCTTTGACGGATTCAAGCTTAAGTTTTTATAACAAAAACCACATAAATAGCTTTGTTTTTAAGAAAAGTCTTAAGGAAAAAATTGAATCTTTTCGTCCTGAAATGATTATTTATACAGATGGATCCTTTAATAATGGCGTAAATACATACTCAGTGGTCAAGCAACTTGGACTAGGATGTTTTGAGGTGATTTTCAAAGCTCGTCTGCCAGACAATGTGGGTGTTTTTGTTGCTGAATTGGGGGCTGTCAAAGCTGCCATAGCTTTTGCATGTGAGAAGAAGGTCAAAACAATTATTTTCACTGACAGTCTCAGTGTTATAAAAACGTTGGGGAAAAACCCTAAGGGGATTTACAGCTCCATCATTAAGTTGTCCAGTGTTAGTACAGAAGTATTAGTTTTATGGATCCCATTACATATCGGTATTGAAGGTAACGAGTATGCGGACAGAGTAGCCAAAAGTGCTCTAGTTCTTCCGGAAATAACTGACATTCCATGTACACCGAAAGTAATTTTTAATCAGTTTCGAAGTATCCAAAAACAACTTTACCCTACACGGCCAAGACCCACGTATAACTCTAACTTTTCTAGATCCGATTGCGTAATGTTAAGTCGGCTTAGAGTTGGCAAGGCTCTCTTCAATACTCAACATTATTTTATTCATACGGACCCAGCAAGGTGTGTTAGCTGTGATGTCGTTTTATCGGTAGCTCATCTTTTGACCGAATGTCCAATCTCTAAGATTAGTGATCGACTAGAGGAAATTTTGGACTGCACGGCTCGCGTATATTACTTCATATTAGGCGTAGTCTTCGAAGCCATGGCATTCAAGATGTTTAGTTAGTTCAATATTCATCACCTAATTACATTTAGTATATAATTTTTTATAAATTGTAAAATAGTATGTTCCTTTGTGTGCGCATATGGTCTAGTTACCCGGCGCCTTCGTTATATTTTATAAATTAATTTGTAAAATATATTTAAAATAAATAAATAAAAAATTCAAAAGTGTAATAAAGAAGAAATGGAGGAATTTTAAACGTATCAGACTTAGACCACAACCACATGAAATAAGATTAGGGGTTCTTGAATTACATTGTTGATACTAAAAGAAGAGATTGTCTTACTAAAATTGAATATTTAGAAGTGGTGTAAAATACGGCATCGTACAGGAAGGAGTCTAAATGAAAAGTATGACAGCGAGTGAAATTTTTTTCACATGATTGCAACTACTTAATTTTTTTTTTTTTTTATTTTTTTGTTAAACTGATATGTTTCAGTCAAGCGATGGTTCCAAAATGCTTTTACCTAAACTAAATTAAAGTTTTAAGAACTTTTAAAAAATTGTAATTAACTTTGGTGACTGCTTTCATTTCTAGTTGCCACCTGAAACGACATCACTAAGACTCGCAGCCAAAGGTAAGGGTTCAGCTTTAGTACAAATCGCCTTCCAATACAACACATTCAGAGATCAAAAACGTCTTAATCCTAGTTTTACTATAAAGACAATTAGACTTGATAACAGAAGCACACCATCGTTCTTTACAATGATTGTGTGTGTCACTTATGTTGGCAAAGGAGAATCTTCTAATATGGCGTTGCTGGAAATT
Organism: Cistogaster globosa; assembly: GCA_937654795.1. Taxonomy (NCBI): domain Eukaryota; kingdom Metazoa; phylum Arthropoda; class Insecta; order Diptera; family Tachinidae; genus Cistogaster; species Cistogaster globosa. The sequence continues at coordinate 7,508,488 of OW569404.1, read as the reverse complement.
GATACACCCTCGGGTTATACCATAGATGATGAAAGTATTAAGGAAATACAACAATTAAAGAGAGTTATTGTAAGTGCTGTTAAAAGTAACACTTTTTAAGAAATACAATAATTTTTTATATTTATTTTATAGAATACCGAATTGAAAAACTCTGGTTCACTGTTGGTTGTATATTTTGATCGAGTGTATAACAAATTTGCAACCTGTTTGACGGTTAAAGCCTTAAGAACTCATGATATGGCCATGCAAAAACCAGTTCCTATTATAGCGTATGATTATTATAATGAAGAAAGAAGAGCTGTTACTTTCTATAAGGTCGACTCAGGATTATGCGATATTTGTAGCACGCGGGAAGAGTGCCGTAAATGCAAATAACTTCTTTCTGTTTATATTTGTGTATTTTTCTTCAAATATATTTTTCTTCTTTTTTTGTAAAATACAATATTAAAAAAACAGTTTTTTTGGGAATTTTTTCTGATTTTTTATTTACCAAAGCAAGCTATTATAAACTCCACAACAGTTTGTACTTAATTCCACCGCACAAACACTTTGAACACTGTTCACAATTTGAAATTTTGCATTTAATTGATTTATTGTTGCAAAAATTCTTATCGTTATAAAACTTTTCTAGGACTAATTTTGACTTAATTACATTATAAATATAATGCACACAGTCATTTTAAAAAATGAAACAATCGTATTAAAATTTCCAAGAAAATGATAAAAAGCATAACAATATTTTTTTTCTTAAATTTTACATAAAATAAAAACTTAAATTAAAAAATATAAAATTATAAAATTAAATAAGCAATATAATATCAATCGCAATATCCCTTTTGAACTACTGCGCGGTGTTGTACACCAACACAGGAACGAAAAGGATATTCACCTTCCTGTGATAAAATCACAATCTCTTGATCAGGAAGTTGCTGGAAGCCTGCTCTAACCAAGAAACCTGAGTGCAAATCTTATAAGAAAAACCTCAATTTTCTCAAAGTCTTTACTACTATAGATACTTCTAGATGAACTTGTTCAAAAAATGCCATCAGGGCCCGCACACAGAGAACACGTCTCTTCCATATCATTAGCCATCTCATTATTCCAAACTAAAATGGAAAAGCATAAGTTATAAGAGGCCTTATAATCTGCTGGTAAATAAGGAGACTGACTTTCGTATTTAGAGCATCCCTGCCGCGCAAACTCCTATGGTACAACAAGCAAACCTTCTTAACACGTTTTAATATGAAATCGAGATCTATAGAATTCAAAGTTTTCGTGGAATACCATCCAGATATAATTCATTCTATCAGAGGTCCTGATATTTTTACCAGCGATGCAGAATTTTGACATAAAACTTCTTGGATTTAGCTAGAGATTGCCACTAACCTTGATCGTATTCGTAAAGAATGCTCAGCAATTTGTTGATCCTGTTATTTAAATTCTTAGCCCAAGGACCACTAGCAGCAATCCATGTATCTTGTGCCTACAAGAGCAGACAATCTGCTACAAGAGGCTGGTGAATATTGGTCCCAATAAGAAATGTGCTTATGATCAATACAATTATTCTTAGAATTAAATACATGTATGCAAAGAGACATACATACATATGTACGTATAAATCAACAACAAGGTAAAAAATCATACCATTGACAAACAACTGTTTTCTGCTACAATTGATTTTAAGAAACGAAAATAATAGAAATGAGCTGAATTTTAAATTCTAATTGAAGCACAAAATTATCAAGGCAAATAAAATTGATGGCAGTGCTAAAGAACAGTTTGATAACTGGGTCACAATTTATTAAAAAAAAAAAATTAGGAAAGAATACAGGAACACGATGTTTGAAGTGATGTTATTTCAAACAACTAAGAATACTTAAAGGAATCTTATAATAAATTAGACAAGTGGTAGTTCGACAAACACAAATGTTGCGTACCGTACATGAGAATGCTTTTAATTGAAAACTTTGAATAAAATTTGAGATAAAATTTAACTTTTTGTCTTTTGTTTTCCACTGTGTCCGAATTGGATCGTGGCAAGGAGCATAGAGGTACACTGAAAGTGAAATGAGAGACATCTTCATCCACATACAAAGAAATTAGTTTTGCCAACTTTTTAAATTTTTATTTGTTTTTAGATTGTAATTTTATAATTTTAATTGATTAACTTGTATTTAGAATTAGAAAATGTTTTTTTATATCCAATTAATAAGCATTTTATATAAAAATCATTTGTTGCTATTTTCGTAAATTTTAGAATTCGAAGTTGCACAAAACACCCGAATAAAATTCTTCTTTGTTTACCTTTGGTAACAGACTCGATATAATGTACTCGTAACCGATAGGCGTCACGATTGTTTGGATAAAACTAAGTTTATTACCCTTGAAAGTACACAAAATATTTCAAAATTATTTTATCTGTGCTAAAGGTGGACCTACAAACTGGATAAATATCTTAAAGGTTTGGATTTAACTGGAGCTAAGAGAAAGACCAAAAACAAAGTCTTTCTTACTTAAAGGCCTCAATGTAAATACTGACCCAGTTACTGTTTATAAAAAATCGTATAAATTCATAGAAAGAAAAATAAACAAATTGTCATAGTAAACCAATTAACAAAAAACCCTTCAAGAATAATAATAATAAAAATGAATACGAACTGAAAAAAAAACTTAAAGGTTTTTTGCATGAGATGATTTGATTTAAAAAACAGAAATTTCGAAAAACAGAACATTTCAAAATATTTCCCACACAATTAAGGAAACAGATGCATTTTATATGCAACAGCAGGACTTTCATTAACTCATTTTTTTCATATTTAGACTTATGACCTCTTGATGGGCAAACAAGTGACTATTAAAGTGACCAAAATGAGATAAAATTTTTTGCAGATGGTGTAAAAAAAGACCATGCGTTAACATACTTTTAAATTTATCCTAACCTGCACAATAATTATAAAAAAAACTAATTGGAAAAATTTGACTTCAACGTATTAAATGACCGTAACACTATTAATACAACAGTTATATTTAAAAATCAGTTCCACAGTTTAAGCTTTCTAACTCCTCTTCAAAATGTGTAAGGCCGACTATAACAAGTAAGACTGCTATATTTGGCTATTTTAAATCTTATACACCCTCCACCAGATATGTATAAACATTTATGGTACGTAGTACGACATCTATTGTTGCATTTTTGCCTTTACTTATTTAGACATCCCCAGAATATAAACGAAAGTTAAAATAAGAAAAATTGGAGGTAGGTGTGACTATTTACCTGCTGCCTTAAAAGCCTGCTGATTTTTAATAGCAAGACTTTAGAAAGTATGTCTGATCGATTGGCGTATTAGAATTATCTCTAGATCATCTAGTGCCTTGGCAAAGTAGACTTCAACCCGAATACGGACGGACAGGCGGAAATCGCTGAATCGATCGCTATATATTAGTACTCAAAATATATATACTTCATGAGGCTGAAAATGGATATTGTAGGAATTACAAACGGCATGACAAGTTTAAATACACCCTTTTCCCCTTGTTGCAATGGGTATTAAAACGTATGTATATGAAACCGAAAAAAAATATTACGTTTCTAAAATAAGTAGTTTAGACAACTTAATTTTTCAACTCATTAAGAAATATATCTTTAAAACCGTCGATTGTGCAGAAAATAATCAAATAATTGCTCCAATGCCAATAAAGCACACGCAGAAGCATTCTGCATTTTGTTCGGATGTGTCGGTTCACTGAAGTCAAATCCACGTCTATGTAGGCACACCCGTTAATTTTCAAGTTAATTTATTTATTGCCATTTACTATAAGAAACCATATCGAAACACATTCTGTTAGAATTTCGACTGCCTGCCAATTACAGTTAAAAAGATACATTAAAATCACGTAAGTTGATTGTGCTTCCTCTAATTTTATTCGAAACTTTAAGATTTTCCATTAAATTTTATTTTCTTATCGGTATAATATCTCCAAATAAATTTCGAGATGTTTTTTGTCATTAAATTGTGTTTATGATCACTTGAGAATAATTAAAAACGCTTCACTATAAAAAATCAAAACATGATAATTAAAAATGATATTCGCATTAATTAAAAACACAGTCATAAAAAAATTAAATCATAAAAAATAATAAAAATACTTTTATCTAAACACATTGTTCCTTAACTTTGCAGAAGAACATAATTAAAACTATCTTCTATTAACATAATTATATAAAACTTTATGGAAGGTAATTGTCATTTAATCTAGAAATTCTTTAAGCTTTCTACAGCATGAGGAAATAAAAAATATGACAGTTTCCATAATCGCTCTTTGCCATTTTTGGCAAAATAATAAAGTTTTACTTGAAAAACATTTGTCACCTTTTATGACTAAACACTTCAGTCCTTCAATCTTTTTTTTAATAGTTGAAGAATTCAAAATCAGTACCATGAAAATAAGGAAAAAGTACTATTTGTCATGATTTATAAGAAACGTAAAACCATTATTTTAACACAGTCAAAAAAGTCAAATTTCTGTCTTAAAACGTGTCCAAAATTTTTATAGAAAGAGTACAAAAACAGTAATAAATACATCTTCAAATCCTAAATAAATGTTAAAAAATACTAAAAACTTCATAGCTAAAATTTGCATTAGATCAGGATATATTTTAAATTCCATTTCTGTCCTGATTAAATACAGGGTTGTTGGTTAACCCCAAGCAATCCCAAGCCCCAACTCTTTTTAGACCCATACAAACAAACAAAATAACGCATTGTGTGTTAAAATGATTTCTGTTTCGAGACGTCCCTTAAAGCCAGAGATCAAAATGTTATATTCACACAAGAAAAAAAATCGTTTAAGAACACACATCAGTTATTGAATCGAATCTTTCATAGTCATTATTTTTATGAGTTTTTGTAGATTTGTTGGGGCACACTTGTTTTGTATTAAATTTGTTTAACATATCTTCTGTAAGAATGGAGAAGTAGAGAAGTTCGTATTTCTTTTTATTTCTGAATTAAGTTTTAATAGAATTCATTGCAGAAATGGGTCAACTGTAAGCATATTAATAGCGGAAACTCGATAAAGTACCAACAGCACCATCACTATTTTTAATTTATTATAATTTTTTTTTAACAATTTTTGATAACAAGGACATATATAAAGAACCAACAGCAGTTAGTGTTCATTCGTCACTTGACTGTTTAAAAGTGAAGATCGGTTTCTATATAACAGAATAGCTCTTTTATATTGAGCATTAATATAATTAACTTTTCATAATTATCGGCTAAAACATGAGTTGGAAATTACATCTCTTAATTTGCTTGTTGCAAATCCTTTTATATACCAACGCCATGGAAAAGTAAGTGTCAAGATTTATTTATGTAATTTATGTTTTTTTTGTAATTATTAAAATTATTACTTTGGTGTTTTTCGTTTTTTTTCCTTGTTAATTTCGGATGCATTTTGCTAAATTCCCAAATCATTTTCCACCCAATATTATTTGCATTCATGTAATTTTTATTTTGGTTTGTTTGTCCTTGTTAAAAAAAGAAACATGGCATTCTTAACATTCCAGCATTAAAACATTCCTTTAAATAAATTGAAACTTGACTTCATCCAAATTATTTCGATCCTTAAAAACAAGAATTTTTTATTCTTTTTTTTTTTACAATTGTGTTAAAATTTCTTAAACAAAAAAAAACTAAAACTTGCGGAAAAAAACCAAAAGATGTCTGTTTCATACAAAATTTATAATTCCAAATAAAAGAAATTTTCTCACAAAAAAATACGATAAAAAAAACTAAAAAACAGCTAAAGCCAAAATAACAATAATTATAAATAAATAAATAAATTATAAAATATAAAACATGACTGAAACTTCCTTGATAAAAAAGTAATATTTCCACGATTTTAAAACTCGATACAAAACAACACGAACGCACATTAAAATCGGTGTTTTAGAAAAAAAAACTACTTGGCCAAAAAACCAAAAAAAAATTTTTTTAAGTTAGAAAAGATATTTTTGTTTGTTTCAAAAAGCTGCCGCGAGCTCATGCTAATCAAATAATCGCTGAAAAATGGAAAAAAATTTCATTATTTGATTTTTTTATTTTTTTTTTTATCATTTTTTGAACACAACTAAGGAACATTAAAAAATTTAAGTTTGAGTTTTGGGTGCATAACTGCCGGTTTTTTCCTGCAACGGACAAATAACTTAAGTTTGAAGAAGGACCATTTAAAAAAAAAATTAAAAAATCAAAAAACAATAGTCAAGGACCCAAAAAAACATTTTCAAAAAAAAAACGTCCTTTTTAATAAAAGGTGAAGTCCTTGAGATTTTTATAAATATGATAACCCTCAAATCTAAAATTGTAAAAAAAATTAAATAAAAAGTTATTAAAGAATCGAAAGTTCACAAAACAATCATAATTCAATAAAATACTGGTAACAAACAAGAAAGTTTAAATTAAATAAAAAAAATTTTAGTTCCTCAATAAACGCAATTTCACGAAACAAAACGAAAATTCGTAACTAATTTGCCGAATTTTGCTCCAAGAATGACAAAATTTTCGTTAAACTCTTAAACGCGGTAACTTTGTTTGTACGCATTACTTTTGGGCATCACTTGTTACATTAAGAAACGACCGTTGTTGCGTCAAAAATTTTATCCTTAATAAAAAATATAAATAAAAATAAAAGCTTATCAATTTCTTTAATCTAAATTATTTAAAGATGATTTTTAATACATTAATAAAAATGAGCTATTTATGTAAATAACAAATAAATCAATAAAATAAAAATTAAATTAAATAGTAATTTAATGATAGATTACAAATTTTTGTTATCTAGTCATTTCTTTCCAGCAAGTAAATGTGATTTTAAATTGCTAGAAATAAAAATGTGAAGAGGCGAAATAAAGAAAGAAATATTTTTCATTCAACGAATATCTCAGCAGTATTTTATTCCCACGAAAGATTCAATTAAAAGAAGAGTGAAAAAACCGCTGGTAAATATGTCTCCAAGTCCGATGAAAAAGATTCCAGAAAAATGAATGCTTTTAGACGCTTCCTAAAACTGCTTTAAGAAACTTTAGAGAACAAAAATATATGAAAATATTAAATCATTTCCATTATATACGATCAAAAGCCAAAACAATGTTCTTTCTAAAGGGTTGTTTTTATAGATTGTTAACATTATTTAATACTGATTTGTTCCGTTTCTTGTATTTAAAATAGGGTATTTTTAATTTGCCGATTTCTTATCAAAAGCATCTGGCATCCCTAAGTGAAGTGTATAAAATATTCGGCCATCCTACTTGTTTAATACTAGAAATGTTTTTCAAGTTTTTAAAGTCGATAAAAAAATTGTAATCGATTTTTGTTTATCAATAACATCAAACAATCAGTATATTTTTTATGATTATCTTTAAAATATTAAAAAACTAAATTAAAAATGTTTTTGCGTCCCAAAATTTCGATGATTATTTTCTTAACAAATTGTTGTTTTTTAAATGTTATATTTTATTTATAACAAAATTACAAACCGATTTTATCTAATTTGTCTAATTTTTCAATAAATTTTTGTAGCAGGGACGATAATATCGAGTTTTCATTATCAATACGTTTGCCGTTCTCAGTTAAAAGAGGTTCGTTTACAGCATACATTTTTTGTTTAAATAATTATTTTAATTTACATATGTTTATTTCAGGCGAAGTTATTAATGTGCCCATCTCGGTGCATAGTCTTGTAGATTACAAAATACACGTTGCGATAACTTTAAACAGTAGTAATACATATGAAAATATAAATTTTAACAATAAAGTCATTAGTGAGCCGAAGGTGACTAAGAGCGTAAGACTTGAAAATCATTCAGCTGGTAAGGTTTCTTTCCTGATAAGGCCAGTAGTAATTGGAAATGTTACACTGAAATTCAAAGCCTATACATCATCTGATTATGATATTTTACATGAAACCCTGAATGTAATTCCAGAAGGCATAACCCAATATGGCAATCATGCTTTGTTAGTTAATTTGAAAAGGAAACCTGAACAAAAATATGGATTTTCACTAGAACTACCTGAGGACGTAGTACCCGATTCATTGCAATTCGAAGTGGGTGCTGTGGGTGACATTGTGGGTCTTGTTTTAAAAACATTAGGCAATTTAGTACGCATGCCAGGAGGTCATGTTGAGCAAACTATGTCCTCTCTGTTGCCCAATTATTTGATCATGAAATATTTAAAGAACTCAAATCACTTAACTCCCAATGTGAAAGCGAGGCTTCGTAGCAATCTAGAGACTGGCTATCAAAAAATATTAAATTGTCGTCATATGGATGGTTCCTTTAGTAGCTGTGGTCTTTATAGGTTTAGAGAAAATGATACTACATGGATGACGACCTACATTGCAAGTTTTATGCCATATTTTAAGGAATTTTTCAGCTCCAGTAGTTCTAGTTCTTCTCTGGCTGAGGGACCTGGCTCTACATTTTTGACGTCTTATGTCTTACGCTTTTTGCCACATTTTAAAGAATTTATAAATGTCAACGAAACAGTCATTGAAAAAGGCTTGGCCTATTTAAGCAAACAACAGGCTGATAATGGAGCTTTTACCGAAAAGGGTAATCATTTGTACCCTTCACAAAAAAACCATGTAACTTTAACAGGTGCTGCTGTGTTGGCCTTCCTAGAGAATCACGCGTATGCTGACAAATACTTACAAAATATAACTAAAGGCTTAGAGTTTATAGGTAACAATGTTGAAAGCTATAAATTGCTACATTTCCATACATTAGCCCAATACGCCTTGAAGCAAGCAAAGCATGCAGCTTCTGAGAAAATAGGCCTAATAAAGTGGCTATCTGAAACTAACACAATTAATCAGAGCAAATGGTGGCAATACGTGTACCTTAGTAATGTTGAAATTACTTCATATAATTTATTAAAGCTTTTGGATTTTAACACTACTAAAATCGATTACACACTATCTGCTGTTAAAAGGCTTATAGCTCAACGTAAAAGCCTGGGTGGTTTTGCATCAACTCAAGATACTGTCGCTGGTTTTACCGCCCTTACAAATTTTGCCAATTTCACGGATTACGAACCAGCTAAAATGGATGTTGATATTATATCAAAGAATAAGAATGAAACTATCAAACTGACTGAGGATAATGGAAGTTTGTACGAAAGTGTTAAGGTAAGTTTAAGAAGAATTACGTTGCTGTTCTAAGTGGAAATTTTGACCTCGCAATAAGAACTGAGTTGTCTGCTTTAGGGATTAGTTAACATTTTTTAGTAGAAACGCATAGTTATGCTAAAAAAACAAACGAAAAATGTTTATACTTATTGTGGCAACACTGATATGATCTATAAGTGACATCGTGTAAGAAGGGACAATATGGCGAACAACAGATTATTATATGTAGTGGTTTTTAGTTACATATTCTTATATGATTAACCGTGTGAATAAATGAATTAAATTTGTTAATAAAACATTAGATTTAAAAGATTATAGCTTTCCTAGGTGTATTACACTGATGTTGATGTAGAGAGAATGAAGCAACATAGTCGTTACAGAAATAGAAAACTTATTCTAAGAAAACACTGTAACCTTTAAGCTGGTAATTGTCTATGGCTACGTAATTTTCATTGAACGATATTTTAGTAGCAGTTGTCTCCGTTTGTCGTTGTCGTGTCGAAAATCGTACAGTTTTTTAAATGGTCACTATCGTAAAATATATTACTAAAAAAAAGAAGAAGATTCAAAAAGAACTGTATTCGGAAGTTTAGAAGTCGTTAATAGATATTGAAAGGTTTAATAGAAAAAACACATATCAAAGGACAAAAAAATTATATATTTGCGAAAGAGAGCTTTAAGCTCAGCACAGAGAAAATCTTCTACTGCTAACGTCCGTTGAAATCGAATTAAAAAATTGTAAACTCGAATCAGAAGTACTGAAAGGCAGTTTCTAACAGACAGTAATTAAAATGCATTTTATTTTCAGTAATTTAACATTTTTTTCTTACTAAAAATTAATAACATATTATGTTTTGATCTGTAAAAAAATGTCTTACTGTCGAACATTTTACATTATACCAAAAAAGTCACTAACTAAAATGACTACGACTCTTCTCGAATGTCGTTATCGACAACCGCAATAAAGCAGAATATTTAAAAAGTGCGTCACCTTAATCGTTTTGCTTCAATGCATAATATAATGGACGCATGTAGTTGAAATATTCTTATGACGCTTATGTTAGTGAACATTTAAAGATGAGATACTTTTAGGGGAATAATTTTGGTTTTATGGAAAAAGTTAAATGACGTAGTCCAATTATTTATAAACCAAAAAATTCAAAAGTGTAATAAAGAAGCAATGGGAGAATTTTAAACGTATCAGACTTGGACCACAAACACATGAAATAAGATTTGGCGTTCTTGAATTACATTGTTGATAGTAAAAGAAGAGATTGTCTTACTAAAATTGATATGTTTCAGTCAAGCGATGGTTCTAAAATGCTTTTACCTGCATAACTTACTTTTATTTTTCTATAAAAACAGCTCTTTAACTAAACTAAATTAAAGTTTTAAGAACTTTAAAAAAATTTTAATTAACTTTGGTGACTGTTTTCATTTCTAGTTGCCACCTGAAACGACTTCACTAAGACTTGCAGCCATAGGTGAGGGTTCAGCTTTAGTTCGAATTGCCTTCCAATACAACACATTCAGAGATCAAAAACTTCTTAATCCTAGTTTTACCATAAAGACAATTAGACTTGATAACAGAAGCACACCATCGTTCTTTACAATGATTGTGTGTGTCACTTATGTTGGCAAAGGAGAATCTTCTAATATGGCGTTGCTGGAAATTGATACACCCTCGGGTTATACCATAGATGATGAAAGTATTAAGGAAATACAACAATTAAAGAGAGTTATTGTAAGTGCTGTTAAAAGTAACACTTTTTAAGAAATACAATAATTTTTTATATTTATTTTATAGAATACCGAATTGAAAAACTCTGGTTCACTGTTGGTTGTATATTTCGATCGAGTGTATAAAAAATTTGCAACCTGTTTGACGGTTAAAGCCTTGAGAACTCATGATATGGCCATGCAAAAACCAGTTCCCATTAAAGCGTATGATTATTATAATGAAGAAAGAAGAGCTGTTACTTTCTATAAGGTCAACTCAGGATTATGCGATATTTGTAGCACGCGGGAAGAGTGTCGTATATGCAAATAACTTCTTTCTGTTTATATGTGTGTATTTTTCTTCAAATATATTTTTCTTCTTTTCTTGTAAAATACAATAGTAAAAAAAAACAGTTTTTTTTGGGAATTTTTACTAATTTATTATTTAACAAAGCAAGTTATTATAAACTCCACAACAGTATGTACTTAATTCCACCGCACAAACACTTTGAACACTGTTCACAATTTGAAATTTTGCATTTAATTGATTTATTGTTGCAAAAATTCTTAACGTTATACAACTTTTCTAGGACTAATTTTGACTTAATTAAATATGATGCACACAGTCATTTTAATAAATGAAACAATCGTATAACAATAATTTTTTTCTTAAATTTTACATAAAATTAAAAACTTAAATTAAAAAATATAAAATTATAAAATTAAATAAGCAATATAATATCAATCGCAATATCCCTTTTAAACTACTGTGCGGTGTTGTTCACCAACACAGTAACGAAAAGGATATTCACCTTCCTGTGATAAAATCACAATCTCTTGATCAGGAAGTTGCTGAAAGCCTGCTCTAACCAAGAAACCTGAGTGCAAATCTTATAAGAAAAACCTCAATCTTCTTAAAGTCTTTACTACTATAGATACTTCTAGATGAACTTGTTCAAAAAATGCCATCAGGGCCCGCACACAGAGAACACGTCTCTTCCATATCATTAGCCACTTCATTATTCCAAACTAAAATGGAAAAGCATAAGTTATAAGAGGCCTTATAATCTGCTGGTAAATAAGGAGACTGACTTTCGTATTTGGAGCATCCCTGCCGCGCAAACTCCTATGGTACAACAAGCAAACCTTCTTAACACGTTTTAATATGAAATCGAGATCTATAGAATTTAAAGTTTTCGTGGAATACTACCCATAGATAATTCATTCTATCAGAGGTCCTGATATTTTTACCAGCGATGCTGAATTTTGACATAAAACTTCTTGGATTTAGCTAGAGATTGCCACTAACCTTGATCGTATTCGTAAAGAATGCTCAGCAATTTGTTGATCCTGTTATTTAAATTCTTAGCCCAAGGACCACTAGCAGCAATCCATGTATCTTGTGCCTACAAGAGCAGACAATCTGCTACAAGAGGCTGGTGAATATTGGTCCCAATAAGAAATGTGCTTATGATCAATACAATTATTCTTAGAATTAAATACATGTATGCAAAGAGACATACATACATATGTACGTATAAATCAACAACAAGGTAAAAAATCATACCATTGACAAACAACTGTTTTCTGCTACAATTGATTTTAAGAAACGAAAATAATAGAAATGAGCTGAATTTTAAATTCTAATTGAAGCACAAAATTATCAAGGCAAATAAAATTGATGGCAGTGCTAAAGAACAGTTTGATAACTGGGTCACAATTTATTAAAAAAAAAAATTAGGAAAAAATACAGGAACACGATGTTTGAAGTGATGTTATTTCAAACAACTAAGAATACTAAAAGGAATCTTATAATAAATTAGACAAGTGGAAGTTTGACAAACACAAGTGTTGCGTACCGTACATGAGAATGCTTTTAATTGAAAACTTTGAATAAAATTTGAGATAAAATTTAACTTTTTGTCTTTTGTTTTCCACTGTGTCCGAATTAGATCGTGGCAAGGAGCATAGAGGTACACTGAAAGTGAAATGAGAGACATCTTCATCCACATACAAAGAAATTAGTTTTGCCAACTTTTTAAATTTTTATTTGTTTTTAGATTGTAATTTTATAATTTTAATTGATTTAATTGTATTTAGAATTAGAAAATGTTTTTTTATATCCAATTAATAAGCATTTTATATAAAAATCATTTGTTGCTATTTTCGTAAATTTTAGAATTCGAAGTTGCACAAAACACCCGAATAAAATTCTTCTTTGTTTACCTTTGGTAACAGACTCGATATAATGTACTCGTAACCGATAGGCGTCACGATTGTTTGGATAAAACTAAGTTTATTACCCTTGAAAGTACACAAAATATTTCAAAATTATTTTATCTGTGCTGAAAGTGGACCTACAAACTGGATAAATATTTTAAAGGTTTGGATTTAACTGGAGCTAAGAGACAGACCAAAAACAAAGTCTTTCTTACTTAATCCAGGTACTGTTCATGAAAAATCGTATAAATTCATAGAAAAAAATTTACAAATTGTCATAGTGAACCAATTAACATAAGAAAAAAATTAAAGGTTTTTTGCATGAGATGAAATGATTTAAAAAAAAAAACAGAAATTTTACAAAACAACATTTCAAAATATTTCCCACACAATAAACGAAACAGATGCATTCTATATGCAACAGCATGACTTTCATTAACTCATTTTTTTCATATTTCGACTTATGACCTCTTGATGGGCAAACAAGTGACTATTAAAGTGACCAAAATGAGATAAAATTTTTTGCAGATGGTGTAAAAAAAGACGATGAGTTAACATACTTTTCAATTTATTCTAATCTGCACAATAATTAAAAAAAAAACTAATTGGAAGTTTTTGACTTCAACGTATTAAATGACCGTAACAGTATCGATCTTTTGTTAAAAGAAATAGATTTTTATCTGCTAGAACTGACTGCACTTAACAACAGTTGCATTTAAAAATCAGTTCCACAGTTTAAGATTTCTAACTTCTCTTCAAAATGTCTAAGGCCGACTATAACAAGTAAGAGTGTTATATTTGGCTATTTTAAATCTTATACACCCTTCACCAGATATATATAAACATATATGCACCCAGAAAACAGATTTGTAAAAAATCATTTGAAATTATTAAAATTTACCCACTAACATTATAATTTACTTTTTGTTCTTCATAATATATAATATTGATATATTTTCTATATTAATTACAAAGTAATGATATTTCTAATTAATATTCGGTCGCAGCAACTGTTTAAAAAGTAAGCTCAACCGATTTGTGTCATTACTATAATCATTTCTGTTAATTGGAAAATGCAACAAAATTAATCCAGCACTTTAATACGGATACCCAGCTGTTGGTTTTAAAAACCAAAAATGGATTATCAGGCATGTCACGAATTCCGATCGGAATGGTTTTAATTCCGTACTTTCAATTCCGAACGAATTAGTTTTTGCTTCTTCAGATTCCGATCGATTTTGTAATTTTCAAAAAGTTTGAACAAGTCCCTTTTATTAATTTCATATGGCAATGTTACGTTGTATCAAAACAAAAAACATTTGTTTATACGTATGTATGTATGTATAAAACAAAATTGAAAAATAAATATTAAAATAACTTAAAAAATTAGCAATATGCGAGGAATTTCTGTAGTTGCTATAATAGAAGCACAGAGTGATGCACACAATGTTGAAAAATTACGGAGGCGATCTTTGACAGATTCTTCTCATCCATTGTCATACCCAAATGCAGTGTAAGTATATTCTTAAGGTAAAATTCTTGTACAAGGTTAGTTTTTATTTCAGTTTTATTAGCTATTACCGACTTAACAAGGAATCTTTTATGATGTTGTTGAATAAACTAAGCCAACACCTTCCAAGTTCGTCAATACCACCAATAATACAATTATCTTGCACACTTCGGTTTCTAGCAACTGGTGCATTTCAAGGCGTAATAGGTACATTAATATACCTATCTTTCTTATACTAAAACTTAATTTATACATACTTAACCTTTACTAAATTTACAAAATATTATAGCTAAGGACGTTGACATAAGTCTGGGAAGGAGTACTGTATCAACACTAATGTGGCGAGTTATACAAGCAGCAGAAAACATAGTTTGTCCACAGTGGATAAAACTTCGAATGACAGCTGATAAAAAGCGGGATTCCAAAGCTGATTTTTTTTTCAAAACTGCCAAATTATAGGCATTATTGGATGCATTGATGGCACACATGTAAAAATAAGAAAGCCATTTGAAGATGAATCCCTTTTTTTGAATAGAAAAGGAACATTTAGCGTCAATGTTATGATTGTAAGAATTTTGTTTAACATTTACATATATGTTGTTGATACACATATTTTTTCTTATTTTTTATTAATATTGCTAATGAAAAGTTCAGATTTGTGATTATAAAATGAAAGTACGTACTGTGGATGCATGCAGGCCTGGGTCCTGTCATGACTCATTTATATGGAGCATGAGTAGTGCTCGAAACTACTTTTTTAATGAGTATAAAAATGGGGACTTAAATTCCTGGTTACTTGGTGATTTAGGCTATGGGTTGGAGCCATTTTTACTTACCCCATACAAAGATGTGTCAGCCGGAACAGTACAGCACAAATTTAATAAAAAAACATGCTTCCGGACGGAATATAGTGGAGCGTACAATTGGGGTTTTAAAAAGCCGATTTCGATGCTTGCAAGGTACTTTAGTGTATACCTCCCAAAAGGTCATTAAAATTATTAATGTTTGCTGTGCACTGCATAATATATGCAGAGAATATAATGTAAACTGGAAGGAAGCCACCGTCAAGTGAATCTTATGAAGATGAAGGTATTGCAGATGATCTGGAAGAGACTTCCCAAAGAAGTATGTTTAATGTTGCCAAACGATTAAGGGACAATATAGCTGCCGAATTGAGTTAAATAAAATGCATATGTTTTACATAAAATTTTTATTTAA
The DNA here is from genome assembly GCA_937654795.1 of Cistogaster globosa. Lineage (NCBI taxonomy): Eukaryota > Metazoa > Arthropoda > Insecta > Diptera > Tachinidae > Cistogaster > Cistogaster globosa. The sequence goes on along the minus strand of OW569404.1, from coordinate 7,492,632 downwards.
TAAAATTAATTTTAATTCATTCAGTTTAAAAAGGAACTTGTTTGCTTGGGATCTGCTATGTTTAATTACCCACAAAAAATACATATAAACTAGAGGAGATCTGATTTAAGTAAATGTAAAGATTAAAGATTCATTTCTTCTTTTTCTATTTGAAGCTTTAAAATCTCAATTTTAATTATCTTCACTTTAATTCGTTTTTTTCTCCGATTTCTTTTGCCTTTCTAAGTCATATAATTGCCTGGTTTTGTAATGGCTTTCTAAAATATTGCACAGCCTATCTAATTTCTGATTTTGAATTCTCATTTCTTCTCGTTGCTCTTCCATTAAATGCACAATCTTTTCTAAATTGGTATCTATTCTTTGGTCTTCCATTAGTTGGCAAATGTTTTTTAAATGTTTATTCTCCTCTTTTAACAGGGTGTTTAAATCCGGCTTTACATTACGTGGTGTACTCGGTCTAAGGCGCTTTGGATCAGGAGTTGTTGTGCCTGAAACAAGTTCAAACGCTGATAAAATAGAATTCTGACTAGACATTTCATTGCTTGTTGCATTAGAATTTTTTCTTTTTGCCTTATGTGATGTCGACGGAGTTACATTCACTTCATTTTCTTTGTCAGATTCACTGATATCCACCTCTCCAAAACATTTTGCACCTGCTATGCCTTCAACACTTGTATGTAGTCCCGACACTCTAGCTACTGATTCTTCAACATTACCAGTTTTTTCATTTTCTTTTTTGTTGTGGCACATCTTTTTCTTTATGTAGACTTTCCAGTCTGCCCACGTCTTTTTCCATCCATTGCAGTCTTTGGTTGGTGGCCCACATGAATTCAGTTGCTTTGTCAGTTCTGCCCAATTGGACTCAACAACAATTTTATCCCCCTTCACATAGCCCCTGGCTATATCATGGTGGCACTCCATAAATTCCACGATTATTTTTTCTTGTAACGGATTTCTATGCTTTCCCCTTTAATAATAATAGTTTAAATAAAAATAACAAACAAAAATTTACAATACTCACATTTTGACCAGAATAATTTTCATATATTGAAATTTTTGTTTTCTTTTCTTTTCTGATTTACATTGCCATTATGAAAATTTATTGAAAAACCTTAAATTTAAATTTGAGGAAAAAAGTGGTTTGCACAAAAAAATAATGTGGCTACAACCGCATTAAAATGTAGTTTTCTTTAAACAAAAAATTGGTTTTTTGTAATTATTATTAAAAAAAGAGCAATATGATTTTCGCCATAATAAAGTAACAGAAGAGCATTTGTGTTAGTAAAAAATAACTTTATATGTATTTTTTAAGTTTGAGTTGGTTAAATATACCATTCCATATAACAAACGTAAAGTGGTTTCATTCCGAAAAAATTTTTCGTTTTTCGTTTTCTGGAGAACCAAACATCGGAATTGAAACCACTTTCGATCGGAATTGAGTTCTGTGACATGGCTGTATATTACTTTTGGAAATGAAAGCTTTTTTGACATTTAAGAAAATATATAAATACGCAAAACAGTGACACAAACCGATATTTTATTAAAAAAAAGAACACAATGAACAATGAGAGTGCAGATAAATTAACCAATTTTTTTGAAAGGTGAGTTTAACAAGAGCAAAAAAGGCAAATCCAAAAATAATTTTAAAACGTTTTATTCACACAGATCAGATTTGCAAACGTATAGTACTTCCATATGGAAGGAAAATGAAAGAAATTTTTTAAAATAGCAAGAAAGGAAGAAATAAGAAGCAGTAGTGCTGGGGTCTTATTCATACGTAATTCGTAATATTCTTTTCTGTTGAAATTATTTTTTAAATAAAGCTTTTTATGAAAATATGAAGTTTTTTATTTAATTCACAATAATATTTTTAATTAATTGATTTCAATTACTATATTCATTTAATCATTTCAATCGAATTTCAAATAATTCTCACAACCGTCAAAATTCGATTAGCAACAAATTCGTTTGTCACAACGAATTTCTTTTCTCTGTGTGGTACGTAGTACGACATCTATTTTTGCATTTTTGTCTTTACTTTTTTAGACATCTAAGAATATAAACGAAAGTTGAAAAAAAGATATGGAAAATCAGGGTCAGGGTAATGTTTACCTGCTGCCTTGAAGGCCATGGACCAAGATTGCTGATTTTTAATAGCAAAATTTTAGAAAGTATGTCTGATCAATTGGCGTATTTAAGTTATCTCTAGATCATCTAGTGCCTTGGCAATGTTGACTTCAACCGGAACACGGACGGAAAGACGGTAATCGCTGGATCGATCGCTTTATATAAGTTCATGAGGCTGAAAATGGATATCGTAGGAATTACAAATGGAATGACAAGCTTAGATACACTCTTTTCCCCTTGTTGCTATGGTTATTGAAACGTAAGTATATGAAACCGAAAAAAAATATTACGTTTCTAAAATAAGTAGTTTAGACAACTTAATTTTTCAACTCATTAAGAAATATATCTTTAAAACCGTCGATTGTGCAGAAAATAATCAAAAAATGGCTCCAATACCAATGAAGCACACGCAGAAGCATTCTGCATTTTTTTCGGATGTAGCCACACACATTGAATCTGTTGAAAACACGTTTCTAGTGTGATGTCTATATTTTACTGAAGTCAAATTCACGTCTATGTAGGCACACCCGTTAATTTTCAAGTTAATTTATTTATTGCCATTTATTATAAGAAACCATATCGAAACACATTCTGTTAGAATTTCGACTGCCTGCCAATTACAGTTAAAAAGATACATTAAAATCACGTAAGTTGATTGTGCTTCCTCTAATTTTATTCGCAACTTTAAGATTTTCCATTTAATTTTATTTTCTTATCGGTATAATATCTCCAAATAAATTTCGAGATGTTTTTTGTCATTAAATTGTGTTTATGATCACTTAAGAATAATTAAATGTTTTGCTCATAATGTTGATAAATTTTGTTAAGATTTTAAAACGCTTCACCATAAAAAATCAAAACATGATGATAAAAAAGTGATATTCGCATTAATTAAAAACACAGCCATAAAAAAATTAAATCATAAAAAATAATAAAAATACTTTTATCTAAACACATTGTTCCTTAACTTTGCAGAAGAACATAATTAAAACTATCTTCTTTTAACATAATTATATAAAACTTTATGAAAAGTAATTGTTATTTTGTCTAGAAATTCTTTAAGCTTTCTACAGCATGAGGAAATAAAAAATATGACAGTTTCCATAATCGCTCTTTGCCATTTTTGGCAAAATAGTAAAGTTTTACTTGAAAAACAAAAATTATCATTTATCACCTTTTATGACTAAACACTTCAGTCATTTAATATTTTTATTTAATAGTTGAAGAAATCAAAATCAGTACCATCAAAAAAAAGAAAAAGTACTATTTGTCATGATTTATAAGAAACGTAAAAGCATTATTTTAACACAGTCAAAAAAGTCAAATTTCTGTCTTAAAACGTGTCCAAAATTTTTATAGAAAGAGTACAAAAACAGTAATAAATACATCTTCAAATCCTAAATAAATGTTAAAAAGTACTAAAAACTTCATAGATAAAATTTGCATTAGATCAGGGTATATTTTAAATTTCATTTCTGCCCTGATTAAATACAGGGTTGTTAGTTAACCCTAAGCATTCCCAAGCCCCAACTCTTTTTAGACCCATACAAACAAACAAAATAACGCATTGTGTGTTAAAATGATTTCTGTTTCGAGACGACTTTTATAGCCAGAGCTCAAAATGGTATATTCACACAAAAAAAAAAAATCGTTTAAAAATCGTTGTAGATTTGTTGGGGCACACTTGTTTTGTATTAAATTTGTTTAACATATCTTCTGTAAGAATGGAGAATTAGGGAAGTTCGTATTTTTTTTTATTTCTGAATTAAGTTTTAATAGAATTCATTGCAGAAATGCGTCAACTGTAAGCATATTAAGAGCGGAAACTCGATAAAGTACCAACAGCACCATCACTATTTTTAATTTATTATAATTTTTTTAAAAATTTTCGACAACAAGAAGGTATATAACGAAGCAACAGCAGTTAGTGTTCATTCGTCGCTTGACTGTTCAAAAGTGAAGATCGGTTTCTATTTAATAGAATAGCTCTTTTATATTGAGCATTAATAAAATTAACTTTTCCTAATTATCGGCAGAAATATGAGTTGGAAATTACATCTCTTAATTTGCTTGTTGCAAGTCATTTTATATACCAACGCCATGGAAAAGTAAGTGTCAAGATTTATTTATGTAATTTATGTTTTTTTTTGTAATTATTAAAATTATTACTTTGGTGTTTTTGATTTTTTTTTCCTTGTTAATTTCGGATGCATTTTGCTAAATTTCCAAATCATTTTCCAACCAATATTATTTGCATTCATGTAATTTTTATTTTGGTTTGTTTGTCCTTGTTAAAAAAAAGAAACATGGCATTCTTAACATTCCAGCATTAAAACATTCCTTTAAATAAATTGAAGCTTGACTTTATCCAAATTATTTCGATCCTTAAAAACAAGAATTTTTTATTCTTTTTTTTTACAATTGTATTAAAATTTCTTAAGCAAAAAAAAAAAAACTAAAACTTGCGGTAAAAAAACCAAAAGATGTCTGTTTCATACAAAATTTATAATTCCAAATAAAAGAAATTTTCTCACAAAAAAATACGATAAAAAAAACTAAAAAACAGCTAAAGCCAAAATAACAATAATTATAAATAAATAAATAAATTATAAAATATAAAACATGACTGAAACTTCCTTGATAAAAAAGTAATATTTCCACGATTTTAAAACTCGATACAAAACAACACGAACGCACATTAAAATCGGTGTTTTAGAAAAAAAAACTACTTGGCCAAAAAACCAAAAAAAAATTTTTTTAAGTTAGAAAAGATATTTTTGTTTGTTTCAAAAAGCTGCCGCGAGCTCATGCTAATCAAATAATCGCTGAAAAATGGAAAAAAATTTCATTATTTGATTTTTTTATTTTTTTTTTTATCATTTTTTGAACACAACTAAGGAACATTAAAAAATTTAAGTTTGAGTTTTGGGTGCATAACTGCCGGTTTTTTCCTGCAACGGACAAATAACTTAAGTTTGAAGAAGGACCATTTAAAAAAAAATTTAAAAAATCAAAAAACAATAGTCAAGGACCCAAAAAAACATTTTCAAAAAAAAAACGTCCTTTTTAATAAAAGGTGAAGTCCTTGAGATTTTTATAAATATGATAACCCTCAAATCTAAAATTGTAAAAAAAATTAAATAAAAAGTTATTAAAGAATCGAAAGTTCACAAAACAATCATAATTCAATAAAATACTGGTAACAAACAAGAAAGTTTAAATTAAATAAAAAAAATTTTAGTTCCTCAATAAACGCAATTTCACGAAACAAAACGAAAATTCGTAACTAATTTGCCGAATTTTGCTCCAAGAATGACAAAATTTTCGTTAAACTCTTAAACGCGGTAACTTTGTTTGTACACGTTGTTTCGTCAAAAATTGTATCCTTAATATAAAAATACAAATATCAATAAGCTCATATTTAAACTCAATTATTTAAAGATGATTTTTAATATATTAATAAAAATGAGCCATTAAATTAAAAATTAAATCAAATAATAATTAAATGATATATTACAAATTTTTGGTATCTAGTCATTCCTTTCTACCAAATGAATGTGATTTTGAATTGCTTAAAATAAAAATGTGAAGAGGCGAAATAAAGAAAGAAATATTTTTAATTCAACGAATATCTCAGCAGTATTTTATTTCCACGAAAGATTCAATAAAAAGAAGAGGAAAAAAAATCGCTGGTAAATATATCTCCAAGTCCGATGAAAAAGACTCCAGAAAAATGAATGCTTTTAGACGCTTCCTAAAACTGCTTTAAGAAACTTTAGAGAACAAAAATAATTGAAAATATTAAATCATTTCCATTATATACGATCAAAAGCCAAAACAATGTTCTTTCTAAAGGGTTGTTTTTATAGATTGTTAACATTATTTAATACTGATTTGTTCCGTTTCTTGTATTTAAAATAGGGTATTTTTAATTTGCCGATTTCTTATCAAAAGCATCTGGCATCCCTAAGTGAAGTGTATAAAATATTCGGCCATCCTACTTGTTTAGTACTAGAAATGTTTTTCAAGTTTTTAAAGTCGATAAAAAAATTGTAATCGGTTTTTGTTTATCAATTACATCAAACAATCAGTATATTTTTTATGATTATCTTTAGAATATTAAAAAATTAAATTGAAAATGTTTTTGCGTCCCAAAATTTCGATGATTATTTTCTTAACAAATTGTTGTTTTTTAAATGTTATATTTTATTTATAACAAAATTACAAACCGATTTTATCTAATTTGTCTAATTTTTCAATAAATTTTTGTAGCAGGGACGATAATATCGAGTTTTCATTATCAATACGTTTGCCGTTCTCAGTTAAAAAAGGTTCGTTTACAGCATATATTTTTTGTTTAAAAAATTAATTTAATTTACATATGTTTATTTCAGGCGAAGTTATTAATGTACCCATCTCGGTGCATAGTCTTGTAGATTACAAAATACACGTTGCGATAACTTTAAACAGTAGTGATACATATGAAGTTATAAATTTTAACAATAAAGTCATTAGTGAGCCGAAGGTGACTAAGAGCGTAAGACTTGAAAATCATTCAGCTGGTAAGGTTTCTTTCCTGATAAGGCCAATAGTTATTGGAAATGTTACACTGAAATTCAAAGCCTATACATCATCTGATTATGATATTTTACATGAAACCCTGAATGTAATTCCAGAAGGCATAACCCAATATGGCAATCATGCTTTGTTAGTTAATTTGAAAAGGAAACCTGACCAAAAATATGGATTTTCACTAGAACTACCTGAGGACGTAGTACCCGATTCATTGCAATTCGAAGTGGGTGCTGTGGGTGACATTGTGGGTCTTGTTTTAAAAACATTAGGCAATTTAGTACGCATGCCAGGAGGTCATGTTGAGCAAACTATGTCCTCTCTGGCTATCAAAAAATATTAAATTGTCGTCATATGGATGGTTCCTTTAGTAGCTGTGGTCTTTCTAGGTTTAGAGAAAATGATACTACATGGATGACGACCTACATTGCAAGTTTTATGCCATATTTTAAGGAATTTTTCAGCTCCAGTAGTTCTGGTTCTTCTCTGGCTGAGGGACCTGGCTCTACATTTTTGACGTCTTATGTCTTACGCTTTTTGACACATTTTAAAGAATTTATCAATGTCAACGAAACAGTCATTGAAAAAGGCTTGGCCTATTTAAGCAAACAACAGGCTGATAATGGAGCTTTTACCGAAAAGGGTAATCATTTGTACCCTTCACAAAAAAACCTTGTAACTTTAACAGGTGCTGCTGTGTTAGCCTTCCTAGAGAATCACGCGTATGCTGGCAAATACTTACAAAATATAACTAAAGGTTTAGAGTTTATAGGTAACAATGTTGAAAGCTATAAATTGCTACATGTCCATACATTAGCCCAATACGCCTTGAAGCAAGCAAAGCATGCAGCTTCTGAGAAAATAGGCCTAATAAAGTGGCTATCTGAAACTAACACAATTAATCAGAGCAAATGGTGGCAATACGTGTACCTTAGTAATGTTGAAATTACTTCATATAATTTATTAAAGCTTTTGGATTTTAACTCTACTAAAACCGATTACACACTACCTGCTGTTAAACGTCTTATAGCTCAACGTAAAAGCGTGGGTGGTTTTGCATCAACTCAAGATACTGTCGCTGGTTTTACCGCCCTTACAAATTTTGCCAATTTCACGGATTACGAACCAGCTAAAATGGATGTTGATATTATATCAAAGAATAAAAATGAAACTATCAAACTGACTGAGGATAATGGAAGTTTGTACGAAAGTGTTGAGGTAAGTTTAAGAAGAATTATGTTGCTGTTCTAAGTGGAAATTTTGACCTCGCAATAAGAACTGAGTTGTCTGCTTTAGGGATTAGTTAACATTTTTTAGTAGAAACGCATAGTTATGCTAAAAAAACAAACGAAAAACGTTTATACTTATTGTGGCAACACTGATATGATCTATAAGTGACAACGTGTAAGAAGGGACAATATGGCGAACAACAGATTATTATATGTAGTGGTTTTTAGTTACATATTCTTATATGATTAACCGTGTGAATAAATGAATTAAATTTGTTAATAAAACATTAGATTTAAAAGATTATAGCTTTCCTAGGTGTATTACACTGATGTTGATGTAGAGAGAATGAAGCAACATAGTCGTTACAGAAATAGAAAACTTATTCTAAGAAAACACTGTAACCTTTAAGCTGATAATTGTCTATGGCTACGTAATTTTCATTGAACGATATTTTAGTAGCAGTTGTCTCCGTTTGTCGTTGTCGTGTCGAAAATCGTACAGTTTTTTAAATGGTCACTATCGTAAAATATATTACTAAAAAAAGAAGAAGATTCAAAAAGAACTGTATTCGGAAGATTAGAAGTCGTTAATAGATATTGAAAGGTTTAATAGAAAAAACACATATCAAAGGACAAAAAAATTATATATTTACGAAAGAGAGCTTTAAGCTCAGCACAGAGAAAATCTTCTACTGCTAACGTCCGTTGAAATCGAATTAAAAAAACGTAAACTCGAATCAGAAGTACTGAAAGGCAGTTTCTAACAGACAGTAATTAAAATGCATTTTATTTTCACTAATTTAACGGTTTTTTCTTACTAAAAATTAATAACATATTATGTTTTGATCTGTAAAAAAATGTCTTACTGTCGAACATTTTACATTTTACTAAAAAAGTCACCAACTACAATGACTACGACTCTTCTCGAATGTCGTTATCGACAACCGTAATAAAGCAGAATATTTAAAAAGTGCGTCACCTTAATCGTTTTGCTTCAACGCATAATATAATGGACGCATGTAGTTGAAATATTCTTATGACGCTTATGTTAGTGAACATTTAAAGATGAGATACTTTTAGGGGAATAATTTTTGTTTTATGGAAAAAGTTAAATGACGTAGTCCAATTATTTATAAACTAAAAAATTCAAAAGTGTAATAAAGAAGCAATGGGAGAATTTTAAACGTATCAGACTTGGACCACAAACACATGAAATAAGATTTGGCGTTCTTGAATTACATTGTTGATAGTAAAAGAAGAGATTGTCTTACTAAAATTGATATGTTTCAGTCAAGCGATGGTTCTAAAATGCTTTAACCTGCATAAGTTACTTTTATTTTTCTATAAAAACAGCTCTTTAACTAAACTAAATTAAAGTTTTAAGAACTTTAAAAAAATTTTAATTAACTTTGGTGACTGCTTTCATTTCTAGTTGCCACCTGAAACGACTTCACTAAGACTTGCAGCCAAAGGTGAGGGTTCAGCTTTAGTTCGAATTGCCTTCCAATACAACACATTCAGAGATCAAAAACTTCTTAATCCTAGTTTTACCATAAAGACAATTAGACTTGATAACAGAAGCACACCATCGTTCTTTACAATGATAGTATGTGTCACTTATGTTGGCAAAGGAGAATCTTCTAATATGGCGTTGCTGGAAATTGATACACCCTCGGGTTATGCCATAGATGATGAAAATATTAAGGAAATACAACAATTAAAGAGAGTTATTGTAAGTGCTGTTAAAAGTAACACTTTTTAAGAAATACAATAATTTTTTATATTTATTTTATAGAATACCGAATTGAAAAACTCTGGTTCACTGTTGGTTGTATATTTCGATCGAGTGTATAAAAAATTTGCAACCTGTTTGACGGTTAAAGCCTTGAGAACTCATGATATGGCCATGCAAAAACCAGTTCCCATTAAAGCATATGATTATTATAATGAAGAAAGAAGAGCTGTTACTTTCTATAAGGTCAACTCAGGATTATGCGATATTTGTAGCACGCGGGAAGAGTGTCGTATATGCAAATAACTTCTTTCTGTTTATATGTGTGTATTTTTCTTCAAATATATTTTTCTTCTTTTCTTGTAAAATACAATAGTAAAAAAAACAGTTTTTTGGAGTTTGTACTCAATTCCACCGCACAAACACTTTGAATACTGTTCACAATTTGAAGTTTTGCATTTAATTGATTTATTGTTGCAAAAATTCTTAACGTTATACAACTTTTCTAGGACTATTTTTGACTTAATTACATTATAAATATGATGCACACAGTCATTTTAATAAATGAAACAATCGTATTAAAATTTCCAAGAAAATGATAAAAAGCATAACAATAATTTTTTCTTAAATTTTACATAAAATTAAAAACTTAAATTAAAAAATATAAAATTATAAAATTAAATAAGCAATATAATATCAATCGCAATATCCCTTTTAAACTACTGTGCGGTGATGTACACCAACACAGTTACGAAAAGGATATTCACCTTCCTGTGATAAAATCACAATCTCTTGATCAGGAAGTTGCTGAAAGCCTGCTCTAACCAAGAAACCTGAGTGCAAATCTTATAAGAAAAACCTCAATCTTCTCAAAGTCTTTACTACTATAGATACTTCTAGATGAAGTTGTTCAAAAAATACCATCAGGGCCCGCACACAGAGAACACGTCTCTTCCATATCATTAGCCACTTCATTATTCCAAACTAAAATGGAAAAGCATAAGTTATAAGAGGCCTTATAATCTGCTGGTAAATAAGGAGACTGACTTTCGTATTTGGAGCATCCCTGCCGCGCAAACTCCTATGGTACAACAAGCAAACCTTCTTAACACGTTTTAATATGAAATCGAGATCTATAGAATTTAAAGTTTTCGTGGAATACTACCCATAGATAATTCATTCTATCAGAGGTCCTGATATGTTTACCAGCGATGCTGAATTTTGACATAAAACTTCTTGGATTTAGCTAGAGATTGCCACTAACCTTGATCGTATTCGTAAAGAATGCTCAGCAATTTGTTGATCCTGTTATTTAAATTCTTAGCCCAAGGACCACTAGCAGCAATCCATGTATCTTGTGCCTACAAGAGCAGACAATCTGCTACAAGAGGCTGGTGAATATTGGTCCCAATAAGAAATGTGCTTATGATCAATACAATTATTCTTAAAATTAAATACATGTATGCAAAGAGACATACATACATATGTACGTATAAATCAAGAACAAGGTAAAAAATCATACCATTGACAAACAACTGTTTTCTGCTACAATTGATTTTAAGAAACGAAAATAATAGAAATGAGCTGAATTTTAAATTCTAATTGAAGCACAAAATTATCAAGGCAAATAAAATTGATGGCAGTGCTAAAGAACAGTTTGATAACTGGGTCACAATTTATTAAAAAAAAAATTAGGAAAAAATACAGGAACACGATGTTTGAAGTGATGTTATTTCAAACAACTAAAAATACTAAAAGGAATCTTATAATAAATTAGACAAGTGGTAGTTCGACAAACACAAGTGTTGCGTACCGTACATGAGAATGCTTTTAATTGAAAACTTTGAATAAAATTTGAGATAAAATTTAACTTTTTGTCTTTTGTTTTCCACTGTGTCCGAATTGGATCGTGGCAAGGAGCATAGAGGTACACTGAAAGTGAAATGAGAGACATCTTCATCCACATACAAAGAAATTAGTTTTGCAAACTTTTAAAATTTTTATTTGTTTTTAGAATGTAATTTTATAATTTTAATTGATTTAATTGTATTTAGAATTAGGAAATGTTTTTTTTTTAATCTCTAATTAATAAGCATTTTATATAAAAATCATTTGTTGCTATTTTCCTAAATTTTAGACTTCGAAGTTGCACAAAACACCCGAATAAAATTCTTCTTTGCTTACCTTTGGTAATAGACTCGATATAATGTACTCGTAACCGATAGGCGCCACGATTGTTTAGATAAAACTAAGTTTATTACCCTTGAAAGTACACAAAATATTTCAAAATTATTTTATCTGTGCTAAAGGTGGGCCTACAAACTGGATAAATATTTTAAAGGTTTGGATTTAACTGGAGCTAAGAGAAAGACCAAAAACAAAGTCTTTCTTACTTAAATACTGATCCAGTTACTGTTCATAAAAAATCGTATAAATTCATAGAAAAAAATTTACAAATTGTCATAGTGAACCAATTAACATAAGAAAAAAAAAATAAAAGTTCTTTTGCCTGAGATGAAATGATTTAAAAAAAAAAAAACAGAAATTTTACAAAACAAAATTTCAAAATATTTCCCACACAATAAACGAAACAGATGCATTCTATATGCAACAGCATGACTTTCATTAACCCATTTTTTTCATATTTCGACTTATGACCTCTTGATGGGCAAACAAGTGACTATTAAAGTGACCAAAATGAGATAAAATTTTTTGCAGATGGTGTCAAAAAAGACCATGCGTTAACATACTTTCCAATTTATTCTAATCTGCACAATAATTAAAAAAAAAATAATTGGAAATTTTTGACTTTAACGTATTAAATGATCGTAAGTTATCGATCTTTTGTTAAAAGAAATAGATTTTTATCTACTAGAACTGACTGCACTAACAACAGTTGCATTTAAAAATTAGTTCCACAGTTTAAGATTTCTAACTCCTCTTCAAAATGTCTAAGGCCGACTATAACAAGTAAGAGTGTTATATTTGGCTATTTTAAATCTTATACACCCTTCACCAGATATGTATAAACATATATGCATCCAGAAAACAGATTTGTAAAAAATCATTTGAAATTATTAAAATTTACCCACTAACATTATAATTTACTTTTGTTCTTGATAATATTGATATATTTTCTATATTAATTACAAAGTAATGATATTTCTAATTAATATTCGGTCGCAGCAACTGTTTAAAAAGTAAGCTCAACCGATTTGTGTCATTACTATATTCATTTCTGTTAATTGGAAAATGCAACAAAATTAATTCAGCACTTTAATACGGATACCCAGCTGTTGGTTTTAAAAACCAAAAATGGATTATCAGGCATGTCACAAATTCCGATCGGAATGGTTTTAATTCCGTACTTTCAATTCCGAACGAATTAGTTTTTGCTTCTTCAGATTCCGATCGATTTTGTAAATTTCAAAAAGTTTGAACAAGTCCCTTTTATTAATTTCATATGGCAATGTTACGTTGTATCAAAACAAAAAACATTTGTTTATACGTATAAATGTATAAAACAAAATTGAAAAATAAATATTAAAATAACTTAAAAAATTAGCAATATGCCAGGAATAGAAGCACAGAGTGATGCACACAATGTTGAAAAATTACGGAGGCGATCTTTGAGAGATTCTTCTGATCCAATGTCATACCCAAATGCAGTGTAAGTATATTCTTAAGGTAAAATTCTTGTACAAGGTTAGTTTTTATTTCAGTTTTATTAGCTATTACCGACTTAACAAGGAATCTTTTATGATGTTGTTGAATAAACTAAGCCAACACCTTCCAAGTTCGTCAATACCACCAATAATACAATTATCTTGCACACTTCGGTTTCTAGCAACTGGTGCATTTCAAGGCGTAATAGGTACATTAATATACCTATCTTTCTTATACTAAAACTTAATTTATACATACTTAACCTTTACTAAATTTACAAAATATTATAGCTAAGGACGTTGACATAAGTCTGGGAAGGAGTACTGTATCAACACTAATGTGGCGAGTTATACAAGCAGCAGAAAACATAGTTTGTCCACAGTGGATAAAACTTCGAATGACAGCTGATGAAAAGCGGGATTCCAAAGCTTATTTTTTCCAAAACTGCCAAATTCCAGGCATTATTGGATGCATTGATGGCACACATGTAAAAATAAGAAAGCCATTTGAAGATGAATCCCTTTTTTTGAATAGAAAAGGAACATTTGGCGTCAATGTTATGATTGTAAGAATTTTGTTTAACATTTACATATATGTTGTTGATACACATATTTTTTCTTATTTCTTATTAATATTGCTAATGAAAATTTCAGATTTGTGATTATAAAATGAAAGTACGTACTGTGGATGCATGCAGGCCTGGGTCCTGTCATGACTCATTTATATGGAGCATGAGTAGTGCTCGAAACTACTTTTTTAATGAGTATAAAAATGGGGACTTAAATTCCTGGTTACTTGGTGATTCAGGCTATGGGTTGGAGCCATTTTTACTTACCCCATACAAAGATGTGTCAGCCGGAACAGTACAGCACAAATTTAATAAAAAACATGCTTCCGGACGGAATATAGTGGAGCGTACAATTGGGGTTTTAAAAAGCCGATTTCGATGCTTGCAAGGTACTTTAGTGTATACCCCCCAAAAGGTCATTAAAATTATTAATGTTTGCTTTGCACTGCATAATATATGCAGAGAATATAATGTAAACTGGAAGGAAGCCCCACCGTCAAGTGAATCTTATGAAGATGAAGGTATTACAGATGATCTGGAAGAGACTTCCCAAAGAAGTATGTTTAATGTTGCCAAACGATTAAGGGACAATATAGCTGCCGAATTGAGTTAAATAAAATGCATACGTTTTACATAAAATTTTTATTTAATAAAATTATTTTTAATTTATTCAGTTTAAAAAGGAACTTGTTTGCTTGGGATCTGCTATGTTTAATTACCCACAAAAAATACATATAAACTAGAGGAGATCTGATTTAAGTTAATGTAAAGATTAAAGATTCATTTCTTCTTTTTCTATTTGAAGCTTTAAAATCTCAATTTTAATTATCTTCACTTTAATTCGTTTTTTTCTCCGATTTCTTTTGCCTTTCTAAGTCATATAATTGCCTGGTTTTGTAATGGCTTTCTAAAATATTGCACAGCCTATCTAATTTCTGATTTTGAATTCTCATTTCTTCTCGTTGCTCTCCCATTAAATGCACAATCTTTTCTATTTTGGTATCTATTCTTTCGTCTTCCATTAGTTGGCAAATGTTTTTTAAATGTTTATTCTCCTCTTTTAACAGGGTGTTTAAATCCGGCTTTACATTACGTGGTGTACTCGGTCTAAGGCGCTTTGGATCAGGAGTTGTTGTGCCTGAAACAAGTTCAAACGCTGATAAAATAGAATTCTGACTAGACATTTAATTGCTTGTTGCATTAGAATTTTTTCTTTTTGCCTTATGTGATGTCGACGGAGTTACATTCACTTCATTTTCTTTGTCAGATTCACTGATATCCACCTCTCCAAAACATTTTGCACCTGCTATGCCTTCAACACTTGTATGTAGTCCCGACACTCTAGATACTGATTCTTCAACATCACTTAAAATATATTTGTTAAATGGGCCGCCACCAGTTTTTTCATTTTCTTTTTTGTTGTGGCACATCTTTTTCTTTATGTAGACTTTCCAGTCTGCCCACGTCTTTTTCCATCCATTGCAGTCTTTGGTTGGTGGCCCACATGAATTCAGTTGCTTTGTCAGTTCTGCCCAATTGGACTCAACAACAATTTTATCCCCCTTCACATAGCCCCTGGCTATATCATGGTGGCACTCCATAAATTCCACGATTATTTTTTCTTGTAACGGATTTCTATGCTTTCCCCTTTAATAATAATAGTTTAAATAAAAAAAAAACAAACAAAAATTTACAATACTCACATTTTGACCAGAATAATTTTCATATATTGAAATTTTTGTTTTCTTTTCTTTTCTGATTTACATTGCCATTATGAAAATTTATTGAAAAACCTTAAATTTAAATTTGAGGAAAAAAGTGGTTTGCACAAAAAAAAATAATGTGGCAACAACCGCATTAAAATGTAGTTTTCTTTAAACAAAAAATTGGTTTTTTGTAATTATTATTAAAAAAAGAGCAATATGATTTTCGCCATAATAAAGTAACAGAAGAGCATTTGTGTTAGTAAAAAATAACTTTATATGTATTTTTTAAGTTTGAGTTGGTTAAATATACCATTCCATATAACAAACGTAAAGTGGTTTCATTCCGAAAAAATTTTTCGTTTTTCGTTTTCTGGTGAACCAAACATCGGAATTGAAACCACTTTCCATCGGAATTGAGTTCTGTGACATGGCTGTATATTACTTTTGGAAACGAAAGCTTTTTTGACATTTAAGAAAATATATAAATACGCAAAACAGTGACACAAACCGATATTTTATTAAAAAAAAAAGAACACAATGAACAATGAGAGTGCAGATAAATTAACCAATTTTTTTGAAAGGTGAGTTAAACAAGAGCAAAAAAGGCAAATCCAAAAATAATTTTAAAACGTTTTATTCACACAGATCAGATTTGCAAACGTATAGTACTTCCATATGGAAGGAAAATGAAAGAAATTTTTTAAAATAGCAAGAAAGGAAGAAATAAGAAGCAGTAGTGCTGGGGTCTTATTCATATGTAATTTGTAATATTCTTTTCTGTTGAAATTATTTTATAAATAGAGCTTGTTATGAAAATATGAAGTTTTTTATTTAATTCACAATAATATTTTTAATTAATTGATTTCAATTACTATATTCATTTCATCATTTCAATCGAATTTCAAATAATTCTCACAACCGTCAAAATTCGATTAGCAACAAATTCGTTTGTCACAACGAATTTCTTTTCTCTGTGTGGTACGTAGTACGACATCTATTTTTGCATTTTTGTCTTTACTTTTTTAGACATCTAAGAATATAAACGAAAGTTGAAAAAAAGATATAGAAAATTAGGGTCAGTGTAATGTTTTACCTGCTGCCCTGAAGGCCATGGACCAAGATTGCTGATTTTTAATAGCAAAATTTTAGAAAGTATGTCTGATCGGTTGAGGTATTTAAATTATCTCTAGATCATCTAGTGCCTTGGCAATGTTGACTTCAACCGGAACATGGACGGAAAGACGGTAACGCTGAATCGATCGCTATATATAAGTACTCAAAATATGTATATTTCATGAGGCTGAAAATGGATATTGTAGGAATTACAAACGGCATGACAAGCTTAGATACACCCTTCTCCCCTTG
The DNA here is from genome assembly GCA_937654795.1 of Cistogaster globosa. Taxonomy (NCBI): domain Eukaryota; kingdom Metazoa; phylum Arthropoda; class Insecta; order Diptera; family Tachinidae; genus Cistogaster; species Cistogaster globosa. The sequence goes on along the minus strand of OW569404.1, from coordinate 7,475,667 downwards.
TTGCTATGGGTATTGAAACGTAAGTATATGAAACCGAAAAAAAAATATTACGTTTCTAAAATAAGTAGTTTAGACAACTTAATTTTTCAACTCATTAAGAAATATATCTTTAGAACCGTCGATTGTGCAGAAAATAATCAAATAATGGCTCCAATACCAATGAAGCACACGCAGAAGCATTCTGCATTTTTTTCGGATGTAGCCACACACATTGAATCTGTTGAAAACACGTCTCTAGTGTAATGTCTATATTTTACTGAAGTCAAATTCACGTCTATGTAGGCACACCCGTTAATTTTCAAGATAATTTATTTATTGCCATTTATTATAAGAAACCATATCGAAACACATTTTATTAGAATTTCGTCTGCCTGCCAATTACAGTTAAAAAGATACATTAAAATCACGTAAGTTGATTGTGCTTCCTCTAATTTTATTCGCAACTTTAAGATTTTCCATTAAATTTTATTTTCTTATCGGTATAATGTCTCCAAATAAATTTCGAGATGTTTTTTGTTATTAAATTGTGTTTATGATCACTTGAGAATAATTAAAAACACTTCACCATAAAAAATCAAAACATGAAAATTAAAAATGATATTCGCATTAATTAAAAACACAGCCATAAAAAAATTAAATCATAAAAAATAATAAAAATACTTTTATCTAAACACATTGTTCTTTAACTTTGCAGAAGAACATAATTAAAACTATCTTCTATTAACATAATTATATAAAACTTTATGGAAGGTAATTGTCATTTAATCTAGAAATTCTTTAAGCTTTCCACAGCATGAGGAAATAAAAAATATGACAGTTTCCATAATCGCTCTTTGCCATTTTTGGCAAAATAATAAAGTTCTACTTGAAAAACAAAAATTATCATTTATCACCTTTTATGACTAAACACTTCAGTCCTTCAATCTTTTTATTTAATAGTTGAAGAATTCAAAATCAGTACCATGAAAATAAGGAAAAAGTACTATTTGTCATGGTTTATAAGAAACGTAAAAGCATTATTTTAACACAGTCAAAAAAGTAAAATTTCTGTCTTAAAACGTGTCCGATATTTTTATAGAAAGAGTACAAAAACAGTAATAAATACATCTTCAAATCCTAAATAAATGTTAAAAAATACTAAAAACTTCATAGCTAAAATTTGCATTAGATCAGGATATATTTTAAATTTCATTTCTGTCCTGAATAAATCCTGGGTTTTTGGTTAACCCCAAGCAATCCCAAGCCCCAACTCTTTTTAGACCCATACAAACAAACAAAATAACGCATTGTGTGTTAAAATGATTTCTGTTTCGAGATGACCCTTAAAGCCAGAGATCAAAATGTTATATTCACACAAGAAAAAATCGTTTAAGAACCGAAATCAGTTATTGAATCGAATCTTTTATAGTCATTATTTTTATGAGTTTTTGTAGATTTGTTGGGGCACACTTGTTTTGTATTAAATTTGTTTAACATATCTTCTGTAAGAATGGAGAAGTAGGGAAGTTCGTATTTCTTTTTACTTCTGAATTAAGTTTTAATAGAATTCATTGCAGAAATGCGTCAACTGTAAGCATATTAAGAGCGGAAACTCGATAAAGTACCAACAGCACCATCACTATTTTTAATTTATTATAATTTTTTTAAAAATTTTTGACAACAAGAATGTATATAACGAAGCAACAGCAGTTAGTGTTTATTCGTCACTTGACTGTTCAAAAGTGAAGATCGGTTTCTATTTAATAGAATAGCTCTTTTATATTGAGCATTAATAAAATTAACTTTTCATAATTATCGGCAGAAATATGAGTTGGAAACTACATCTCTTAATTTGCTTGTTACAAATCCTTTTATATACCAACGCAATGGAAAAGTAAGTACCAAGATTCATTTAAATAAAGAAATTTTTTTTATTTATTAGCATGAAGATATTTCTTTAAATAAATTTATGTTTGACTTTAATCAGGATTTTTAGAACAAGTCAAAATAATTAGATCTTTAACAAAGAAAGCTTTTTTTATTTCATAAAAAAATGGATTATTCCATAAAAAATAATAATAATGTATAAAATAAAAATTATAATAATAATAAATAAATAAATAAAAAAAATTAGATAATAAATTTTATAAAAATTTGACGCAAACTTTTTCTGAAAAAGAATATTTAAAAAATTTTAAAACTGGACACAAAACAAAGAGAATGTAAATCGGTATTAAAGAAAATTGTGGCCAATAAAACAAACAAAAAAAAATACAAATTATTTCAAGTCAAAAAAAATTTCTTAGCTCTGCTTTGCTAAAAAAAATTTTTACTCCAAATAGAGAAAGAAAAAAAGAAACAACTGAAGAACATTGTAAAATTTAAGTTTGGGCTTTGGGGATGCAACTAGTGTTTTTTTTTTTTTTTTTTTTAATAGACAAATAACTGTAAGTTTGCAGAAGGGCCATATATGAAAAAAATTTTAAAATCAAAAAACAACGATTTAATAAAAAAAAATTGATATTTCACAAAATAAAAGACTGTGTCGGTCAAAAAAAAAAAACAATCGTAGCTAATTAATTTTTTATTTTTTGTCGAGGAATTAATTATAAAACATTTCCAAAAAATAATTAATTAACAGATGATATTCAGATTTCTGAAAAAAATTAAATTTTTATTTAGATTAAAACACAAAATATTTTTTTAGCTTTGGTGACGTTTAAAGTTTTCACAGTGGGCGTATTGCTATAATCGCTATCACAACAATTACTAAATAGTAACAGCGTCCAGAAAGTTATAGGCAAATAGCTAAAACTGTGTCCGCTATAGCAATAAGGCAATAAGTAAAAAACTCCACAAAGTGCGAGTTAAGCACACATGCGAATGGTTCCAAACCATGTATGGGCCACTTTTAAGTTTTATTTTTTAAACTTTTTACAGTGTATCTGAAAATAATTATTGGGAAACCTTTTTAATTATTCTGTGTTACTTTTACGGCGAACTAGCATTTCAAAATATGTATGCATAAATTTATAGTTGGAGTTAATTACCATTCATAATATAAGGAAAAGTCATGAATGTAAAAATCACGTTACATGTTTTGTTTTAATTTTCTTTATACTTGTCCTTATAGCAGATATAGCAGTCTGTTTAAATTTTGAACTCTTCTGTGTAAATTCTGAATGTCTGCTCACTACGGTTGAAAAACTAAAGCGACGTATAGCATAATCACGTCCCTGTAGGAACTGTTTAATTAATGTTTTAGCGGACCTTAAAATATTTAAACTCAAAGTGTCCGTCTATTGCAGGAAAATAATTTAAATATATTTTTTAATTATAAAAAACTATGTCGAATAAAAACAAAATAAAATTAAAGTAAGAAATTGCTTCCAACATTTATATTTCATACAGGCCGTTGGAAACTGAGAGCCGAAAACTAACATTTCTGTAAATATCTCTGTTATATAAATTTTATTTTTATTCTTATAAAAAACAAGTTATTGATATATATTTTAAATTTTAAATATTCATCTTGTTAAAAAAAATATTAATAAAAAACTACAAAATAAATTAGAAAAGCAAAATTATGGTTTCAAGCTTTTTTTCAACTTTGTTTGAAATCAAGGTGAATTGATCTGAAAGCCCGGGTGGTTAAATTCGCTTTTGTTTTTTCGACGTAAAAACAAAGTTCATACACAACATGTATTGTTCGAAAACAACATCAAATATGTTGTTTAGTGTTTTGTGTATTTTAAAATATTGTATAATGGTTTTCAATATGTAGTAGAGATCTGCATGAGGGCATTCGACTCACACTTAATCATTACACTAAAACCACTATAATGTGAAACAAAGAAAATTGATTGAGAAATATAAGCATGCTGAATGAATCAAAATATTTCCTGTTTTTAAGAACAAAAAAGACACGAATCACAGTTGTAATTCATTCGTTATTGTAATGAAGGAAATTTAAAAATTATTTGGAATATATAAATTTTGAACCTAATATATGAATATTTGTATGCATTTTAAATAACAAAATGCAGTTTAAGAAGTAAATATAAATGTGAAATTAATAAATATTAATTGTATGTATATTTAAATAATTTTTTTTTTTAATTGTAAAAATAAAGTTCTTACAATAGAAGTTCCAAAAAGAAGTTTAAAAACGTATACTTACATTAACATACGTACATAAGACTTAAGATTTAATTTTTATATTCAATGTTTGGATGTACATATATTTATACAAATAACATTATTATCAAATAATATTATAACATCTCTTAAAAAAGTCTCTTTCTTTTGTTACATTAGTTTCCTAAGATTTTAATTTTTAAACGATATTTTCCTCAGAATTCCGATTATTACTGGCTCAGATTGTTTTTCATATGGCAATATATGTACATACATATTTATCCCCGGCCAGTCTTTAATACAAATAAATTAAAGGTAACTTATGCAACTGCCCTCGTATTTACTGAAAATATCGTAATGTCTCAGTGTTATGAAAGCAAAACATGTACGAAGTTTCGTAAGAATCGGTTATATAAAATAATTACAAAAGGCCTTATATGTCTGACCTCGTAGACTAAAAGATAGATTACTACTTAATATTACAGTAAGTATGCACAAATATAAGTTTTCATGCTTCGGTCATTTAAAAGTAGTTGAACAGTAACTTATGCAACTGCCCTCGTATTTAGTGAAAATGTCGTAATGTCTCCGTGTTACGGAAACACAACACATGTACGAAGATTCGCAAGAATCGCTTATATATAACAATTACAAAAAGGCCTTACACGTCTGACCTCGTAGACTATAAAATAGATTACTACTTAATATTACATAAACTGAACAGAGGTGTAAGTTCTCCTGCGTCAGTCAATCAAAAGCAGTTGAAAAGTAGCCTAGGTAACTGCACTCGTATCCAGACTACTTATCGTTTGTGAAATTTATATTGAATGTTAGGACGATATGGCCTAGGACCTTTTGATTAAAAATATTTTAAATATAAATACTATCTGCACAAACATATGTATTAATGTATTGATGTACATACCTATGCATAAACAAAAATAAAAAAATACATTTTTTAAATGCAAAATAAAAGGTCTAGATCTTTATAAAAGCTTTAAAAAACATATTTTAATGAAATTACTAATAATTTTTTACCCAAAACGCAATAAGATAAAAAGTAAAAAATGGCATTATTGCATTTTTCTTTTCAAGCTGATTAAAATCAACTCAGAAATAAAAATGATTCGTTGTTTTTTAGTTTAAAACTTATTCTACACATTTGATTCTAGTATATTCAAGAGCCTTAACATTGGGTATATAAAAGCAACGGCCATACATGCTGATTCATTTTTAGTGAAAACATCAACCAGTGAAGATCTTGTGTTAAACAGTGGTGAAACTGCCATCGCCTATTTTTGTGTACTAATCGCGAATAAGTAAATAATCGTCTAATTAAAGTGTAATTTAATTAAAGTAGTAATTAAATTGTATTTAATTATTTTGCAATAAAAGAACTCAATAAAATAAACGTTTATAAATTTAAATAAACGTGACAATGCGAGTATTATTAATGTTTTTGAAGTTTTTAAAGTCGATTAAAAATTAGATTTTTTTTTGATTATATTTAAAGTATTAAAAAACTTAATTAAAAGATTTATTTACGTCCCAAATTTTTAATAGTAATTCTCTTAACAATAAATATGTTTTTTCTTTAATATATCATTTTAGTCATTAAAAAAATTTTGCAAACTTTTTTGTCATATTTGTCTAATTTTTAAACAACCTTTTTAGCAGGGACGATACAATCGAGTTATTCTTATCAATACAATTGCCGTTCTCAGTTAAAAGAGGTTCGTTTGCTGTTCGTTTGTTCGTTTTGTTTAAATAATTAATTTAATTTATATTTTAGGCGAAGTTATTAATGTGCCCGTCTCGGTGCATAACCCACTATATTACAAAATACACGTCACGATAACTTTAGAGAATAGTAAAGCTGAATATGAATTTATGGATTTTGACGATACAGTCATTGATGAGCCTGAAGTGACTAAAAGCATAAAACTTGAACGTCATTCAGAAGCTACGATTTCTTTTCTTATAAGGCCAATAGTTATTGGAAATGTCACCTTAAAATTCAGAGCCTCAACATTTAATAATAGGGATACTATATATAAAACCTTGAATGTGGTTCCGAAAGGCATTACCCAATTTGTCGCTGATGCTTTTTTAGTTAATTTGAAAAAGGAACCTGAGAAAAATACTGAAATTGTATTGGAATCAATCACAAACTTAATACCCGGTACGCTACATTTCGAAGTGGGTGTCGTGGGTGACATTATGGGTCTGGTTTTGAAAAACCTAGACAGTTTAGTGCGTATTCCAAAGGGACCTGTTGAGCAAACTATGTCCTCTTTGTTGCCTAATTATTTGATCATGAAATATTTAAAGAACTCAAATCACTTAACTCCTAACGTGGAAGCGAGGCTGCGTCAAAATCTAGAGACTGCCTATCAAAAGATATTAAATTGTCGCCATATGGATGGTTCCTTCAGTGGCTTTGGTCCTTCTGGGGCTGGAGAAAATCTTCAAAATGACACTACATGGATGACGGCCCACGTCTCATGTTTTCTGCCCAATTTTAAAGAATCATTCAATTCCAGTAGTTCCGGTTCTTCTTTGTCTGAGAAAAAGTCCCTATCTGGCTCCACATTTTTGACGTCTTATGTCTTACGGTTTTTGCCACATCTTAAAGAATTTATTAATGTCAACGAAACAGTCATTGAAGAAGGATTGGCCTATTTAAGCAAACAACAGATTGATAATGGAGCATTTACCGAAAAAGGTGATTATTTACTTCCTTCACAAAGAAATCATGTCACTCTAACAGGTGCTGCTTTATTGGCCTTCCTCGAGAATGACGCTTATGCTGACAAATATATACAAAATATAAATAAAGGTTTAGAGTTTATGGGTAACAATGTTGAAATATATAAATTGCTACATATCCATGCTTTAGCCACATATGCCTTCAAGCAGGCCCAGCATGCAGCCTCGCAGAAAACAAATTTAATAAAGTGGTTGTCTGAAACTAACATTGATAATCAGAGCAAGTGGTGGCAATATGAGTATCTCAGTAATGTTGAAATTATTTCATATAATTTAGTAAAGCTACCAGCTATTAAACAGCTAATAGCTCAGCGTAAAGGCCTGGGTGGTTTTGAATCAACTCAAGATACCGTCATTGGTTTGATCGACATTATAAAGTTTGCCGAAGTCGCCGATTACGAACCAGCAAAAATGGATATTAGTATTACATTAACGGACAAGATTGAAACTATTAAACTGACAGAGGATAATCGAAATTTGTATAAAAGTGTTGAGGTAAGTTTAATAAGAATTACTTACAATTACGTTTCTTAGAGATGAGTAAACTTAAATGAGTCAAAACGCATAGTTATGCTAAAGAATCCCACTGGCGTTCATACTGATGCTGATTTGGATAGAGTGAAGCTACATATCGTTGCACAAATATAAAACTTATTCTAAAAAATTCTGTAAAGCTACGTAATTTTCAAGCTGTTGTATTATTCAAACATGTAGTCATGGAAAGCATAATGAACGATGTTTTAGTAGAAATGCGCTCGTAAATTTTGAGATATTAAATTAAAAAAGCGCGTCAGCTTAATCGGTATTTTCAACGCATAGTCATAATGGACACATCCAGCTAAAATATTCAAAACAGACGTAGTCTCATGACTTTAAAAAGGTACATTTCTTAATAAAAATAAGTAACGCAAGATAAGTTCAAGGCATAAATAACTTTAGATGACATAGTCCAACTATTTATTAAATAAAAAATTGATATAAAAAACAGTGTAGGAATTTCGACCATAATAGACTTAGATCACAAGCACATGAAATAAGATTGTGCTTCCTTTAATTACATTGGACATTCTAAAAGAAGAGGCTTACTTACTGAGATTAAACATTTAAAATTTGTGTAAAATATTGCAATGTACAGGAAGGAGCCTAAAAGATAAGAAAAGGAAAGACCTGTTCTGATGGGATAAAATATAAAGAGGCTGTCACCAAGAAGCTGTTTAGGGATATTTTATTTTATATTGTTATAGAAGTATACCAAACCGTAGACCTAGGCGTAAGTAATTGAATCAATTTGTTATAATTTTAAGAAGGACGTAGTCTAAAAATCACATAGTCTTAGAGAGACAAAACTTACGGAAGACGTAGAAGAAAAAAGACATGGTGTTAAAAAATTCATCGTGTGAGAAAACGTTATCTAAGAATGAATCTGCTTAGAAAACACGTAGTAAGGGAAATTTTTAGTTTACGAATAATGAAGTCTTCGAGAGAACTTTAAAATATAGCTTTGTCTTAGAAAGATACTCACTAAACGAAGCGCAGTATAAATATTATTTTAGTTCAGAAGAACAGTAATAGCGACAAGTTGTCTAAAAAAGACGTAGCCAGAGACAAAATAAGCCTATGCAAGACTTATTCATAGAAACGTGTAGTGTAGGAAACAACTTCTAAGAGAGAAAAATAAAATCAAGAAGGGTTAGTATTAAAAAACAGAGTTTAAAAAGAATCTGGTCTGAAGAAGTCTTTTATAATCAAGATGTAACGTGAGAAAAACTTTATCGTAGAAGGATGAATGACGTAGTTAAAGAAAGAAGTGGCAAATGGAGGGCTTTAGTAAAAAATGGGAAATAATTCTGCAGCTTCTAAACGGCTAGCCTCATTATGTTGGAACGTTACAAAGCTAAAGTAAAGGTATTTTCCATTAAACGGCTTATTAACAATTATAAAGTAAAAGAATAAATGGGGAAAAAATATATTTAAAGATTTAAGAAAAATTCCAATTTAAGGCAAGGAAAAAGATATGGTATCACTTAAATCATTTTATGATTTTATTTATCCATGATAGAAAATTGCTTTTTTACAAAAGATTATTTTGCCGGAAGGCCGCTGGTTGAACATTTTTGAAATTTGTTTAATAATGTTTTATATAAAAGTAGCTTTTTTATTCCTACTACTGTTTTCTACAAAAAACATCGTCTAAGTAAGAAGAAGTCATAAAAAAATATTTATAATATTTAATTTTAAAACGACGTAGTTGAAGTAGAAAAAAGTCATGAATTATTTTCTTAATCTAAGTCTCTAAGACTATGAATTCTTGTTCTGATATCTTGTCGAAGACTTTCTGCCAGTAGGATTTAAATCCAATAAGGTTAAGAGTAGCTTTAAATGAATGCGCCCAATGGTTTGAAAACGATTTATTTTGTACAAAATTCGGTATCTCATGAACCACTTAAGATATCTTAATGATATTTTGCAGAGGAGAAAACTGGCTTACAATTTTCCTTTTGTTAATTTTTGGCGAAGTTCCGATCATTTACTGAAAAGGACCTCTGCTTTAGCCCTATTAAATAAATCGTTTTCAAACCCTTGTGCTACAGTCTGTAAGAGAATAAATGCTTTTACCTTCATAAGTTACTTATTGTTCTACGAATGCAGCTCTTTTTCTAAACTTAATTTAATTTTTAAGAACTTGTAAAAAATCTGAACTAACTATGGTGACTGATTTCATTTTTAGTTGCCTCCTGAAACGAAATCATTAAAAATTACAAGCAAAGGTAATGGTTCGGCTTTAGAACAACTTGCCTTCCAATACAACACATTCAAAGATCAAAAATATCTTAAGCCTAGCTTTACCATAGTAACAATTATGCTTAACAGAACCATGGATTCACACCTGTCAATGATAGTGTGTGTCACTTATGTGGGTGAAGAAGAATCTTCTAATATGGCTTTACTGGAAATTTATACACCCTCTGGCTATGTCGTAGATGATGAATCTTTAAAGGAAATCTCAAAAATAAATAAAATTGCTGTAAGTGCTGTTAAAATGGAAACTGTTTAAGTAATAAACTAATTTTCTTTATTTATTTTATAGAATATAGAATTGAAAAACTCTGGTACATTGATGGTTATATATTTCGATCAAATGTGTAAAAACTTTGCAACCTGTTTGACGCTAGAAGCCTCAAGAAATTACGATGTTGCCATGCAAAAACCAGTTCCCATTATAATGTATGATTATAATAAGGAAGACAGAAGAGCTGTTGCTTTCTATGATGTCGACGTAAACCTATGCGATATATGTGGCAGCCAGGAAGAGTGCAGTAAATGCAAATAACTTCTTCTTCTTCTTTTCATATTGTGTTACCCAATTGAATTTTTAATTTTTCAATAATTTCTAAATTCTTTACTTATTAAATCTTCTTATAATCAATACAATTGTTTTTTTTATCTGCATGCATGCAAAGATACATATGTACATGAATTAATATATTTGTATATAAACCATCAAGAAGGTAGAAAATCACACCGCTGACGGTGCTGTAATGATCTTTTTGTATTTTATAATTTAAAAAGGAAACACTTGATTTTTGTTTTCTGCTAAAGGCAGATTAATGTGAAGAATGTATGAGAAGTGGAATGTGGAAGAAAAATAGCCCGATATTTTTTAAAAAACTATAGACATGAGAACATTTCCTCTGAGAATATAAATTCGTGCTTAAAAATATCCAAAAGCACGTAGTCCCAAAAGGGGTTATTTTAAAAAACCCGCAGCCTGGGTTAAAGTTTTTAAAGAAAAGGTGGAAGGGTGGATAAAAAATCAAGAACATGATGTCAGAAGAGAATTTTTTTTAATAACTAAGAATACCAAGAGGAATTTTATAAAAAATTAATCAAGTGGTAGTTCGACAAACACAAGTCTTCCGTACAGTACATGGGAATGTTTTTAATTTAAAATTTTATATTGGAATTATTTGCTGCCTAAAATTTAAAGCATTTGCTTGCGTACTACGATTTAAAAAATAAGACATGTTAAGTAAAAACCACCGCCTCTATTAAAACACGATCAAATTTTTATAATTCTGGGTAAAAGCTATTTGCACATTTTCAGTCTTACTCTCTTATGCCAGCCTACTACGATTGAAAATCTAAAGCCGTAGACTTTATTATGTCGCACTGGACGAACAGACTTTATGTTTTAAATTTATAGATGGTTTTTGTATTTACTTTCGTAACGAGTATCAAAATACTATAACTTAAGCATTCTCTAACGCATTCAAAAAAAAAAACGTAGGCTTGAAATGTGTGTTATGACAAAATGTTCATACAATGCAATTTTTATGCATCAAAAGGACCTACATTACCCCACTGTAATTTATATTTAAACGTATGACTTCATGACAGGCAAATTAGTAACCACTAAAATGAACACAATGTGGTAAAATTTTTTTGCAGACCATGCGTGAACACTCTTTTAAATTTATTCTAATCTGCATTATAATTATACAAAAAAAAAAAAAAAAACTAACTGAAAAAATTTGAGTACAACGCATAAAAAAACCGCAACACTATTTATCTTTTTTTAACAGAAATAGATTTTTATCTACTAGAACTGACTACACTTAACAACAGTTGCATTTAAAAGTCAGTTTCATAGTTTAGAACTTTAACTCCTCTTAAAAATATGTAAAGATTACTATAACGGTCAACCAAAAGCCTCTTGATAATGTCAGGAGAACAGCCGCCATTTTGATTACTGGGGCTCTCCGAACTACTTCGAAAAAGGCTCTGTATGCTCTACTCCACTGGTAACCAAACTTCTGGTATTGCAACAGGCTAAATACTGTGCAGCCAGACTTAATGCCCTCTCACGTTGGCTCAGACTGGATATAGGGCACTCTAAGATTATCGATCGGGATGTGCGACTGTCATCAATGGTGGACTACAAGTCTTCTACTCCCGCTCTGGACCACGGGTTTCAGATCCATATTCCGAGTAGGGAGATATGGGTCCGTAACGAAGTGGTTGTGGGTGGTACTGTTGACATCTACACCGATGGCTCGAAACTTGACGACAGAGTCGGTTGCGGAATCTTCTCTAATAGCCTTGGACTAAGACTCTCTCTTAGACTTCCTGACTATTGCAGTGTCGTTCAAGCCGAGGTAATGGCCATTCTGAAAACATCCGAAATAGCGCTTAGGGACGATCTTTCTGGCCTTGCCGTTCGGATATTTTCGGACACTCAGGCGGCAATCAGGGCGCTTGCTGGTGCATGCAGTACATCTAAGCTAGTCCTGCGTTGCCGCTCATTACTGAACACTCTATCGAAGCAAACACAGATTAACCTGTTTTGGGTCCCTGGTCACAGGGATATCCGATGATCTTGCTAAACGGGGCACATTGCTTCCTAACGTCTCCTCGTTACCAGACGTTGAAATTCCTCTGGCAACGGTGAAAATGGCCATAAAGAACCACTACCTAAATTTGGCTCGCAAATTATGGTTAGAGGAAAGTTCCTGTTGTATATCCAGACAACTGTGGACTACACTGGACCTCAAGCGGACCAGGCAGCTGCTCAGACTGGACAGAAAATCCATAAGTATCATGGTCTCGGTACTTACTGGACACCGTCTAATCGGCAGGCATGCTGAAAGACTCGGTCTGCCCTTTAATGATTTCTGTCGCAGCTGTGGCTCGGAGGATGAGGAAGAGACCAAAAAATCCTATTAACTGGGACCAAAAGAAACCAAAAGAACTAACTGAATAGGAACAAATAGAATACTGGATAGAATATTGCAAAAATATAAATATGACAGAAACTCTCACAAGGGAAGAAATATTATACAACAAGGACGGCTTTACGGAAAAGATAACGATTAGTTATATTAGACAGCAAAATAATAGGAGAAAAGACAAATTAGTTAATTGAACAAAACAAAAAAAAACACACACACACAAAATAAAATATGAGAAATTCTCAGTCCAAATTTGAGGTAGTAGAAAAAAACCTAATTTAACAACAATTGAAATTTGTTTTATTATAATTGTGATGTTGTTAATATTGAAACTTTTATTGCAAACATACAAAACACATCACAGATAGTTAAAGAAAAAATATATAAGTAGAGCCACTGACCTAGATAAAGTTTAAGCCATCATTCTCAATGGAATGGCAGGAAATAGTAAATAAAGTCAGCTGAATAAAAGAAGAATTCGAAAAGTCGTATAAGTGTTTGAAACTTTAAAATACGAGTCCTACTTAATGTAAATTATCATCGACTGACAACAGCTCATTTAACTGTAGCCGATGCATTTTATTTAGATCTAAAAAAAAATTTTTTAAATCGCTGATAAAATACACGAAATACTCCTTACAGTAGAACTACCAAACATACCAAATGGACAAAACATAACGCCACAATGACGCAAGCTGTAGTAGAATTTCTAAATACAGCCTCAGAACTTCTTATAGACTTTGATGGCAAATCGGAAAATCTACGTTCGTTTATTGATTCTAAACATTGATAGATTTAATTAAGGGCACTCATGAAAGTACAGCAATTTAATTGGTAATGAATCAGCAATCACAGAAATAATAAACAATAGCGTTAAAGGTGAATCCACCGAGGTATTACCTGCAAAAATAATGAATATTAAACAAAATAATAAAACTGCTAACACAATTTGAGTAAATCCTTGGAAAACGCATACATTTCAGACGGGCTAACACGCAAACTACCTACCAAAAGTTGTACACAAATTGCTGTAAAAGCACATACTAAGAACTGCAGTATTGATAAGGTAAAACTTATCATGGAAGCAGGACAATTCAGTAGTATGAATGATGCTATTAGCAAATTTGTGAATAGTTGCACGGAAGCAACTGGGCAACAGAATGCTATACTACATTACAAACAGAAGGAATAATTACCCAAAAAATAATAACAATAACAAAACTAATAATAATAACAATAGGTACAAAAATAATGGCAATAAGAATTACAGACAAAGACCTAACAACAGCTATAGAAACAGAAATTATGTTAGAGCAACGCAATCAAATGATATTGATTCGGAAAACCAGGATCTTCCCCTAAGACCAATTCAATAAATAACAAGGTATACCACCCACTTGAACCTCAACTTATGTTTCATTGTTTAACTACGAATAAGCAATACTAACACCCCAGTAATCTTACTAATTGACACAGGAGCCGATATTTCACTAATAAAAATAACACATTTCAAGATAAATCAAATAAATACTAATAAAACCACAATATTAAGCGGAATAGGACAAGGTAAAATACACACAATAGGAAGTATACTTTTCGATTTAAAATATAAAAACTTTTTAATACCACATAGATTTCATGTAGTACAAAATGATTTTCCAATTCCATGAGACGGCATCATCGGCATAGATTTCATAAAAAAATCCCTTTTAATATTCTACACCCAACAGAAATACCAATAACAAATAATGATGAGGAATCTTACCTCCAAGATCTGAAATCAAACACATTTGTAAAACAAATAAAGCTTTTATTCATTCGAATACTTAATACTAACAACAACATAAGCATAATTAACCAAAGTCAAATAAAAACCGAAAACATTTCAAACTATAAAATATTAGACAGAAATTCTGTGAAAGAAGCGCATAGAAACGCTAAAGTCTTGCAAATTTTAAAGAAAAATTTTCCTAAACAATTTAATAACTCATTGTGTCTTTCATTTTATTGAAAATACATTACAAAGTACTCAAAATATTGAGGCTGAAAATGGATATTGTAGGAATTACAAATAGAATGATAAGCTTGGATACACGCTTTTCCCCTTGTGGCAAAGGCTATTAAAACGTAAATATATGAAACCAAAAAAAATTTATAAATTTCTAAAATAAGTAAAATAAAAACTTAAAAGATTCATTGAAAACTTTTGAGTTGTTTGATGCTGTTTATTCTCCTATTAAATTTATTCGCAATCTTAACATTTTAAAGGTTTCTATTAAATTTTGTTTTCTTGTAGGAATAATCTCTCCAAATAAATTTCCACATTTTTTTTTTGTATATAAATTTTGATAGTGATCACTTAAGAATAATTTAATGTTTTGATAAGAATGATAATAAATTTTGTTAAGATTTAAAAATATTTCATCATAAAAATGCAAACATGACAAAGTGATATTCGCATTTATTAAAATCACATCCACAAGAAAAGTAAATCATAAAAAATAATAAAAATACTTTTATCTAAACAAATTGTTCCTTAATTATGCAGAAGTAATTAAAACTAACTTCTTTTAACATAATTATATAAAACTTTATGAAAAGTAATTGTTATTTTATCTAGAAATTCTTTAAGCTTTCCACAGAATGAGGAAATAAAAAATATGACAGTTTCCATTCTCGCTCTTTGCCATTTTTGGCAAAATAATAAAGTTCTTCTTGGAAAAAAATTATCATTTATCCCCATTTATGACTAAACACTTCAGTCATTTAATTTTCTATAATAGATGAAAAAATCAAACTCAGTACCACGAAAATAAAGAAAAAGTACTATTTGACATGGTTTATAAGAAAAGTAAAAGCATTATTTTAACGCAGTCAAAAAAGTCAAATTTCTGTCTTAGAACGTGTCCGAAATTTTTATAGAAAGAGTACCAAATCCTTAATAAATGTTAAAAAATAGCTAAGTTTTGCATTAGATCGGATATATTTTAAATTTCATTTCTGCCCTGATTAAATACAGGGTTGTTAGTTAACCCTAAGCATTCCCAAAGCCCCTACTCTTTTTAGACCCATACAAAAAACACATTATGTGTTAAAATGATTTTCTTTTTCGAGACGTCCCTTAAACCCAGAGATCAAAATGGTATATTCACACAAGAAAACAAAAAATCGTTTAAGAACCGAAATCAGTGATTGAATCGAATCTTTCATAGTCATCATGTTTATTATTTTTTGTAGATTTGTTGCGTAAACTATTACCATATTAAGAGCGGAAACTCGATAAAGCACCAACAGCACCATCACTATTTTTAATTTATTATAATTTTTTTTAACAATTTTTGACACCAAGAATTAATATAAAGAACCAACAGCAGTTAGTGTTCATTCGTCACTTGACTGTTCAAAAGTGAAGATCGGTTTCTATTTAATAGAATAGCTCTTTTATATTGAGCATTAATAAAATTAACTTTTTATAATTATCGGCTGAAATATGAGCTGGAAATTACATCTCTTAATTTGCTTTTTGCAAATCGTTTTATATACCAACGCTGTGGAAGAGTAAGTACCAAGAGTCATTTAAATAAATAACCTTTTTTTAATTATAAAATTATTACTAAAGTTTTTTCGTCTGCATGTTTGATAATTGCGGCTGCTTTTTGCATTTAAGTATCTACTTTTGATTTGATTTTATCCTTTTTAAAAAAAGAAGCAAAGCATTCTAAAACAAGATTACCAAGGATCTTTTATAAGTAACATGATATTTCTTTAAATAAATTGATGTTTGACTTGAACCAGGATTTCTATAACAAATCAAAATAATTAGATCTTTAAAAAAGAAAGCTTTTGCTATTTTGTTTACGGGAAAATTAAAAGGTGTATTTTTTATAAAAAAAAATTGTTCATGAAAAGAAAAAACAAAATAAAAAAAAATATAATAATAATATGAATATTAATAATAATTATAATAATAATAATAATAATAATAATAATAATAATAATAATAATAATAATAAAAAAAACATTTTATAAAACTTTATCTGAAAGAGAATATTAAAAAAAAAATTAAAACTCGATACAAAACAAAGCGAATGTAAATCAGTGTTAAACAAAAAAATTGGCCTAATAAAACAAAAAAAACAAATTATTTCAAGATAGAAAAGATATCTTAGCACTGCTTTGCTAAGAACTGGCAAAAAAACTTTTAATTCAAAATAGAGAAAGAAAAAAAAAAACAACTGAAGAATATTGTACATTTTTAGTTTGAGTTTTTGGAATACAACTGGCGTTTTTTTCAGCAGTAGGCAAATAACTGTAAGTTTGCAGAAGGACCGTATATGAAAATAATTGTAAAATCGAAAAACAACGATTTAATAAAAAAAAATGGAAATTTCACAAAATAAAAGACTGAGTCGGTCAAAAAAAATCGAAATTTCGTTGCTAAGTTACTTTTTTTTGTCGAGGAGTTAATTTTATAATATTTTACAAAAAAAAAAATTGAACTATCAGTGGATATTCAGATTTCTTTTAAAAAATCTAATTTTTTATTTGGAATAAAAGACAAATATGTTTTTTTTTTTAACTTTGGCGACGCTTGAAGTTTTCACAGAGGGCGTTTTGCTAAAATCGCTATCAAAACAATTACTAAATAGTCAAAGGCGTCCAGAAAGTTATAGGCAGATACCTAAACCTGTGTTCGCCATAGCAATAACGCAATAAGTAAGAAACTTCACAAAGTGCGAGTTCAGCACACATGCGAATGGTTCCACACCATGCATGGGCCACTTTTAAGTTTTATTTTTTTAACTTTTTACGGTGTATCTGAAAATAATTATTGGGAAACCTTTTTTAATTTTTTGGTTACTTTTACGGCGAGGAGTTTATTACAATTCATAATGTATGTAAAATTCACGTTACAAGTTTTATTTTAACAATCTTTATACTTTTCCTTATAGCAGATATCGCAGTCTGTTTAATGTTTAAACTCCTCTGTGTAAGTCCTTAATGTCTGCTCACTATGGTTGAAAAACTAAAGCGACGTATAGTAAAATCACGTACCTGTAGGAACACCGTTTTTATTTTTATATTTTACATTTAATGTTTTAGCGGACCTTAAAATATTTAAACTCAAAGTGTCCGTCTATTGCAGGAAAATAATTTAAATATATTTTTTAATTATAAAAAACTATGTCGAATAAAAACAAAATAAAATTAAAGTAAGAAATTACTTCCAACATTTATATTTCATACAGGCCGTTGGAAACAGACAGCAGAAAACTAACATTTCTGTAAATATCTCTGTTATATAAATTTTATTTTTATTCCTATAAAAAACAAGTTATTGATATATATTTTAAATTTTAAATATTCATCTTGTTAAAAATAATATTAATAAAAAACTACAAAATAAATAAGAAAAGCAAAATTATGGTTTTAAGCTTTTTTTCAACTTTGTTTGAATTGATCTAAAAGCTCGGGTGGTTGAATTCGCTTTTGGTTTTTTTCGACATAAGAACAAAGTTCAGAAAATATACACATCATACACAACATGTACTGCTCGAAAGCAACACCCACATACATATTTAGTTTTTAAGTGTTTTTATGTGTTTTAAAATTTTGTATGTTGCCGAACCCACATAAATGTTTGTGTTGTTTTTTGATATTGAGTTGTTACACGAACACGATTCGGCAAGAAAGAAAATGTGTCGTGTATGAAAAAGCCATACATACATAAACACAATTTAAAGTTAATAAAAGTGCTGCTTGATAGAAGAAACTAGATTGAAACGTTTAGAAAGTTACCAGATTTCTAGCCGCGCTGGATTGCTGGCGTTCTTGCGAACACGTCTTGTCACTTCAGCAGCTAAAAAAAAAAGTCATACCAGTTTACTAAAACAAAATTTAAGTAAATTTTTGAGGCTAGAAGCAAGTCTGTCAGTTCCCTGCATTTACACGCAACAATAACTCCTCTGAGGCCGTGAAACCTTACCATGGCATCGTATTCAAATTAATTGTAGATGCCCCAAAACTGCACACTTTACCATTCCATTTTTCTTAAAATTCAAGTAACCAAGACACCACGTCTGCCTTTATTTTCGTTTATATTCTTTAACCTTTGTTCATATACCTGTCTGTAAATACTTTTGTTTCTATACCTGCAGATGTCGTACTAACTACTGCTTAGTAATTCGTAAAAGCAGGAATAAAACAGTAGCTGTCGTACTTCGTATAAGATTCGGTATAGCCGAACATAGCAATTTTCCTCATTTAATGTTATTGATGTTTTTTATTATCTTTAAAGCATTAAAAAACTTAATTAAAAGATATTTTTATGTCCCAAATTATTTATAATTATTGTCTTAACTGTTAAAATTGTTTTTTCATATTAAAAATTTTGCAAACTTTTTTGGTCTAATTTTTCAATAAACTTTTTTAGCAGGGACGATACAATCGAGTTATTCTTATCAATACAATTGCCGTTTTCAGTTAAGAGAGGTAGGTTTGCTGTTCGTTTGTTGTTCGTTTGTTGTTTGTATGTTCGTTTTGTTTAAATAATTAATTTAATTTATATTTTAGGCGAAGTTATTAATGTGCCCGTCTCGGTGCATAACCCACTATATTACAATATACACGTCACGATAACTTTAGAGAACAGTAAAGCTGAATATGAATTTATGGATTTTGACGAAACAATCATTAATGAGCCTGAAGTGACTAAAAGTATAAAACTTGAACGTCATTCAGAAGCTACGATTTCTTTTCTTATAAGGCCAATAGTTATTGGAAATGTTACGTTAAAATTCAGAGCCTCAACATCTACTAATAGGGATACTATACATAAAACCTTGAATGTGGTTCCGAAAGGCATTACCCAATTTGTCAATTATGATTTTTTAGTTAATTTGAAAAGGGGACCTGAGCAAAACACTGAAATTGTATTGGAATCAATCACAAACTTAATACCCGATACGCTACATTTCGAAGTGGGTGTCGTGGGTGACATTATGGATCTCGTTTTAAAAAACCTAGACAGTTTAGTGCGTACTCCAAAGGTTCCTGTTGAGCAAACTATGTCCTCTTTGTTGCCTAATTATTTGATTATGAAATATTTAAAGAACTCAAATCACTTAACTCCTAAGGTGGAAGCGAGGCTGCGTCACAATCTAGAGACTGGCTATCAAAACATATTAAATTGTCGTCATATGGATGGTTCCTTCAGTGGCTTTGGTCCTTCTGGGTCTGGAGAACATCTTCAAAATGACACTACATGGATGACGGCCCACATCTCACGTTTTATGCCATATTTTAAAAAATCATTTAATTCCAGTAGTTCTGATTCTTCTCTGTCTGGCTCTACATTTTTGACGTCTTATATCTTACGATTTTTGCCACATTTTAAAGAATTTATCAATGTTAATGAAACAGTCATTGTAGAAGGATTGGCCTATTTAAGCAAACAACAGATTGATAATGGAGCGTTTACCGAAAAAGGTGATTATTTATTTCCTTCACAAAGAAATCATGCCACTCTAACAGGTGCTGCTTTATTGGCCTTCCTCGAGAATCACGCTTATGCTGACAAATATTTACAAAATATAACTAAAGGTTTAGAGTTTATGGATAACAATGTTGAAAAATATAAATTGCTACATATCCATGCATTAGCCACATACGCCTTCAAGCAGGCCCAGCATGCAGCATCGGAGAAAACAAACTTAATAAAGTGGTTATCTGAAATTAACACAGATAATCAGAGGAAATGGTGGCAATATGTGTACCTCAGTAATGTTGAAATTACTTCATATAATTTATTAATGCTTTTGAAAGTTGAATTTAGTAAAATCGATTACACGCTACCAACTGTTAAAAGCCTAATAGCTCAACGTAAGGACCTGGGTGGTTTTGAATCAAC
The DNA here is from genome assembly GCA_937654795.1 of Cistogaster globosa. Taxonomy (NCBI): domain Eukaryota; kingdom Metazoa; phylum Arthropoda; class Insecta; order Diptera; family Tachinidae; genus Cistogaster; species Cistogaster globosa. Next base: position 7,455,144 of record OW569404.1, on the reverse strand, counting down.
TCAAGATACGGTCGTTGATTTGATCGACATTTTAAAGTTTGCGGAAGTTGCCGATTACGAACCAGCAAAAATGGATATTAGTATTACATTAACGGACAAGATTGAAACTATTAAACTGACAGAGGATAATCGAAATTTGTATAAAAGTGTTGAGGTAAGTTTAGTAAGAATTACTTACAATTACGTTTCTTAGAGATGAGTAAACTTAAATGAGTCAAAACGCATAGTTATGCTAAAGAATCCCACTGGCGTTCATACTGATGCTGATTTGGATAGAGTGAAGCTACATATCGTTACACAAATATAAAACTTATTCTAAAAAATTCTGTAAAGCTACGTAATTTTCAAGCTGTTGTATTATTCAAACATGTAGTCATGGAAAGCATAATAAACGATGTTTTAGTAGAAATACGCTCGTAAGTTTTGAGATATACAATTAAAAAAGCGCGTCAGCTTAATCGGTATTTTTAACGCATAGTCATAATGGACACATGCAGCTAAAATATTCAAAACAGAGGTAGTCTCATGACTTTGAGATGAGCTACCTTTGGGGAAAATATTGGTTTTAAGGAAAAAGGTACAATTCTCAATAAAAATAAGGGACGCAAAATAAGTTCAAGGAATAAATAACTTTAGATGACATAGTCCAATTATTTATTAAATAAAAAAGTGATATAAAAGAACAGTGTAGGAATTTCGAACATAATAGACTAAGATCACAAGCACATGAAATAAGATTGTGCTTTCTTCAATTACATTGGACATTCTAAAAGAAAAGGCTGACTTACTAAGATTAAGCATTTAAAATTTGTGTAAAATATAGCAATGTACAGGAAGGAGCCTAAAAGGTAAGAAAAGGAAAGATTTTTTTTTTAAAAGGATAAAATATAAAAAGGCTGCCACTAAGAAGCTGTTAAGGTTATTTTATTTTATATTGTTATAGAAATATTACCAAACCATAGACCTAGGCGTAAGTAATTGAATCAATTTGTTATAATTTTAAGAAGGACGTAGTCTAAGAATCATATTGTCTTAGAGAGACAAAGCTTACGAAAGACATACAATAAAATAGACGTGATATTACATAAGCGTCGTCTGAGAAAAACGTAATCTAAAAATGAATCTCCTTACTACGATATCTTAAGTATTTCATGAGATATCAAATTTTGTCCAAAATAAATCGTTTTCAAGCCACTGCGCTACAGTGTGTAAGAGAATGAATGCTTTTACCTACATAAGTTACTTATTAATCTATGAATGCAGCTCTTTTTCTAAACTTATTTTATATTTAAGAACTTGTAATAAATCTCAACTAACTACGGTGACTGGTTTCATTTTTAGTTGCCTCCTGAAACGAAATCACTAAAAATTGCAAGCAAGGGTAACGGTTCAGCTTTAGAACAAATTGCCCTCCAATACAACACATTCAAAGATCAAAATTATCTTGAGCCTACTTTTACCATAAAAACAATTAAGCTTGACAAAACCAGGGATTCACACTTAATAATGTTAGTGTGTGTCACTTATGTGGGTGAAGGAGAAGCTTTTAATATGGCTTTACTGGAAATTTATACACCCTCTGGCTATGTCGTGGAAGATGAATCTTTAAAGGAAATGTCAAAAATAAATAAAATTGCTGTAAGTGCTGTTAAAATGCTGTTACTTAAACAGAATAAACTAATTTTCTTTATTTATTTTGTAGAATATAGAATTGAAAAACTCTGGTACATTGTTGGTTATATATTTTGATCAACTGTATAAAAACGTTGCTACCTGTGTAAAGCTAGAAGCCTTAAGAAATTACGATGTTGCCATGCACAAGCCAGTTCCCATTATAATGTATGATTATAATAAGAAAGACAGAAGAGCTGTTACTTTCTATGATGTCGGCTCAAAACTATGCGATATATGTGGCAGCCAGGAAGAGTGCAGTAAATGCAAATAACTTCTTCTTCTTCCTTTCATATTGTGTTCCACAATTGAATTTTTAATTTTTCAATAATTTCTAAAGTATAAACATATTAAATCTTCTTATAATCAAAACAATTGTTTTTTTTTTTATTTGCTTGCATGCAAAGATACATATGTACATGAATTAATATATTTGTATATAAACTATCAAGAAGGTAGAAAATCACACCGCTGACGGTGCTGTAATGATCTTTTTGTATTTTATAATTTAAAAAGGAAACACTTGATTTTTGTTTTCTGCTAAAGGCAGATTAATGTGAAGAATGTATGAAAAGTGGAATGTGGAAGAAAAATAGCCCGATATTTTTTAAAAAACTATAGACATGAGAACATTTCCTCTGAGAATATAAATTCGTGCTTAAAAATATCCAAAAGCACGTAGTCCCAAAAGGGGTTATTTTAAAAAACTCGCAGCCTGGGTTAAAGTTTTTAAAGAAAAGGTGGAAGGGTGGATAAAAAATCAAGAACATGATGTCAGAAGAGATTTTTTTTTTCACGAAGAACACCGAGAGGAATCTTATAATAAATTAAACAAGTGGTAGTTCGACAAACACAAGTCGGAATGCTTTTAATTTAAAATTTTATATTGGAATTATTTGTTGCCTAAAATTTAAAGCATTTGCCTGCATACTACAATTCAAAAAATAAGACATGTTAAGTAAAAACCACGGCCTCTATTAAAACACGATCAAAATTTTATAATTCTTGGTAAAAGCTATTTGCATATTTTCAGTCTTACTCTCTTATGCCAGCCTTCTACGATTGAAAATTTTAAGCTATAGACTTTAATATGTTGTCACTTGACGAACAGTTTTTATGTGTTAAATTTATAGATGGTTTTTGTACTGGCTTACGTAACGAATATCAAAATACTATAACTTTACTAAACTTTTTCTAACGCATTCAAAAAAAAATTAGGCTTGAAATGTGCGTTATGACAAAATGTTCATACAAATATAAAGCGTATAAAAAGAATATTTCAAAATTTTTTCGACTTAATAAACGATACAAATGCAATTTTTATGCATCAAAAAGACCTTCATAACCCCACTGTAATTTATATTTAAACGTATGACTTCATGACAGGCAAATTAGTAACCACTAAAATGAACACAATGTGGTAAAATTTTTTGAGACCATGCGTGATCACTCTTTTAAATTTATTCTAATCTGCATTATAATTATACAAAAAAAAAAAAAACTAACTGGAAAAATTTGAGTACAACGCATAAAAACCGCAACACTATTAATATTTTTTAACAGAAATAGATTTTTATCTACTAGAACTGACTGCACTTAACAACAGTTGCATTTAAGTCAGTTCCACAGTTTAAAACTTCTAACTCCTCTTCAAAATGTGTAAAGACTACTATAACAAGTAAGAGTGCTATATTTGGCTATTTGAAATCTTATATACCCTTCACCAGATATGTATGTATGTATGTATAAATATATATGGTACGTAGTACGACATGTATTGTTGCATTTCTGCCTTTATTTATTACTAAGAAGTAGAGGTAAACCTCCTGCAACGCGGTTTTGCTATGTATTTTAATTCGAAAAAGGGTTTCTTCCCCAAATAAAATTCTTTGCATGTAGTCAATGGGGGTTTGCACACAAGACTAATTTTTAATCCGCACAAATTTTGTTCTTTCGTATTCACACTATGCTGGCATAAAATTGTGCACGTATACACAGCTTTGTGTGTGTTTATTTGTTTATTTCACGTTTGCCTTTAGTTGGTTAAACACATACATAAATTGCGGAACATACTTCGCGGAAATATGGCTGAAATAATTGATGATGAATTGGCAATAATTTTAGGAGGAATTTCTAGTGCCTGTAACTTCATCAATACTCCTAAAAGCTAAAGATTTCAATTAATATTTTATTCACAAGAAGAAGATTTCAATTAATATTTTATTTATATTTGACAAAAAGTTCGTTTTCAATTTTTTCCCTGTAAAATACATATAAAAATTAACTCAAATTAACTTTAAACTTAATATAAAATATTATAAGAAAATTTAATTCAATCCTAATAAAATTCATCATTCATGTATTCATCTTTACGCATCGATGGACGAGTAAATACTAAAAATTGCTCTGCAAAAAAAAAAAAAAACGCAGAACCTGTGTTTTCATAAGTGTGTATGTGTTAGTTTTGTTCGGCTTGTGCGGGGTTGAAGCTGGTTGAAAAATTGTGCCAACTAAAAACCACTCTCTACACCGAAAAAGCCTACAAACTGCGATTTTATGCCAGCACAATTAGTCTTGTGTGAAAACCCTCAATGACAAAATTAAAAAAAGGGGCTTCCCTGCAGTTCTAACATCACACAACGATTTTTGCTTTTTTCATTTGATGCAATAATTTTTTTGTTAGTTTGTTGTCAGCATTGCAAATAAAAGCATCAATCTAAGCGTGTAAAAAATTGCGAAAAAATATTTAGTTAAATTTGTGAAATAGTTGTTGTTTTTTTTCGTAAAATAGTTTTGATAAAATTAATTTGAGGTGAATAAGTAAGTTTCTTTTAAACTTTATTTATATGTGTATGCTCATATATAACTTTATTTAAATGAAAATAAATTTAGCCACAAAAATGCCGAATGAAAAAAAAACGCCGTTAAAACGAAAATTTTTGCCCATTCAATTAAAAATACAAATTTTTGATCAACCTCAAAATCAAGAGAGGATAAGTGATGTTGCCAGACATTTAAACTTAAATGAGTCAACAATAAGACCTATCAAACAAAACGAAGAAAAAATAAGAAGTTCGGTAGCATCTGGATCGTCTGTAGTCGCGAAAGTAACTGTTCGTCCTAGACCGCAGATAATGAAGCAATCGCTTATGTGGTGGATAGAAGACATAACAAAAAAAAAAACGATTGCCCTTAGATGGAAATGTAATTAAGCATAAAATACTAAAAATATTTAATTTTTTAAAGGAAACAGGACAATCGTCTATCGATTAAGGCAATCATCAATTCGGAGTTAGTAATGGATGGTTTGGAAAATTCAAAAAAAGACATGCACTTCACAATTTAAAAATAAAGGGAGAAAGTGAATCCGCAGTCATAGATGCAGCAAAAAAAAAACCATCAGAGATCGAAAAAATTATTAAAGAAAATGTTTACTTACTTGAACAAGTCTTCAACGCAGATGAGACAGGCTTGTGGTAGAAAAAAATGCCTTCAAGAACTTTTATCTCGAAAAACGAAAAAAAGCTCCTGGCTTTAAAGTTTCGAAAGATCGAATAACATTATTGCTATCCAGTAATGCGTCTGGTGATTTTATGACCAAACCAATGTTTATTAACGGATCATTAAATCCAAGATGTGTAAAACAATGCAACAAAAATAACCTTTCAGTGTATTGGAGAGCCAATAAAAAATCATGGATGACTGCCAGTTTGTTTAATGTTTGGTTTTATCATGCTTTGTTCCTGACGTAGAAAATTATATAAAAAAAACTTAGCATTTAAAGTTTTACTACTTTTAGATAATGCGCCATCCCATTCGACTGATTTAAATCATCCTAATTTTCAAACCGAATATTTACCGTCCAACATCACATCGCTATTACAGCCTTTAGATCAGAGCATAATATCAGCATTCAAAGCTTACTACATTCGGAGATCCTTTTAGGTAATATTATAGAAAATGGAGTCAGCAAATATTACGGTTTAAGAAGTCTGGAAACAATTTACAATTTTAAAGTCCGTTGAAATTGTTGATGCGTCACTTAAAGGAATTCGTCCTTCAATACTTAAAGCTTGCTGGAAAGCACTAATACCGCAAAAAGACCTTCAGGGCACTGTTTTTACACCAATAGAAGATGAATATTGGAAAATAGTGAGATTGGCACATGAAGTAGAAGGTGATGGATTTGAAGAAATAACAATGGCTGATATTCAAGAATTAATTGCAGACGACAAAATAAACGAAGCAGATTTAATGGCAATGGCAAATGCAGGATCAGTTGGAGATAGCTCTGACGATCTTTCCGATGTTAAAAATAAAAACTTTTCCCTAAAATATGTCGAGAAAGTTTTAAATATGGCAAAGCAGTTGGAAGAATACATTTTCGAGAAAGACCCTTTAAGTGACAGAGCAGGAATATTTAAACGAAATCTTCAAAACAATTTAGCTCCCTTTCAAAAAATTTATAAAAATTTTCAAAGTAAGAGCAAACAACCTTCAATACACAATTTTCTCAAACCAATAGTCGTCAAAAGAATGCCCGAATCTGATAGCGGATCGAGCTCAGATTTTGAACTAGTACGAACAAAACGTTCGAAACAAATCATCCTAAGTAATGAGGAGTAGAAAGTTATCGTTCTATTTTGGCTTTAGTTTATTGAATCTTTCAACTTGCGTATTTAACGTAGAATTGAAATATTATTTTGTTTTTGTTTAAATAAATGGAGTGTTATTAAAGTACATAATATGTATGTTCTTATGACTCAACAAATAAATACACAAAATTATATTAAGCACATATTTTTACTATACAAACTTCAATATTTTATTGAATTTTTTTATACTTTGGAACCAAACCCCTTTTTTGTATTGAGTTCATATCTCCCATAACGCGATTTCTTATAACGCAGAATTTTCTAGGATCCTAACTACCGCGTTGTAGGAGGTTTACCTGTACTTATTTGGACATCTGCAGAAATATAAACGAAAGTTGAAAAAAATATGTAAACAAATTGGAGGTAGGCATGGTGATTTGTCGTTGCCTGAAAGAAAATGGACCGAGGTTGCTGATTTTAATAGCAAAATTTTAAAAAGTATGTGTGATCGATTGGCGTATTTAAACTATCTCTAGATCATCTAGTGCCTTGGCAAAGTTGACTTTTACCCGAACATGGACGAAGAGACGAACATCGCTCAATCGATTTTGCTATATATAAGTACTCAAAATATATATTCTTTATTAGGCTGAAAATGGATATTTGAGGAATTACAAATGGCAAAGGCTATTAAAACGTAAGTATATAAAACCCCAAAACAGAATAATACATTTCTAAAATAAGTAAAATTGATAACTTAAAATACACGTTGAAATCAGGTGAATGTTTTGATTTATTTATTCTCCTACTGAATTTAATCACAGCCTTAACATTTAAAGTTTTTTATTAAATTTTATTTCCTTGTAGGAATAATCTCTCCATATAAATTTCGAGAATTTTTTTTTTATTTTTTTTTTTTTTGTAAATAAATTGTGTTTATCATCACTTAAAAATAATTTAATGTTTTGATTAAAATGATAATAAATTTTGTTAAGATTTAAAAACATTTGACCATAAAAAATGCAAACATGACAAAGCGATATTCACTGTTATTAAGGTCACATCCACAAGAAAAGTAAATCATTAAAAATCATAAAAATTAATAAAAATTCTTTTATCTATACAAATTGTTCTTTAATTTTGCAAAAGTTATTAAAACAAACTTATTTTAACATAACTATATGAAGGTAGTTATCATTAAACCAACAATAGAAGGTAGTTGAGGAAAAAACAAAATAACATTTTTTCATAAATTTTATGTGTCTGCAAATATACTTGGCGCCATTTCTTATCTCTGAGTGCCCCAAAGCCCTCCTACTGTCTCCATCTTCGCTCTTTGTCATTTATGGCAAAATCACACACTACTACTTCAAAAGAAAGGCTATCATTTATTCTCTTTTAATCATTTTCATTTAATCTATCTCTAAGTCCCCAAATTGGGAATTTCAACATAAATTCGCGGGGAAAGATTTGGAAACTTTTTATTCTTAGGTTTTTTATTATAAGCATTTGTTAAAAAAAAAAATATTAAATTAAATAAATTAATTAAAATATTAAATTCTGGTTATCCTATTTCTCTGTTTATGTATTTAATTTTATTTTGATATTAAAATAAATATAAATTTATAAACTACTCCTACATAGGCAATGCATTGTGCCAGAACTAGGAAATTAAGTTATGGGAAAGGGGATAGAGATAGAATTTTTGCACATTAAAAATGGTAAGAAAGACCTCTGCAGGAAGTTTATTCCACTTACGAACTTTTTGACTAAAAACACGAATTTTGTCTGTAATGCGTAGTGCGAGTTACTGACCACTCAACCACAAAGGAATATGCTTAGGATGTAGAGCACGTTGCGCGTACACAATTACAGAGCATATTCCGTTGTAGTAATTATGAAATAGTGAAACATACCTTACATTGCGTCGATGCATCAGTGAATTAATAGAGCTGGATATCCTACTGTCACCGATGAGCTTCTTCAGTATCTCTCTTGCACGTGGACGAGCAACTCCAAAATAGTCTTTAAAGAACCGGCAATTCTCGGTCTGATAAAGGTGACATAAATAGCAAGGAGATCAGATGGAGTGAAGTAATTCTTAAACCGTTTTAGATAAGCTTGAATACTTTTTTTGCGACATGAAAAATATGCTTCTTTCACTAAATATCGAATTGAATTTCCCTGCCAAAAACATCGAGAGCTTTTGATGCCTTAATACATGTATTACGCCTATAAATATGATGAGGTAACGTATTCAGCCGTACGCCTGTGCGAAGGCACACAACATTGGTTTTTACGAGCGTTAAGTTGAACCCTGTATGCAAGGCCCCATTCGGAGATTACCAAAAGATCGCGATTAACGTTAACGTCTATGTGCTTTCGAATAGCTCAAAGTTCAGGAAGGCTTGGCCCATTTCTAAGTGAATATAAATGACTTATGCAAAAGAATAGAAAGGATTGGAAGTTTGATGTAGAAAGTCGTTAAGCAAAATAAGAAAGTGGGAAGTAGAAAGGCCGAAACCTTGCGGTATACCTGAATTTACGTTGAACTCGTTTGATGAGATCCCATCTATAACAACTTGTTTAGTGTGATTCCTGAGAAAGCTCATAATAAGTTAGTCTTCATTAAAAGTTCTTCACCTGTAAAACTAAATAGCGAAAAGCTGTTCCTGTCAACATTTGACCCATTGTGTATTTATGGCTTTAAGCTGTATGTCATATATAAGACTGTTCCTCCATTTTTTGCAATTCTCTATACCCTTTGAATTGTCTCTTAATGAATCATTTTATTATCAAGACTCTTTAAAGGTATATTTGTTTTAAACATATTGTTACGATCATAAGATCTGGCAACCTCTGTTGTTGTTGTTGTCTGTAAGTGCGTGGTAAAAACATAGGTGAATAAGTTAACTTCACCACCATTGGGTGTGTTTATGAAATTATACAACAATTGGCTAACCCAAGTTAAGCAACCTCAATGGCTGCGTTGGTAGAGGTGTGTGCTGTAAATCAATAGATCATGAGTTCGAGCCCACCTTCGGATATGCAAACAAAGGATGAGTACGATTGTATAAAATAAATAAGAATCAAGAAACATCATTACAAATCTACTGGAAAGAAAAAGACAATTATTATTAAAAAAGAGAGAAGTCTGTTTATTATGAGAATAACAGATAATGGTCAAGACGCCCTTTGTAAAAATGAGAAAGAGCTTTTAGCTGTTAGCGGAAGGAAGTAACAACATAAACATATTACCGTGTACGGCAGATGTAAGTTGTGGCTATTAGATTTAAAGGGGATGACTGGCTTGTGGTGGTAAGCGTAGTGGAGTGGTCTGTGGATGGTTTAGGTTACAAAGTTACTAAGCAAGGCATCGAGTGAGTTCAGATCTCACCGGAGTAACACAGTAGTGTAGCGTGGATAGCTGTGTTTGCAATAACGCATGTTTAGTAAAGGGCGGTAGGATCAAAAAGTGAACTCAGAAGCTATAGAGGAATAAAAAAAATAGCGAATTTATGATGTGCCACAGTTGTATTAGCAATCAAAAGACTCGTTACGTTTGTTTCAAATTCTAATTGTTTCTTCTTCGGGACAAAATTAAGAATTTTCCTTTAAGAATGGGGATTTTCAGGAACATCATTTGTCAAATTAGGGACAAGAGCAAGAATTTTTCTGGCATCACTGTGCACAACTGTGAGAATTATCAGTATATTAAGAGCGGCAACTTCATAAAGTGGTAAAGCAGTAGCAGCATCGTTGTTCTTGCAAATTAAAGAAAAAAACTCGTTGGGGCTTTTTTGTATTTTATTATAAAAAATTTTGAAACCAATTTCATTTGTGACAATAAGCATTTATATAAAGAGCCTTCAGCAGTTAGTGTTCATTCATCATTTGACTGTTCAAAAGTGAAGATCGGTTTTGATTTAATAAAATAATTCGATTATATTAAGCCTTGACACTTTGTTTTTAAATTTATTAAACTTTTTATAATTAACGGCTGAGACATGAATTGGACGTTGTATTTCTTTATTTGCTTTTTGCATATCCTTTTAATTACCAACGCAATGAAAAAGTAAGTGCCAAGGTTTATTCAAATAAAAAGACTTATTGAAATAAAAGGATTGATTTTAAAAAAAAGTTTTTTTTTGCGCTCGCTTATTGGAGAATTACGGATACTTAAGGTAATCCGTTTTATTCCTCATATTAAAAAAAAAGAATAGTAAACGTTGAATTTTGTTAATATTTCACTCAATTTGTATTTGTGTTTGTTTTTTGTCCTTGTTATTTTGTTTTTTTTTTTTTCAAGAAAATTTGTTTCATTTGCAGTTATCGATATTTTAATGAAACAGACATCTTTTGTAGTTTTCCGTAAGTTTTAGTTTCTTTTATTTTAAATAATATGAGAAATTCCAAAACGAATGTAAAAAAGAAAATATTCCTTATTTATCGTGGTTAAAATCAAACATCAAATACTTGAATGCAAAAAATATTGATTGAAAAATGTTTTGAAATTTTAACAAAATGCAATGCTTATTTTATTTTTTTTTTTAATGTGTGGATAAAAAAAATTTATATCAAGCATCCGACTTTTTTAATAATTAAAAAAAAAGTCTTTTTATTTAAATGATTTTGGCACTTACTTTTTCATAGCGTTGGTAATTAAAAGGATTTGCACAAAGCAAATAGAGTGATACAACGTCCAATTCATGTCTCAGCCGATAATTATGAAAGGTTTGATTAAATTAAATACAAAGTGTCAAAACTTAATATAACCGAACTATTAAATTAAAACCGATCTTCACAAAACATAAAATAGTATTGGACGTTCTCGGATTACATTCTACCTAATGAAAGAAGAGCTTGAAGTTCTAAAAATAAATATTTCAATGTGGTGTAAAATACGACATCGTATGGAAAGAAGTACAAACTATAAATATAACAAAGATCCTTTCTAGTAAGACGAAATATAAAGAGGCTGCCACCAAGAAGGTATTTTATTCTATGATTTTATTCTTATGTTGTTTAAATTTTTTGGTTACGATATTTTTTTAATGAAACATGACATGGTCTTAAAACGAATCTTAAGCGATGTTTTAAAATATTAAATAATAACAAATTTTTTAAATGAATTTTAACTCAAGTTCAAGTTTATTTTACGTTTTAAAATTTTTTAAGAAAAAAAATTACTTTCAAATCTATGCCGACGTTTTTCAGAGAAACCAGGTAAACTTGGGCACCAGCAGAATGTAATGCTGGATTTTCTGTATCGCTACATAATTTCGTGACCATTCCAAAGTTTGGTAAAAAGATCATGTTTACAATGTACAACAACTTAAGGTAAATAGATGCGAGGAATGCTGATAAAGGATGTAGCGATCCAGAAAATGTAGCATTACATTATACTGGTGTCCAAGTTTTCCTGTTTTCTTTGAAAAATGTATGTCTACATTAAAAAATATTTTTTTCTTTCTTAAAATTTTTTAGAAATTTAAATAAAATTGGACTTAAGCCAAAATTTATTTAATTCATTTGTTTTAATATCAGAACAGTTTAATAAAAAATTTTTATAAAATAACAAACAAAATAAAAAACAATTAAAGAAGACTTGGGCGTAACTAGTTGGCGCAGTTTTGTTTTTACAGAAAAAGAAGTCGTGTAAGAATCATAAAGTATAAGAGAGACAAAGTTTAGGCAAGACTAGCAATATACCTGTTTAGGAAACTTGTAGTTTAAGAAAATTATCGTAAGTCATAATGCGGGACGCAGTATACAAAAGAGGTCTTGCCAAAAGTTAGTCAAAGAAGAACGTAGTCTTTAAAGAAAGTAATCTAACAAAGAAAAGCGTAGTCTGGGAAACAACTATCCAGGGAGAAAAATAAAATGAAGCAAGATTTAGTCAAAAAAGTCCTAAGAAGAAGCTGGTCTGATAATGGCTTGTATAATTAATATACAGTCTGGAAAAAATAAACGAAAAACATAAAGGGCGTAGTTAAAGAAAGACAAAACATTAAGTGGGCCTTAAATAAACAAGTAAGAGTGCTATATTCGGCATACCCTTCACCATATATGTTTAACCACATATACCATATTGCAGTTTTTCCATTGAATAGTTTAAATAAAATTCAGCATAAAAAATTCCTTTTTTACCACAAAGATGCAAAAAATTCATAATTAAAGAGATAAGTTAATTATTAAGACTCAAATCATATAGAAAATGAGATCTAATTTATGTTGTTTTCATTTTGATAAATTTATTTAAAAGTTAAAATTATTTTGGGTGCAATATGAATCGCTAAAAAATTTGTTTTTTTAAGATATAATAATTTTTTTTATTTTTTTTTTTTTTTTTTTTGTTTTTAACTAAATTTTATTTACTATTATTATCAAAATTATTTTAATTTCTTTTAAAAACATGGCAATAAAATAATATTCGTTATCATTAAAATCACATCAACAAGATAAGTGGATCATAAAAAAAAGTTACAAAAAAATATTTTATACAATGTTCTCTTATATTTTTAAAAAGTAAATGTTGGCTACAAAAAAAAAAAAATTTATTCACAAAAAAAAAATTTAAAGTACAACAATTTGTATTTGTCATTTATTTAACTTTAAAAAAAGTTTTTCTTTTTTTTTTGAAAAACATATTGAAAACAATATTTCGGTGGAATATTGAAGCGGACCACTATTGTTTGGCAGAAGAAATCCACATTTTACTTAATTACTGAGTTTGAGTTCCTAAATTTCTTTCACGACATTGGACAATAAAAAACTGGGTACTTTCTAGCCAATTAGAAAAATCATAATGTCCTATTTGTATTAAAAGTATAATATTTCTACTTCTATGGTTAACCACTTTACTGACACTATTGTGGCTTATTTCACATAAGTCTATATCTATCGTAATCCCTGTTTCGAGATTCTTTGGAAAGAAGACCTATGGAGAGTGTAGTCGCCTCCATAAGGGGACTGTAATCGGCGTGTAATATCAGATATATTTTCCTATAAATAGTTGCTCCCTATCTTAAATATAAACCTGAAACTTATCACACTATTTCAATCGGACTTTTTCAATCGAATAATTTATAAAAAATAATATAAAATTTCCTTTCAACACATACAAATTCAACATGAGACGCTACCTATCCCTTAAGGAACTGAAAGAAGGCTCCACGAATTTTTAAAAATATCTTTTGACAGAGTTTTCGATGCTTCCTCAAATATTCCTTTTTTTTTTTTGTAAAATTATTTATTTATTCATTTTTATTCCCTTTACCGCAAAAAGTGTAAAAGCGATATATCTAAGTTTGTCATTCCGTTTGCAATTTCCATAATACATTTCCGACCCCCTAAAGTATATATGTTTATTCTGAATCCTTATGCTTAGCGAACTCGATTGAGCGATGCCCGTCAGTGTTGAAATCAACTTTGCCGAGGCACTAGACAAGTTGGAGGAAAATAAATACGCCAATTGATCGATAGCTTTGAAAATTTTGCTATTTAAAATCAACAAAATCGGTCCATGACCCACGAGGCTGTGGGCTGAACACCACGCCTACCTCAAATTTTTCCTAATTTTTTTTTAAGAGAAGTAGTGCTTCAGGCATTATTTACCTTTTTAGATATTTTCGCAACCGTGCTACATTCTTTAGGAAAGGGATAGATGAGAGATACGACAGGTGGTGAAAGGAGAAAGATAGAGAGTTAGTTATTTTACTTTACCGGTGAATATGCTATGAAGAAGTACCGACGAAGGAGGTTGCAAGTTTTTATGTTAATTCTGAATATGCATTTATACCATTAAACAGAAAAACACATTTTTATTTTTTGGTTGCCGCAGGAGTTGAACCCTGGCCAGCCAGGCTTCTATTCAACGTGCTTACCACTTTGACTACAGCAGCCACATTTTTCCTTATAATTTGGAACAATGAAATAATAAAAAAAAACCAAAAACTTATAAAGCGATAGAGAATTAAAAAATAAAAATAAAACTTTAAAGTAAAAAAAATTGGTGTTCGCCCATATTTTCCAAGTTATGGGTCTAGTAACATTTCAGAATATAATTGTGTACCCTATTGTTTAAGATGTCAATATGGATATCATTTAAAAGCTTTTGAAGAGGTCTTACAGAAAATACTTAAGTTTTTTTTAATATTTTTTTAAATATTTTTTTAAATATTTTTTTTAATATTTTTTTCGTTTTTTTTTTTTTTTTATTATTTGTATTGTATTTGGTGAAAGGTATATAAGATTTGGCATAGCCGAATAACACACTTTTGCATTTTATTATTTTTTATGATTCACTTATCTTGTTGATGTGATTTTTATCACAACGAATATCACTTTATTGCCATGTTTTCCAGAAACCTTTAAAAAAGATTAAAATATTTTTTAAGTGATAATAAACAAAATTTCAAAATTCTAAATTTATTTGAAGAAATGACACGTACTAGATTATAAGTGAGAAAACAAAATTTTATGTTAAATTATAAAATTTAAAAATTGTAAATAAATTTAGTAGAAAGACCAAACTCCACTGAGGCCAAGCATTTCCAAACAGTCTTCCGAGAGTAATGTAATGATGAATTTTTCTAAGGAATTGTTTAATGAAGAGAAATGCATGATTATTTTTTTTATTTATTTATTTATTTATTTTTGTTTAATACAACGCAGAAAAATCCCTAAAAAATTAATTGTTTTCAGTGTTTCTTAAACTCACAAAAGGTCAACAGCTCATTTTATGTTTTTGATGCAAAAAAAGTTGAGAAAGTGTTTAATTAATAAAAAAAAATATTGATATCATATTTCATACTTTTTTACAAAGTTATAAATTTTATAAAAAAAAAAAGTCATTTTAGCGATCAAAAGTAAATCGATATAATATTAAGCATACTTTAAGGCGTACGTTCTTTTATGCTATTGTTAATAGTAACAATTTATTATAAAAAATAGAGAAAAGTGAATAAGGGAAAATAGACAAAACATGTGTTTTTGTGCAAACAATAATAGCGGAGGAACATACGATTTTAACTCTGTTCAACAAAAAACTGGGTCTTCAAACGATAAAATTTTTTATGCCATCAAATTTTAACGTTTCGCTTTTAACTTAGTATTCTAGTTGTTTGTGTTCTTTCCAAAATACGCCAACAATAAAACGAATACAGAGAACGTAAATTTTGAATTTGATTTAATGGTGTTTTACTTAACATAGACGTTTGTACGCTATTGCGGTCCTAAATCTAGGTTCAAGAGCACCTTGCACTAATTTAGGTTTGTCTGTTAGAAAACAACAAAACTTTACTTCTATGCCAAACCAAATATTTCTTACTTCAAAATCACAGTATAAATTCTGACCCAGAGACTGTTTATAAAGAATTGTGTAAAATCAAACATGGAACCTTAGAAAATGTCAGAGTAAATCTATTCACGAGTAAAACAGTCTCCTAAGAAAGGAACTCACAAAGTAAAGGGTTCCTCT
Organism: Cistogaster globosa; assembly: GCA_937654795.1. Lineage (NCBI taxonomy): Eukaryota > Metazoa > Arthropoda > Insecta > Diptera > Tachinidae > Cistogaster > Cistogaster globosa. The sequence continues at coordinate 7,439,397 of OW569404.1, read as the reverse complement.
ACCCTTGTACGAGGTGGAAGTTGCTGCAAAAAACATCTGCATACGAGAGGAGAGAAGAGAAACACAAAATGTTTATTTCATAGTTGTCCATGACGATGCAATTAAAATTTAAAAAAATTAAACATTCTTTGTCTTAACGAACTTTTATCGTGATTAAAATAATAATAATAATAATGCCAAAACTACAGTTAAGAAGACAACAAAAAATATTTTTTTAGACTTTAAAAAGTACCCGAAGCAGAGCACCACGAGCAATCAAGGGCAAATAATTCATATTAATTATTACATCACAGTATTTTTTTTTTTTTCATGTTTTAAGAGAACTCATGAGAAAATTTACCTAATTTTCTAATTTCAAAATAAAATTTAAACTCTCGTATCTTTTATGATTTATTATCGTTTAGTTTGTTTTGACGTTTATGATTCGCACTCATAGCAACTGTAAATTAGAACTTCTAACAAACACTCACACGCTTTTAGAAAAAAACTTAAATCTCATGATAAAATTTATTCGAGCAAAATTACTTATTTCCTTAAATCATTATTAGGTTTCCTCTTAAAACTGAGAAAGAATGTGAAGCAAAAATTTTAATGGTTTGTTGACGGGTTTATTTAGAGAGGAGTCGAGTTAATTTTTTAAAAGGAAAAGGAAACTTTTAACTCTTAAGCTAAATTTATATTGTGGAATTTTTGTTAAATCTTTCTTGTTACAATTAACACTCATGCAAAAATGTGTAAAATGTTTACGTCGATATAGACTTAATCAGTATCCAGGGCATTCTGCGAATCAACGATATCTTAAAGAGTAAATCTATGTAGGAGTTTTGATCCAATATTAAGAACTGTGCATAACAAATCTATACATTCGATAAAAAAAAAAAACATTTAAAAATAATAATTTATTAAGTTGTTGTTGTTTGAATGATGTGAATTAGTTTGAATAACATGTGAGAAAAAGATAAAAATCATAAACCTCGTTATTTGAAAGAAATAAAAACTATTAACTTGGGTTAGGATTTTATGCCCATTAAAAAAACTCAAAAAAGTCCAATAAGGACGACGGCTATATTTGACTGTTTTATCTATCAAGAGCGCATTCCTTGCTTTCGATTGGCTAATAAGTCGCACTATGCATTACAGAGAAAATTCGTTTTTTAGCTGAACAGTTCGTATGAGGAATAAACTCTCTGCAGAGGTCCTTGCTGTTACTTTCAGTGGGCAAAGATTTAAATCAAACACTTCTATGCCCCTTCTCACAATTTAATTTTCTAGCTCTGGCACAATGCATTGCACAGGTTGGGGCAATCCCCTAAAACAAAAATAACCAAAATATAATACTTCGTTTGTAGAATTGCTTGAAGTTTAATGAAATTAAAAAAAGTATTGTGTTAATTTATTTGCTTTTTAATGAAATAAAATATTATTTCAAAATTATATACAAAAATTGCGTAAAATAACGCAATTATTTCGAAAATTATAATTTTTATTGTATACGAGTATTTAAAAAACAGAAGACACGAGCTTCAATTTATAAAAATTTTATGCTTGACGCAAATTTTTTAATTGTAATTGTAAATCAAATCTAAGCATGTTTTCATAGATAACAATTTATTTGTTTTTTTTAGGGATACACAGAATTCTCCTATCTTTCAAAAGATTAAGTTTAAGATTTTTATGATTTTTTGTGATAAAAAAACCGTCTTTACACATCGTAAAAAAAATAATAATTTTATTGGTAACACAATTTCTCAACTGCTTTGAGAAAGAAGAAAAAAGTTAAGAAACAATTTTTATAATTTTCCATATTTCTGCCTCAAAGTAACAGAAAGTAGATTATAAAACAATTTAAAAATGTAGATGGACCTTTGGCCCGTACATTCTGTTCTCAAATTATTTAAATAGAAGTTATATTCCAATCGCACTAGTAATAGGGGTGCGTATTGTATTGTATTGTATTGTATTGTATTGTATTGTATTGTATTGTATTGTATTGTATTGTATTGTATTGTATTGTATTGTATTGTATTGTATTGTATTGTATTGTATTGTATTGTATTGTATTGTATTGTATTGTATTGCATTGTATTTTATTATATTGTATTGTATTGTATTGTATTGTATTGTATTGTATTGTATTGTATTGTATTGTATTGTATTTTATTGTATTGTATTGTATTGTATTGTATTGTATTGTATTGTATTGTATTGTATTGTATTGTATTGTATTGTATTGTATTGTATTGTATTGTATTGTATTGTATTGTATTGTATTAAAATGACGGTGAATTCTATAATCTTGTTATGTTATGCTTCGAATTTGGTTAAGAAGATATACATATATGGGGAAACTTTCTGCCTGTTTTACAACCTAATAATTTGTGTTAATTTCGTGTCTATTTCTTACGGTTCAAATCATCAAGCCGTATAAGTCTCTGTCGGTACACCTGAAAATTTCCAAATTTATTTATTTAATGCCATTTATTACAAGGAGCCTTATCGAGATACACTTTATGAAATTTGTACTGTTTTGATTCAACACAGAAAACTTATAATTTTTTAATTTGATATCAGTTAACATAGCCGTTTTGACCAAAATCGAATTTTTTGATTTTCTGTTTATTTTGACAGTTTGACCGTAATCGTGAACATCGTTTTTGCAGAACTCCCTTTAAACTTTTTTAGTTTTTCTTACTAGGAACCATTAAATGTTATTTTATTAAAATGTGTTGCACGAAAACACCCATAAATTTGTTAATAATGTTTTTTATTTGATAGGACCACCTTGTTTGCAAAATACTTTAAATGAACTAAATTTATAATTCATATTATGACTCAGCAGCATTGCAATATGTAAAACATAAGGAAACACAGACAAATCGAATTGTAGAAAGGAAAAGAGCAAAACATTTCATATGTAACATTTAATCGAAAGTTTAAACAAATATGACAAATATTGTGAACAAAAATTGTTAAACTTTTAGTATCTAAGCTCGTTCTTGTCATACTGTATTTCCATCAAGAGATGAGCGATTTATTAGTTTTCAAGAAAGTCCTTACTAATAAAGGGGATATTTAAATTACCGTTTTTTATGTTTAAATAACGACCTTCATCATGGTTTGTTCAATGAACAACAAGGAAATGGTGCTGCCAGAACAAAAAATTTTACACATAAAATTACGTAAATGGAACTTAAACATCCTAATAAAAAATATAATAAAACATACAATAAATGTGACTACTATCGTGCATTCATAAATTTTAAATAAAAACAATGTTTTTGTTGTTTACAAGATTATTCCACAGAAAACAAGAAGATAAGTACCTGAATAGTGAGAATCTAGTAATTAGAATTTACTGTTGTTGTTTTATGATTTGAGATCTGTCTGCTTTTACTTTACTTTCCTTAACAGTTTCTAAGAAAAAAAATACATTCCGTACAATTTTATTTTCATAAAAAAATATTTATCTCAAGAACCATCAACAGTTTGTATTCAGTCATCATTTTGCAGACGTGAAAATCGGTTTTAGTTAAAAAGTGTGAAACAGTTACAAAAAAAAAAAAAACTTAATTAAATTAAATTAAGTTTTGAATTCCTTGTTTTTAATTTAACTTAAATTTATTAAACAACGGCTGAAGCATGAGCTGGACATTGTGTCTCACTTTTTTCTTTGTAAAAATTCTTTTGCTTGCCAACGCTATGGAAGAGTGAGTGCAAGAAAACATTTCAATAAAGATCCTTTTATTATATAACTAAAATTAATACAAATTATTAAAAAAAAAAAAAAATAACATATTGCTTTTTTTAATTTTCAAAAGATTTTTCTCCCAATATTTCTGGCATCCCAGCATTTTTCTAAGTTTTTTCATTTGGTCTTTGTTAAAAGCAAAACACAAGAAAACGAAATTATCCATGATGTTTTCAATCTAAAATGAAAATTTTTTCAAATAAATTGATGGTTGGCTTAGACCAGGATTTTTGGCATAAATTAAAACAATTAGATCTGTAAAAGAAATTTTATTTTTATTTTACTTTTATATTCGTTTTGGAATTTGTCATATTATTTTTCACATTCTTAATATATTATTCTTAAAACTCACCAAAAAAAAAATAATAATAAATTTTAGTTTCACCAAAATGGACAACTCAAAAAAAAAAAATTAAAATCAAAATTTGAGTTCTGGGAGACTCAACTGTCTCTTTTTACCGCAATATATAAATAACTAGAATTTTTTGGATAGATCAAATAAAAAAAATGTGAAACCAAAGTATTTTTGCAAGGACGCAAGAAACCCAGTTAAAAAATCTCATTTTTTGCGAAAAGTCTAAATTCAAATTTTTTTTAAAAACCAAAAAATTTAGCAGAGTCGAAACTTAAAATATTCATATTTCTACCAAATGTTGGAAATAAAAAAATAAAGTTGTGAAAATATAATCTGGCAGCCCCTACACATCTAAAAGCAGCAGTTTTTGTTGCCGTCAGTATAAGTGTGTGGTAAAAAATATGGCGGCTTAGTCGGTAGAGCTGTATGCTTGCAGTTTAACAAAAGATGGCGAAGTTAGTCAGCTCAGGCCAACCATCGGACATGCGAGTTGTGTCAATTAAAACAAAGTTACTATTTTAATTAAATTCGAACTTTATTCTTTATTGGTTGGAATATTAATGATGTTTTTCGTATTAAAAAAATATCCCATTATAAGAATGTTTTAAAAACAGAAATGAGAGAGAGAGAATGAAAGGGAGAAAGCAATTTAAGTTATACATAAATAAAAATTAAAAATTATTTTATTTATACAAATTTTTAAAAACAGTTTTATCTTGTTTTTTAAATTTTTCAATAAATTTTTTACCAGGGATTACGATTTTAGACCCTTCTTAACAATAAGCCTGCCAAGCTCAGTTAAAAGAGGTACGCTAGCTGGATTGATTTAAAGCTTAAATATTAAATTTATTTTATATTTCAGACGAAGTAATTAAAGTGTCCGCTTTGGTGTATAATTTTTCCCAAAAAAAATTAGATGTCAACGTAACCTTAGACAATGGCGATGGTATATATGAAAATATCGATTTCGAAAATAAAGTCATTAGTAAGCCGAAGCTGACTAAAAGCAAACGGGTACAAGCTCACTCAACTGCCACGATTTATTTCCTGATAAGGCCCAAAGTAATTGGAAATATTGTGTTGAAATTCAACGCCTCGTCATTGGCTGATTTTGATAGCGTGCATAAAACCTTGAAAGTAGTTCCGGAAGGCATTACCCAATATTTCAATCGTGCTTATTTTGTTAATCTGAAAAGAAAACCTGAACTCAGGTATTCATTTAAATTGGAATTACCCCAAGATTTAGTAACCGATTCACAGCATATCGAAGTCGGTGCTGTGGGTGACATAATGGGTCCCGTTTTTAACAACCTGCAGAATTTGGTACGTATGCCAACAGGTTGTTGTGAACAAACTGTGTCCTTTCTGATATCAAATTATTTGGTCATGAAATACTTGATGAATTCAAAACGCTTGACCCCTACCATGGAAGCCAAGTTACGTTACAATTTAGATACTGGATATCGAAACTTGTTAAACTGTCGTCATGAAGACGGCTCCTTCAGTAGTTTTGGTCCTTCTCAGGTTAAGGAAAAGGCTCAAAATGGCTCTACATGGTTGACGGCCTATGTCGTACGTTTTTTGTCAAAACTTAAGGAATTTCGCTATGTCAATGAGAAAATCATTGAAGACGGCTTGATCTTCCTAAGCAAACAACAGGCTAAAAATGGAACATTTACCGAAAAGGGCAATTACTTTCCTACTTCACAAATAAACGATATAACTTTAACAGATGCTGCTATATTGGCCTTCCTACAGAATCGAGCTTATTCGAACAAATACTATCGAGAAATAGCTGACGGTGTAGATTTTATAGCTAAAAATTTTTATTATTTCGTTTCACCATATGTCGATGCATTAAGCACGTACACCTTAAATAAGGCTAAGCACGCAGAAGCAAGGAGAATAGTAAGCATTCTACAGGGTTTAGCTAGAACTGACTTGAGACGTGCTTCGTTTTTTCGAAATATTTCATGGTCTTATTCCTTCGACAGAAATGTTGAAGCTTCTTCATATAATTTGCTCACCTTATTGGATAAGAAAACTACCAATGTCGCTGACGTAATGTCCGTTGTTGGAGCGTTAATGGCCCAACGTAACAGCCTTGGTGGTTTTGCTTCGACTAGAGATACCGACGTTGCTTTGACTGCCCTTATAAAGTTTGCCGAATTGGCCAATTACGAACCAGCTAGAATGGATGTAGATATTGTATCAAAGGCTAAGAATGAAACCATAAAATTGACTGGAGATGATGGAATTTTGTATAAAAGTGTTGAGGTAAGTTTAACAATAATTTCTTAAAGAAACGGTGCTGGTATTAAAGGAAAGCTTGCCTTGCCCATTTAAACTCTGTTCTGATTATTAAAATTTTTATCAGAGTTATTATGAACAAAGAGTCCCTTAGGAACTTAGCAATCTAGACGTAAAAACGCATAGTAATAGATGACATAGAAGAATTGCACTAATAACGTTTAAACTGATACCAATTTTAAGAAAGCGAAATCTGATTTATGTTATATAAAAAGCAAACTTATTCTTATAAAAAATTTTTAATATTTACTTAAATGTTGCTTTCAAGCTGTTGTACCATTCTAACACGTAGTTAATGGAAGACATAGAGAAAAATGAATCTGTTTAAGAAACACCTGATAAAAGAAAATTGTAGTTTATGAATATTGTAGTCAGGAGGGAAGTCTTAAAAAAGCTATGTCGAAGAAATATGTACCGTAGTCCAAGAAAGGCTAGACTACGAAACAGTTTAAAAAAGACGTAGTCTAATAAAAAATTTTATCAATGAAGAACATAGTCGCAGTAAGATATGATGTAAGAGAGGTGTAGGATAAATTTGATCTAAGAAAACCGCTTTCTAAAAGAGCAAATGTCTAAGAAAGATTTAGTAAAAAAAACAGACTCTACAAAAAGCGTTATCTGAGAAAAAAAAAAGTTCCCTAAAAGAGAGATATAACTTAAAAAGGATATAGTTTTAAAGGAACGCCGTCTAGAAGATATTTAATATTATAAAGCTGTAGATAGCAAAAGCACATAGTTTAAAAAATTAATTTTCTTAATAGACTTACATAAAGAAAGATTAAGTCCTAGAAAAACTTAGTCAAAGAAACGCTTAGTGTGAGAAAACTATAGTCTAAGCAAAAGGTAGGTAGTCCAACAAACATCTGATGTAAGAAAAATTATGGACTAAAAAACGTAACGAAAGTTCGTTGTTACCAATCAGAGAAAAGAAATTGCATTGGTTTTATTGCTTTGAATACATTCACACAAAAATAATGTTGTTGACATTACTACACACTAGGCTAATGAAGCGAATGAAAACACATTCACACAGAGATCGTATGATGAAATATGATGTGTGTATTGCATGTGTTACCTAAATAACAACAAACATTCACAAAGATTCATGACTACCGCGATGTATTCATGAATCATTTGTGAATACCTGTGAATGAATGGTACTAAAAACTAAATTAAAACACATCAAAGAGAATTTTAGTATTGTACGTAAGATGAGTGTTGTCAACTGTCAAATGTATTTCAGAAAATAAGTGCGATTATACAAAATAGGTTTAAAAACAAGGTTTAATAAAAAATTAGATACATAAATAGCTTGTATTTAAAAACTGAATTCAAAAATAATCTATTATTTACAGATTTAGGTCCCAATCTATTTCGTTTTTCGGTAATGATATTGCCTGCCGCAGAGAAATTACGCTCGGAGGCAGCACTACTAGCAGGTATAGCCAAAATTTTCTTTGCTAGTTTTGACAATCGGGGGTAATCGTTCGTGTGATGGTTCCACCAGTCCAAAATATCGAAACTGATGTCAGGCTTCACATAGCACGAGGAATATCGGTTAAGTTCGTCCATAATGCTTTCTTCTGTAGTAGGATTTCTCGAGCTTATAAAATCAGAAAAAAACAATTTGAAGTCAGTTGGTGTTTCGTTTTCGTTAGAGATATGCATGTGTGTTTCAGGAGTTGAGATTTCTGGCCTAATTAAAATTTGTGATATGCAAAATTCCTTTACTTGGCTTAAAACTTCCTCCTCTAAAGCGCGATTGGTTGGTGGAAAAAAAAACAGGCGGCATATTGGTAAATGCTTACATTAGGTATCCATTTTTCGTCTATTTCCTTTAAAATGTTAACCTTCAATTTTGCTATAGGCTCAGAGTCGGAAGATTTAGCTTCACAAATGTTTTTGAGACTATTGATTGATAAATAATATACATAATTAATTGTTACATAATTTTTTCCCTGGAGCTTTTTGTTTATTTTGTCAAAGTTTTCGAAGAGTTCAACTAAAGCTATTAGTACAAGAAAGTTAATTTCAGCAATTCTGTGCACTTCTGCGTTGTTTGTTAGTATTTTTTGGATTGCAAACCAGTTGTTTACAATTGACTTAAATAAATGCAGGTAAGAATTCCAGCGAGTAATGCAATCATTTTTTAAAGAGGTTGCAAGCAAGTGCTGTAAATTACTTTTTTTTTAATACTTAACAAGTTTTTTGCAAGATTCCAACATTGGCTTTAATTCTTCAGCATCATTGAAAGCGGAGTTAAGCACATTATTAAAAAGATGATTTGCACAATTAATTCGTGTATTTTTTTCCAGAGCTTTTACTATGTTATGTTAAGAATTTTTTTTTTTTTTGATTTATAAAAATTTGTTTTATAAATCGCAATATACACATATTAGATAATTACTTTTAGACTAGCTATTAGTTCATTTGATTTAACTCAACTGTTGGTTAATTAGATTGTGTGCGAAGTATTTAATTATTATAAAAATCGGCACATGTTTAAAATTTTACCTTTTTATTTCGTTCTTCAGAAAAACTGCAATATAAAAACTAAAAGAAATAATGATACTTTTGGTGTTTAAAAAAAAAAAACGCTTAACCTACCACAAAATCAGTTAAATTGGCAGCACTGTCTATATTTCTGTGTATGTACAATATACATACAAATATATGTATGTACATACGCACAATTTATGGTTTTTGTTCGTGCAAGCATAGATTTTTTCATTTCTTATTTTCTTTATATATGCATGGATGCTATGAATATCATGGTGAATACTATGAAATATGATGGTTAGCAATGAATAGTTACCAAAGTCTCGAGCAGTTTTCAAAAATTTTAAATGGCATGAATGAAATGGTTGATTAACTTGTGTTGGCATAGTAGAAGTAATGCGAAAAAAACAGTCAAAGCAAATGAAGAGTTGAACACAAGCACGTCCATTGATCATTTTAGGCAGTTAAATGAATGGCAAAAGCAATGTACATATGAATGAGCAATAAAAGTGAATATGCAGTATTCCTGTCTCTGTTACCAATTGCGTTTTCTTTCTTAAACAAAAATTTTGCTAACAATGACTTAACATAGAAATGGTTACAATAGAACAAACTTTTATTTTAATAAGCATTTCAAGAGTTAACAACACTTATCTTCAGTAACAATTACTAAGATAATTCTTGTTTGTATAATTCTTGTTTGTCTTTAACACATATTTTTTTTTATTAGGAGAAGTAGCACTTCAGGCAACAGTGCGCAACCGTGCTACATTCTTTAGAAAAGGCATAGAAGAAAGAAGAGACAGGTGGTGAAAGTATAGCCATTTTATTATTTATTTTACTTCGCCGACGAATGTGCTATGTAGACGTACCGACGAAGGAGGCTGCGCACTAAACAGAAAATAACGTATTTTTATTGTTTGGTAGCCGTGGTTACTCTGGACAACCTGACTTGTAGTCAACGTGCTTCTGGCCGCATACATCAAATTACATCAACTATTGGGACGCCTTTTATTTTAAAAATCCAAATTTAATACCTGTTATTATAGAGGATTTAAGACCGTTTTATAGTTTGGCTTTATATACCGTATTACACAAACTATTGAAACACCCTTTAGTTTATAATTTTAAATATTCATACCTCTTATCATGGCAGATAAAGTAATGGACGTTCTGTCTAATTTTCAACTATTTGTGTGTCACAGTTCAAAAGATAAGCCCATATAGGTCAATTTATGTCACCTGTGGTGACACCCTTTAATATTAGAATATATATTTATATTCCTTTTTGCTATTTGGACCTTTGGTTGTACTCTTTTTTTAATTTTGCAGTGGTGCCTCTTACGGCTCATTCTAGATGAATAACTTTTTATGTTGTATCGGGACACCCTTTAATTTTTAACATTATAAACTGTTTTTAAAATAGCACCAATATGTAGGCATAATGTTTTAAATAAAAAAATCATTTTCGAAATCGCTACAGAAACAACTGAGTTCTGCGGTTACAAACATAAAAAAGCAACATTCACACGAATTGATAACCTCCTTCTTTAACTGAAGTCAGTATAAAATGTAGCAAACTTATTTTTTATTGAACTAAAGGAATCAGATGTAACACGATTAACTATTTTTTGTGACATTTATTAAACAGAACATAAATATCTACTAAAATTTTTGTCAGAAAAGAAAACGCCATTAGATTAGATAATTTAGTCTACTGCTTAGACTGTTTACATTTTTCTCTTATTTCTTACTTACAGGCTTTTAAAATTTTAATTCAGAGAATTGCTAGTAAAAATTTTTTTTTGGAATATATATTTTAATTTACGTCTTCTCTCTGAACGTTAATTTATTAAACAATTTTTCTTAAATAAATTACATCTTGTTCAATAAATTAAGCTCTTTAATCAAAATTAATAAAATAATAAAAACTATTAAAAAAAAATCTTTACAAACTTCGGTTTCTGCTTTTACTTTCAGTTGCCCCCTCAAACGAAATTAATTAAATTTACGGCCAAAGGACATGGTGCAGCTTTAGTACAAATCGCCTACCAATACAACACATTCAAAAGTCAAGAAGGTTGTAAACCGAGTTTTACCATAAAGGCAAAAATGCTTGATAGCAAAATCAAACGTGATGGCTTTGAAATGTTAGTGTGTGTCAGTTATGTAGGAGAAAAGCTGGCTTCTAATATGGCGCTGCTGGAAATTTCTGCACCATCGGGTTACATTATAGATGATGAAAGTTTAAAGGAATTGCAAAAATTAGAAAGAGTTGGTGTAAGTGCTATTAAAATGGAATCTACTTGGAAAATACAATAATGTTTTTGTTATTTTATAGAATACAGAACTGCAAAACTCTGGCTCATTGTTGATTGTATACTTCGATTATTTGTATAAAAACATTGAAACCTGTTTGACAGTGAAAGCCTTGAGATCTCACCCTGTGGCCATGCAAAAACCAACTTCTATTCTACTTTATGACTTTTACGATACCGATGAAAAAGCTGCTATTTTCTATGATGTCGGCGTAAAATTATGCGATATTTGCGACATCCCAGAAGAGTGCAGCAAATGCAAATAAGTAGTTGGGTTTTACACGTGTGCAATTTTTATTAAAATGTTTATTTTATTTAAAAAAGTAAACACAATACTTAGTTGTAACTTATATATTAAAATTGAAAAATAAATAAAAGCTTCTTAAGATAATAAATTTTAGTTTGTTTTAAAGAGAAGTAGCACTTCAGAAAATAATGTCTATTTTAATATTTTTTCTAACCGTGCTACATTCTTTAGGAAAGGGATAGATGAGAGATAAGACAGGTGGTGAAAGGAGAGAGATAGAGAGTTAGTTATTTTACTACGCCGGGGAATATGCTATGAAAAAGTACCGACGAGGGAGGCTGTATGTTTAATGTTAATTCTGGTTATGCATTTATACCATTAAACAGAAAAAACAAAACATTTTTATGTTTCGGTTGCCGTAGGGGTTGAACTCTGGGCAACCAGATTTGTACTCAACGTGTTAACCACTTTGACTACAGAAGGATAAAGCTATAAAAGATATAAGAACGTGAAATTGTAAAGTGAACAAACAAGACGTATTCTATAATTCCTGTAGAATTTTAATCCGCCTTGCTGGCAGTTTAAAAGAACAATTTAACAGCTGACAGTGTTATTCAAAACAACCAAAGGTGCTTTATTCGGCTATGTCTAATCTTAGATACCCTTCACCATTTATGTAAATCTAGTTTAATGAAATAACTGCATTCAAAAATAGAAATACTGGGGTGACAGAGAAAAACAAAAATTAATTAAGCAATTTTAAAAAATCTTAGCACATCTTCTCTTATTTTGATGTGCTTTTTTTTATTTTGGTACCCTTCACCACAAAAAGTGGTGGAAAAATGTTTGTCATTCCGTTTGTAGTTTCTAAAATATCCATTTCCGATCCTATAAAATGTATATATTCTGAGTCCTTATGTATAGCGAAGTCAATTGGACGATGTCCCTCTGTCCGTCAGCAGAAATCTATTGTTTTTTAACCAACTTCAAAAACGGAAAGAGGTTATTAATTCCTTTGATTATGTCTTTTTTATGTTTGTGCCCGTAGAACTTGGTTATTTATGAAACGATTTTCAAAAGTTTTTCTTTGTTTGAAAGATAATTAAAGGGTGACCCAATACAACATATAAATTTTTTCGTGTCTAATAAACCATAAATAACGTTGGCCTAAAATGTAGAAAAACTGCACATCCCTATAGTTCCGAGTAGCAAGAAGTTATACAAAAATGCATCTAAAAATTAAAGGGAGTCCCCATAAGTGAGGAAAATTGATCTATATAAATCTATGAACCGTTATAGACACGCGCTTTAAAATTGGACAAAATGTCTATTACATTGACCGTTACAACAACAAGTACGAGCAAAATTGAAATTATAAAGTAAAGAGTGTCCCTAAAACTGATGCAATTTGACCTGTATAGCCCCATCTTTGAAAATAAGACAGAATGTCGGTTAGGATATCAAGTATAATAACAAGCATAAATATTTAAAATTATAAATTAAAGGGTGCTCAAATAGTTCATTTAGTTTGATGTATATCACTATACTTTTGAACAGTTGTAGAAAGACGGGAACGTGTATCGCTAAGATTGGGAAATTAAAGTGTGTCTCAATAGTTGATGTAATTTAATGTATGTGGCCAAACTAGTAAGCCATTATAGACAGACAGCTAAAATGACTTTTGAAGTCTTTTATTATTATTATTATTTTGTTTTTTTTTTTTGCAAGCATTATTATTTATAAAAAATAGTATTATAATGACAGTATAACATAACTTTTACGCCACTTATTGTACTAGAAAAAACCTCAAATTACTTTTATGGTTTTTAATGTGTTGAAAACTTAACGTTTGTTCTTCTTGTAAAAAAATTTTATTGTTCCAGGTACAGATATAACATTTGTTAAGCAACAAAAAAAAGGAAAATGTTAAGTTCAAGTAGATAGTTTCATCTCACCCAGCTGATTTTTTTCATTTTCTATTATTGCAAAAACATAATGGATTTTTATTGTTGGTTTAAAGTTTGACTTAGAGGATATATTACCCCTTGCTGTATGTAAAAATTTCCTGTTCTCTAACAAAAAGGTTAAAGGTTCTGGATATCGTTCTACAGATCTAGAAGTAATAATTATTACAAAAAAAAATTATGAACCCAAAAAAAAAAAGATATTTAATTCTTGCAAAAAAAAAACCGACTTCAAAGCAGACAAACTAAAAATCATATTTCTTTAGGACGGTAATAGTGCAATAATTATATTATATTACAATCGAGAGAGATTGCGTCAGAATTTATTAATACGTCGTAGAACAAAATATGAACGCATATTAAACAAGAAAATTCAGCTGACACAGTAAAACAAAATTTGCTTAAATTCTTAGCGTTAGTCTATAATTGTTCAAAAGATTGGCCATATACATTTAATAACAATTATAAGGGCACCCTTTGATTTCCAATTTTAAATATTTATGCTTGTTTTTATACTTGATATCATAATGGACGTTCAGTTTTATTTTTAAAGATGTTGTCGTAAAGGTCAAATTACATTAGTTATAGGGACACCCTTTACTTTATAATTTCAATTTTGCTACTTGTTATAGCGGACTTAGCAATAAAGGTTCTGTGCAAATTTTAATCAACTGTCTGCAACTGTTTAACAGTTTGGTCATATACATCAATTATAGCAACTATGGTAACACCCTATAATTTATAATTTTAAATAATTATACTTCTGTATAAACCCAACAAAGTAGTAGATATTCTGTTTAATTTTCAAACGTTTGTATACAACGGTCCAAACGATAGAGCCATATAGGTCAATTTAATTCAAATATGGAAACACCCTTTATTTCTGAATTCAAATTTTATAGTATGTTACTATAGCGGCCTTGGCAATAAAGTTTCTTTATGACTATAACAGTTCAAAAGTTTGGCTACATGCATTAAATAACATTAAATATTGGGACACCCTTTAATATATAATTTCGAATGTTCATACTTGTTATTATAACGGTTATAGTAGTCGATATTCTGTCCAATTTTCAAGCGTTTGTCTATAAAGTTCAAATTATAGGATCATAAAATTCAATTTACGTCATATGCAGAGGCACCGTTTAATTTTTAGACTTAATTTTGTATTACTTTTTGCTTTTGGGAGCTATAGTAACATGCATTTTTTTTAATTTTATAGAAGTGCACTTTAAGTTTCATAACGCACTTAAAAACCTGTACGTTGTATGGGGACACCCTGTAATTTTTAAGATTATGAACTGTTTTTGAAACGGGACAAATTCGTTAACATAATCAATCTATCAAATTACAAAAAAAAAATTCAAAATCGGTTCAAAAATGACTGATTTCTTTAGGCACAAACATAAAAAACTCAAATTGATAACCTTTTCCTTTTTTTAAAGTCGGTTTAAAAAAAATTCTAAAGTAAATAGAATTGATAATTTACTTATGCGCGTCATTAGCAAACAGGACTTCAAAACCGTCAATGGCACAGAAAATAGTCGAATAATGGCTGCATGTTATGCCAGTAAAGCACATAGTGAAACATTATATACCTGGGTAGCAGAAGTTATTTACAAAACGTTGCAGCACATGTAGCAACATACACTCTTGAAATATTTGTACCAGGCCACACATGCGGAAACACTTCTCCATTGGAACACCCTCAAATTTTGTATTAATTACAAATGTCTAAAATATAAAGTCATATAAATCAAATTCACTTCTCTGAAGTCATACCCGTTAATTTTTAAATATATTTATTTAATGCTTTTTACTATAAGGAGTTATATCGAAATATGTTTTATGAAAATTTATACTATCCGCCAATAATACTTTAAAAGATGCCTAGAAATACGCCTTTAATTTTTTCATTCTCCACAAAAAAAAAACAAAATTAATAAATTGGAGATGTCGTTATAGTGGAAATATCTTCAAAAACATAAGAAAAGGTTAAATGTAAAAACTTGGTCTCAGTTGCCGCTGATCCTTATACGCGAATTTAAAATTTTAAAATTTTCCATTAAATATTTTTTTAGTTTTTGTTTTAATCTCCCCAAATAAATTCTAAGAATATTTGTTTTTTTTTTGTGGTGAAATTTTTTTTCTTATCGCTTAAGAATAATTTAATCTTTTAAAAAAAAAATCCAAATAAATTATGTTAAGCTTGAAAAAATAATTTATTGTTTAAAAACCTTTCACCATAAAAAATAAAAAAAATGATAATAAAGTGCTATTCGCTATCATTAAAAACAACACCCACAAGAAAAGAGAATCTTTCTACACAAATTATTCTTATCTCTTGCAAAAGTGATTAAAAGAAGTTTATTTAAGATCAAATTTACTTATTCATAAACAAACAGCTTTAACTTCTAAGCAGTCTGTCTGTAAAACAGCAATTGACGAAAAATTAACAAATACTACTTTAAGAAGATAAGAGTATCATTTTTCCTCTTTCATGGTAAATACCTCTGCTCAGGTAATCTATTGTTTTATTTCATAGCTTTTGTTATGTTTGTTAAAGAAATAAAAAAATTACCACCAAAAGAAAGAAAAAGTACCAGTTTTCCAAGTTCTATAAGATTGACTTCATCGCCGTAAGTTTTTACTTTTTAATAAGAAAACTAAAAGTAACATTTTAACATACATTTTAGTCTTTTGCTTCAAACGATTTAAAATTTTGGTTACATACATCAAATATTAAAACACCCTTTCCAAATTAAAATTTTATTCTTGCTGGTACAGCAGACTTAGCAATTCAAGTTCTTTGTAAATTGCAACCGTCTGTCTCAAACCATTTATCAGTTTAACTACATACATCAAATTACATCAATTATTGTAACACCCTATAAATTTGTAACATTAAATATTAATACTTTTTATTATATTAGACAACCTAACGGACATTCTATATTATGTTCAACGTTGTTTTATAACGGCTTAAAAGAAAGAGCCGCAAGGTCAAACTACATCAATTGTAGGAACACCTTTTAATTTGTTAATGTTTTTATAGAAAACATATCATGATACGTGCTTGATAAATTTCAGTTATCTGTCTATAATGGTTTAAAAGTTTTGTCACATTCATTAAATTATAACAACTATTGGGACACCCTTTAACTTTTAAATCACCAGATGAACGAACATAGAAATACATTTTCCTTGTAAATTTCAACCGACTGTCCAAAACTGCTCAAAAATTTTGGCCATATACATTAAACAAATTAAACTATTGGAGCACCCTTTTGTTAATAATTTTTAGTGTTTATACTTGTTATTTTTACGGTCATAATAGTCGACATTTTGTTTAATTTTCAAGCATTTGTCTATAACGGTTTAAAAGACAGGCCCACTTAGGTCAACTAACGTCCCCTATGTGGTGACCCTTTAATTACGATAAATTTTTTTTTCAGTTAAAAAATTGAAATTTCATTAAAAAATCAAAAATTCAGTGGGGGTCAGTGGAGAGGGAGCCTTTTGATGACAACTTTTCTGTTAGTTCTGTTCAGTTTGTTTTATGAGACATTGGAACAGTAGCTGCTAGTAGACAGATAGTAGGCTTCAAGATAATAAAAAACAACCCAAGTATGGGGTATATAAGATTCAATATTGCCGAATATAGCACCTGTACCAATATTTAGTTTGTTTTTTAATTGTTTTATTAATTTAAACAACATTTTTAAAATAAATAAATTTTCGTAATTTTACTTTTCAATTTGTTAATTTTTTTTTTTATTTTTTTTTTTTTTCACATTTTTGTCACGATTCGTTCATTTTTATATTAACTTTTATAGCCTGTTGACACATACTCAATATTCAGGTTTTTTCAATAAAACCCATTACTGAGCTCAATATTCCATACAAAATCTCAATAATTTATTGCGCAATAAGCACGAAATTGTTATACTATTAACCCTTATATTCCCAAGACATAAAAATAACGATATTTTGTTATTTTGTTTAGCAAGTTATAAAAGAGTCACATCAAAATAGGAGAAAATGTAAAAAAAAAATTTGCGTCCTATAAGTTTACTGCCAAACATCAGTAAAATTTTTGAAATATGCGTAGATAATGTCATATATAAATTTTGTAAAGATAATAAAGTATATAGCGAAAAACAGTTTGGTTTTAAATTCAAACACTCTACTATTAACGCAATTCATAAAATAACGTCCGATATTAATTGGAATTGGCATAAAAAGTTTTGTACAGGAGCATGTCTTATAGATATGGAAAAAGCGTTCGACACTATTTTGATTGATGGCTTAATACATAAATTATTTCAATACGGACTACCCTTAAACCAAATAATACTTATATATAATATGATAAGTAATAAAACATTCAAGGTCTCGTACCAAAATATTGAAAGCGACAAATCATTTAATATTATTAATGGACTACAGCAGGGAACAGTAAATTCTCCCATCCTTTTTAACTTGTTTATTTTAGATTAACTTAACCAAGTCGATAACATTATTTCATTTGCTGATGATATTATAATATACCACCACGACGATAAAATCGAAAAAATTAACAGTAATTTACAGATATCCTACAACAAGGTGGAGCAATATGCAATCGTTTGGAACATGAAAATAAACGCACAAAAATGTGAAACTATACTGTTTAGACCACCTGTAAATAAATGCAATAATGATATAAGGAAAAATTGGAAAAGTTTTCAAATAAAGTCTAATTTACATAATTGCAACATACCAGTAAAAGAAGTAGTTAAATATTTGGGTGTATACCTTGATAAGTTTTTATATTTCAATTTTCATATTAAAGAAACTTTATCCAAAGCAAGAAAAGCTTACTTTTCATATAGAACTCTATTTCACTCGAAATATATTAAGAATAAAGTTAAAATTATAATTTACCAATCGCTAATTAGACCTATTCTTACGTACACATGTCCCATTTGGTTCAATATTTCCCCCTCATATATGGAAAAAGTTAGAATATTTGAGAGGAAATGCATAAGGACATGCACTTCAATTTACAGATCTGTAAATAGTAACTTCACTAAGTACATTTCTGATAAAATCCTGTACAATAATGCAAATATAGTTCGTATAGATAATTTTATAATCTACCTGATAAGAAATCACGCCTTTCGGTGTTGTGTATGTACAGATAATAATTATATAATGGTTCCTTATTACACAAACGAACGAATACATAACTAGCTCCTTAGAAAATGGATTTGTTCCACCAGAAGCTTTTGTATACCTTGATAGTAAAGGCTTTGTCCAAAATGATAATGGTGTTCCCATCTTATATCACAATTATAGACGGGCAAATATAAAAACAATTAATTGTAATTTAAGCCAATTAGATATGAGATTCAGTACCAGTATATCAAAAAAGGACCTAAAATTAGCACAAAAATCTAATGACAATATGTTTTGGTGGCTACCAAAATAAAATTTTTCGATTATTTTTTTTTACCCCTTTGACTTGAATTTTTTTTTTTCGTTTTTCATTTTTTTATTTATTTATATATTTTTTATTTATTTTTTTTTTTTTTTGCTGATATAAAGATAATGTTTTTGTAACTTTTCATTATGATATTATTTATGTTAATATATAAACATTGTTATTTTTTTTTTGTTAAAAGCAAATTATTATGTATGTTAGTTTATAATACTAGAGCGCTCGATTTAGAGACATTGTATAAATGAATTTGTTATTGTTAACTAGTGTTTATAATAGTTTAATAGCCCGTTCAGGCTGCCACGAAATTAAGTAATTTCAAACTGAAATTGCGAACGAAATCTAAAGTGTTCATACTGGGTTATTTGGCAATTGAGTTAATTTCGGAAACAGCTGTTCGCTTTTATTTATATTTGTATAATTTTATTCTTTTGCAAACAAATTTTGTACAAAATGGAAAAAAAGAAAAACAAGTTATTATTAATCAACTTGGAAGCTGTCAATAACAAAATCTTAAAAAATAAACTAATACTGCAACGGCTAAAATTGGATAAAGACGTGAGAATAAAAAGAATCCACATTGCTCCGTTTGACGTTTAAAATTGTATTTCAACGAAACGGACTTTAAGAGTTGTATATATGTTCATGGTTGCACACAAATTACTATTTTACACAAAAACAGCGTTGTCTATCGTAATTTCAAGTTAATTTCGTTAAAATTAAGTAAAATGAGATAATTTGGGCAATGGTAAAATGTATGCGAAATTACGTAATTTCAAGTTGATTTCGGCCGAAATCACGAAATGACTTAATTTCGTGTCAGCCTGAATGGGCTATAAACTTAATTATTTAAATAAAGAAATTAACATTAAAAAAAAATCAGTAATTTGATGAAAGTAACCTGTTGAAGTTTTTTTCATATCCTTTATTTCTTTTAAAGGAGCTCCTTTAGTTCTGTTTGCTCTAAGGTTCCCGTTATATCATGCCCTTATTGCTTAACCTCATCAACTAATCGTAAAGATTCCGTCCGGAAGTTTAGAAATCAGATTTGTCAAAACCGAACCTCCGGCACCTAAAGCTGGGTTTGTGTTTCCCGTTTTAGCCTCTTAATATGGCTCGCCATATATTCGATAACCCAACCGTGTATATAGTGACCATATTTTATATCCAAAGCGAATTGGTTTTCCGTGAATATGTTGCTTAGCGCCGTGCTTTCCAAAATAAGGCACCATTGACTCATCTATGGATGGATATTTTTTACCGGGAAAATACTTAATCCATCTTTCATTCATTTTGTCCCAGAGCGGTCTTACTTTTGCAAATTTGTCATTAGTAGGAAGGTTACTATTATCACAAGCATGAAAATAGCGAAGAAATTCTTCAAATCGGCTACGACTCATACATGATGATGTGATGTGTATCAATACTCTGATCCCAATACAATCTATAACTCGATGCACTTTAGTACGCAGACAAGAGTAAAATAACTACGAAGCTTTTTATTTCTTCAGTGGTAACACGAAAGTTTAATTGGCATTTTGCAACGGCATTATTTTCTGTAATTGAACGCAGTAAGTCAAAAACATCGTCATCAAAAAACATTTCGTGGATTCCAAAACAAACTCCGGCGTACTCCACTCTTTCTCATTTTTAGACGCAATATCTTTTTTTTTTCCACTGTGTTTTGGCGGAAGTCTTCAATTTTTTTCTAAGTGGTTCACCAGAAAATGTTTCTGGGTTATTCACATCGTCATTAGAAATAAACGGAATGCCTTCTAACGTTTCTAAAACTCCTTCATTTGAAGGTACTTGACATCGCACTTCAGCTTCCGCCAATAATTGTCTACGAACGAGATTTCTAATTTCACCACTACCCTCATCTCCGCTATCTTTATCACTGACGTCTGCATAATCAGAAGGTGTGATAAATATGTCAGCTGATATAATTGGGCTATCATCCTCCAAAGCTGAAATGATTTCATGAACGCTCAAACTGAAGAAAAAAACAAAGACAATCGATAAAATTTATTTCTAAACGTTTATAAAATTACGACCCCTTGAAAATTCTTCATGGTGTTTCATATTCCTAATGCACCATATAAGGCGTAATATTAAAACATGTTTTTATCGCTTTAGAAAATAAAATGATGTTATTTTCAAAGCAAATAATAAAATATACAGATTTTTATACAAGAAACTAACATCAGTTTCATTGTAAGTAAATGTTGACATTTATAATGACTTACCCTTTCTGGAACACATTTTACCTAATATGGAATTCTCTGCTCACTATGCTATGAACAAACTAAAATGCGAAATGTACAAATTCAACGTGTTTGCAATAAAAAATAACCTTATTTAACAAGTAAACAATTTTAAATAACTGTTTATGCAAGAAGAGTAGCTAATTGGAGAGCAAACAGTAGCGCAGCTTAAATGGGGCGATAGGATAATATGGCTTAAGTATAAATTAAAATACAACACTGTTCAGAAACCTCAGACACAAACCAATTGCGTCTAAACTAAGCAACGTTTTAAAATTTAATCATCAGACGCAAACCAATTGCGTCTAAAGCAAACTTATTTTGTCAATAAACAGAATTGCCTAATTCACAAAACCTCTTGTATCCGTGTATACTACTGTGTATTATTCAATTAAAATACAATAGTGTATGCTTGTTGTTGAAAATTTTCATATAAAATTTCAATACACCAATACACTTTTATTTTGCATGTTGTATTGGTAATTGTGTTATCAACTACATGTGAATTCCATATCACATTAAGAAGAAGAAAATAAACAAAAGACTTGTAAATTGTTGATGTTAAAAATTTGTTAACAAATAAAAGAAAAATTGAAAATTTTTCTTTTTCTGTCCTATTGTCCATTTTACTTCCTGAAAACCTTCTTCTGAATACTTATTTTCTTCTTCTTATTTGCCTTTTGACGTTTAATATACAAAATAAATTGATACAATAACACACTGCGTGTTCACAAGCATATAAACAGAAAGTGTATACAATACAAAATACACCATACAATGAATAAAGCAAATATTGACTTAATAAAAGTGTATGTATGAACATACTATTATTAATTGTTTTAAGCATTCGTGTTTTCAATTATTATCTTTTTATTATATTTTTTATTATTATTTTTTTATTTTTATTTTTTTCTTTTTTGTTCTTTTTGCATTTGGGTTTTTTTTTTTAGTTTATAGATTTGTTCACAATTTAATATCGTTATGGAATCTTGAAATTTACACACAATTTTTTAGTTTATAATATTTCCTTAATTTTTTTATACATAATTATTATTCTTCCTATTCTTTGTTTACAGATTTTAACACGAGTCAATTTATTTTTCTAATTTTGTTTTCAAGTTTCTAATCTTTTAATTTTTATATCAAAAAATATTTAATGGGACAGATAAGAATTTTTTGTATTTTTGGGTTTTATATGAGTCCCTTATGAATCGCTCGTTGTTTGTTTCTCCAATATCTCATACACCATTAGGATATAAAACTGTCAAATTTCTTTAAACTTCAAGAAATCCTACCAACTGCGCTAATTTCGATTTAAAAATTTTAATTTATTTTTAATATATCTCTTTTTGAATAATTCAATTTTTTTTCATTGAATAAATATTACCAATTGAAAAAGAATTTTATATTTTTACTCAATATTAAATTAACAAGATCTAGATTAAGGGGATGTGATTTTTTACAATATCGTTTTATTTACAATATCGTAATCCCTTTTTAGCTTTTGTGTTTATTTAACTGTTAAACTCACAAACATTTATGCTATAAAAATGTCAGAAAATAAATCTGAAAAATAAATATTTGACAAAAATCCTCTCTTAACTAAATACAACAAATAAACAATAAGATCTTGTTTAATACCTTATTTAAATTGAGTTAATAAACAAAATAAAGTTAAAGCCCCAATAAAAAACAAAAAATTACAAACAACAATTAAAGTAAAAAAAAAAAAATAAAAACAGTAAGAGCAAATTTTACTCTTCGTAACTCTAGCAAAAAAGAAAAGAGCAAAAACAATAGAACAGTAAAATTGGGTGTTGCCACATTAAATTACAATCGGCGAAATGTCGCCAAAAAAAAGCACAATAAAATTATTTATGAAGTAAGTTTGCATATTTAACTCTAAACGAACCCTCATATCATTTGCACCACCTCACAGTGATCCCAAATCAATTTTTTTGGCAGAATTTAAAAAAAAAAGTTAAGAAATTCTTAAAACGTATATATTTTCTTAATGGCAACACTACAAGCAATCAAGAGAATAAAATAAAAAACATTATGTGGCCACAGTGAAAGTCTATCAAGCTTTCAAGGTTTAATGTTTTACCACGTGTAATTGCACCTGTAGCCAACTGAAAAAACGAAAGTCACTCTTATGTAGAATGTGTTGTTCAAAAATTTATTTCGAGCTTCTCGAACGCGTAGAAAAGAGAATTAAAATTTTTATAGTCAACAGTACGTTAGCAAACTTTATGTTTCAAAATTTGGTTTCTGATTCCCGAAAACAACCCGTTAGAGCACAAACCTTCGTTATAGATGTGCCACTCGTCTTTTTTGTGACATTTTCGGCACAAATTGATCTTTGGCTTTCAGTTTGTATGTGGAAAAAATATCCAGCAATTCTTTCTAGTGACCTGATTTACTCCAAATTAATGCAGTGTAAAAGTAAGCAAAAAAAAATTATATTTAACAGTTTGTTTGGTGCCGCCATCACTAATAATTCTCATTCTGTAAAAAAAATCAATTTGTTACATAAACTTAATGTTTTCAGAGTTAATGTTTTTGCCAAACTTAAATACTTTATGAAGTATCGGTAACCTTGTCTAAGATATTCTTCTGAGCTCGTACAGTGAAAATTTTTCTTGCGGTTGTTAATGTTTATAAGTCTTCTGATTCGGAAACAGTACCCTTCACCCTGAGGCCTTCCCTAAGCTTGTCTTTTAAGCGTAGCGTACCATTTGGATTTTTATGGGTTCAAACTTTTTTTTAATAAATCTAACTTAAGGCATTTTTTAATCAAAATTAAAAACTTAAATAATTATCAGTTAGTGGCCTTTTTTATATCTTTCACCACGGGTGGAAATGGACATATACAAGTTTGTCATTCTGTTTGTAATTTCTACAAGATCCATTTCCGACCCCATAAAGTGTTTGTATTCCGAGTCCTTATGCATAGCATAGTCAATTGAGCGATATTCAATCAGTCCGTTTTCGAGTTGAAATCAGTTTTACCAAGGTACTAGATGAGCTAGAGATAAGACGTGGTTTCGAAAATTTTTCTATTGAAAATGACTATGCCTGTCTCTAATTTTAAAGTTGAAAGAGAATTAAAAAATTAAAAATTACAAGTAAAAGAATTGGCTCTCGCCCATACTTTCCAAATAATGGGCCTCTAAATATTTTATAGAAAAGTACGAAAGTGCACCATATTTTTTTAAGACATCAATATGGGTATTCAATTAAAGCTTTTGAAGAGATCTTTTAGAAAATAATTACATATTTCAAATGCTTAACTTATTAAGAGCTGTTGACATTTTTATGTAAAATTTTATATAGATTTTTATTAATTTTTATATTTTTTTAATGGAGGTACTTCACTAAATTAGATTTACATTTATGGTGAAGGGTATATTAGATTCGGCGTAGCCAAATATAACACTCGTACTTTTAACTGACTTGATTTAAAATGTATTTGTTTTATTTTTATTTATTTATTTTGTTTTTTCTTTCTTCTCTTTCTCACTATTGAGAGCAATTTTTAAAAACTTATAGTATAATTTTATTTTCAAAAAACAGCATTTATTTGAAGAAGCGTCAATAGTTTGTGTTCAGTCATCGCTTGACTGTTCAGACGTAAAGATCGGTTTTGACTTGAAAGTGGAAGTGAAAAACAAAAAAAATTATACTTTATGCTTGTGTAAATTAAGCGTTACGAACTTTGGTTTTAATTTAATTGTAAATTAGCCGGCAAATTTATTCGTTAACGCCAGCGACATGAGTTTGACGTTCTATCTTACTATTTGCTTAGTGCAAATATTTTCATTTGCCAATGCTAATGAAGGGTGAGTGCCAACAGTCATTTGAATAAAGTGCTTTTTTAATTATTATTAAAATTAATAACTGAGTTTTCGTTCGCTTGTTTGATGTTGAAGTGTAAAATACATTTATAATGGATTTGGGATTTCCCAGTTTTTTTTTTTTTTTTGCTGAAAACAAATTTCATGGACATATTTCGATACATACAATTGCAATGACGAAGTTAATTATTGATAAATACTATAATTATTTTTACTGAGAATAATTTGCCAAATAATGCTGGCAATATTTGCTTTTGGGTTTTTTGTTGACTTAATTATTTTTAACTGCCGATAATTTTAATGATAATTTTTAAATCCATAAAAAGCATCGTGTTTTGTTAAATTTGAAAAAAAAAACAAGATTCTCACTTTTTTTTGAACCAACATATTTTAAAATATATGCTGATATTGTTCTTCAAATACAACATTTCTTTAATAAATAAAATCAGTGTTTCATTTGAATAAGGATTTTTAAACTACATCTCTTAAACCGATTATCTCTTAATTTTTTTTTACATTATTTTCAAAATTTCCCAGTTCGTTTGAGACCAAAATAGTTGTTTGATAAAAAATTAAAAATTAAAAAAAAAAAATTTTAACTAAAATGTCGGAATATTATAAAAAAAATTAAAATTTTATAAAAATGAGATTTAAATTTAAATGAGAATAAAATTTAAATATTTTTTGCTCGCAAAAAATAAAGAACTAACCTATTATTTTAACACAATTGAACAACAGTGTAAAAGCACAATTTGAATTTTTAGAAATCTAATTGGCGATCGAGATCACCATCACAAAAATAATAAAAAAGTTTTTGATAACCAAATGTAAAAAGGACGGTAGAACAGTGCTGTTGTTCTTTAAAAAATAAGAGCCTTTCCTATTGTGAAACCCTATTTTAAGATATTGTCACGTAAAATTTCATTGAAATGGTAAAATAGATGTCTGACAAACTAAAGTCTTAAAACCGCAGTGTATGTTGAGACAATGCTAGTTTTAACAATTTAAATTTAAGCCGAAAATCTTCAAGAACACATAAGAAAATTTTAAATTTTTTTTCGACTTGAAAGCTCGCATTTATCAAAAACGGACTACTGATAAAAATTATATTTCCAAAATATTTAATTTAAAAGAAATTTAAATTCCACAAAATAAATCAAAAAATTATAGAAGAATGGAAATTTCTCCTAAAAGCAAAATTTTGTAAGAAAACTCAAATTATTTGAAAATAATCCAAATTTCATAAAAAAAAATCTGGGGAAAAACCAAAATCTCTCTGGCTGGCATTTAAAGACACAAATACATATTTACTCAGAAAAGCAAATTACAAAAATTAAAAAAATATGCAAAACAAAAATCAAGATGCAAAACTTAAACTTACAAAATAATTTATATTTTAGCAAATATTAAATTTTAGCAAAAACAAAATAATTAACTTAACTAAAAAATTAATCCCACTTTTGTGCCGAATACATAAGCCGACATCTATGTTTGTGCAATTTTGTGTTGGTTCATCTTTTCTATCAGTCTTAAATGACCTTCATCATACCGCTAACGATAAATTATATATTTAACTGTCAGCTGACAAACCAAATTAAAAGTAAATAAATTACAAAAAAAAGAAAAAAAAAAAACAAATTATTGGCGTCAAAAAATTTTAAAATATGCTCATTTTAACTGCCGCTTAATTAAAGTCAATTTGCAATAACTTTTTAATACTTTTGTCTGATTTATGTTTTTATTTTTTGTTTTACTTTTCTAAAATAAATCACGTGCCATGGTAATAACATTGAATATACGCATTTTCAAATTGTTTATTACTTTAAACTTGCAAATAAAAAATAAAGCACTCCCATTTAACTACAAAAAAACAAAAAAAAATAAACAAAAAAAAATAAACTCAAGCTAATGTACTAATTAACCCATTTTCGACCACACAACAGTTAACATATGTATATATTGTTGTCAACAATTTATGGCAATTATTTTAACTTTTTTAATAATTTATAGGAAATGCATGACTAACATTTATTAAATGGCTGTAAACTTGGACTTGAATGCTTTAAAAAAATAAATAAAAATAAATAAAAGATAAAATTTTAACACATTAAAGTAGCAATTAAATACACGCTAGGAATTGCACCGAAATCAATTAACATTTGTGTTGGTTGAATATTTCTTTTACAACAATTTTTTAAAGGAAGATCACAAAGTAAAACCTTTTGCCATAAATATAAACATATTTCAATATTTCTTAGACACAAAAATATGTAGCTCCCATATACATTTTTTTGCCAAATATTTTAAGTTAAACTATAAATTATAATAATTTTTTTTTTTCCTAAAAATGTTATTCTATGTTATTTGTGTTTGATTCTTTTTTTTAAGACATTCTCATGAAAAATTGTTGTTGTTATTTATAAGTAACAAGTAAGAGTGCTGCGCCAAATATTATCCATTCCTCACCATTTACATATGTAAATCTAGTTAAGTGAAGTAACTCCAATCAAAAAAAAAAAAAAAAAAAAAAAAAAAAAAAATATTATTACATATAAATATAATCGGCTCTTCATGGGTTAAGCAATTTCGAAAAATATAAGTATGTCCTGGAAGATCTCTTCAAAAGCTTTTAAATGATACCCATATTGACAATTGAATTTTTTATAAAAATTTCGGAGGCCCATAACTCAGAAAATATGGGCGAACGACAATATTTTCATTCAAATGTTTTTTTCTTATATTTTAATTCTATATCGCTCTATATATTTATATATATATATATATATATATATATATATATATATATATATATATATATATATATATATTTTTTTTTTTTTTTGTGAATGGAGTTACTTAATTGTTCCAAATGATATGGACAAATTAGAGGCAGGCGTGGTGCTTAGCCCACGGCCTCGAAGGACAAAGACTGATCTTGCTAATTTTTAATAGCAAAATTTTCGAAACTATGTCCGATCGATTAGCGTATTTGAATTTTCTCTAGCTAATTTAATGCCTTGGCAAAGTTGATTTTAACACTAACACGGACGGACAAATGGACATGGCTCAATCGACTTCGCTATGCATAAGAAGACAGAATATATTTATTTTTTTTTTTTAGGCAATAATGCCTATTTTATAATTTTTGTAACCGTGCTACATTCTTTAGGAAAGGGATAGACGAGAGATAAGACAGGTGGTGAAAGGAGAGAGACAGAGAGTTAGTTATTTTACTTCGCCGGCGAATATGCTATGAAGAAGTACCAACGAAGGAGGCTGCATTTTTAATGTTAACTCTGAATACGTAGTTATACCATTAAACAAAAAAAAAATTTTTTTATTTTTTGGTTGGCGCAGGAGTTGAACCTTGGCCGACCGGGTTTGTAGTCAACGTGTTAACCACTTTGACTTCAGTAGCCTAAAGTGGTGGCCTCCAAGGTGCAACATTCACGTAAAAAACATGTTTGTTTAATAGTTATGCAAATAAAATTTTCTTAATAAAGGAAAAATTTTTAACAGTCGGTTTTAAAATACTTAAGTTCTGTAGACACAAAAATTAAAAAGTAACATTCAGACGAATTGATAAACTGCTTTTCTTTAAGTCGGTTATAAATAGTTACATAAAATTTACCGAAATAAAGGTGTTAAATTTTACCTTTTGAGAGCGAAATCGTAATATTATTTTGATAATAAAAAAAACCCTATTATAAAAAAATTTATCTCAGTTTTGCTAATAGAACAACAAAAACGTGACCTAGTCCTATAATAATTAAAATTCGTGCTTTTGTCGCTGTTTGTAGTTCTTTAAAATCTCATTTAAAATTTTTTCTTTATTTATTTTTCAATTATTTACTTTGAAAATAAATAATCAATTTTTCGCTAATTGTCACGAAATTTCTATTACTAATTATTTGAATAAGAAAAAAGAAAATATAATTAAGTACAAAAGTACTTAAAAAAATAATTATCATAAAAATATGAATTAAGCAATTTGAACGCAAAACAAAAACAAAATACAATTTTAAACCAATAATAAAAATTACAAAAAAAAAGAAATAAATAAATAAAAAATAAAAACAACTTTAAACCTGATTTACTTTAGAGGTATTTTTGTACAAAAAAAAATATTAAAAAATATTGATGACACAACTGACACACAGAGCAGCAGTAAAACAGAATAAGGAAAAAAATTTTAAAGATAAATGTGATTTTGCATTAATGAACGACTCTTTGAGACGAGTTTTACACAAAATAAACGAACAGAAAAGTGAGATGCGTAATGAAACAGTGATAATATTTAAAAAAAAAACTCACAGCAAATGAAATTAAATAAAAAATATCATAAGATTTTGTAAATAAAACCTTTAAAACGAGATAATTTTTTTTAACCGCATGCAACAATCTTTCTCATAAATATTAATTTATTTATATTTTAAGCTCGCACACAAATATATACACACACGCACACGTGTTATCGTCGTATTAGCATTTAACCAATTGCTTAACAGGTGATGATAAAAGCCACTCATTGTGTGAAAATAATGTATTAAAATATGATAAATGTGTAGAAAATATCCAAGCACATTAGAGTTCGGTTATGACGAACTACAACTGAAATGGCTGTTTTGTACGGTTCTAATTTAATATAAAGTAAAAAAAAAATTTAATAAAAATTAATATTTAATATAAATTAAAAAAGAAGAAGAAAATTTTTTATAAAATTAAAAATATTCTAATTTAAAAAGAGTCAGTTAAGTTACTTTTTTTAATTTTTCTTTACAAGTTCCATGGTATTTAACGAAAGGACTTAAAAACAAGATTATTTCTGAAAGGTCGTCATAACCAATCTTCACTGTAAACATGGTACCTTAAGAGAAACCTGTAAACAAAACTATTGGGAGTAAAGAAATTATCTGTTTTAAACAATACTTCTTACCAAAGAACAATTTACGCTAATTACATTGTATAAAATTACCATTAACTACAACAACAACAAACACTTGTCCATATACATATTTAAATAGAAAACTAAATACATCATCATCATCACATAATAATTATCAATCTCATTGAAAAAGTAATAACAAGAGCTTTTATTTATTTAAGAAAATAAAAAAATTTTAAATATTTATTGTTACGTTTTTATTAATGACACGCGCCACTGTTTTAAGCCAACCACAACATAACTTGCGGTCAGTATTGAAACTAAACTAAACCTTTTCATTGAACTTCAGTGCTAAAATCATTAAAATTTACAAACACTTTTTTATAATTTATTTCTTTTTGACTTGGCATAATTATTTTATTGTTGTTTTTGATTTTATTATTATTTTTTAATAAAATTTCAATTAGAAATTCTATTGAATTTTTAGCTTAACAAAAATTTTAAAATATAAAAAAAATATAAAACTTTTAATAATAATTTGTATTTAATATTCATTCAAATTTGTGATTAAAGTTTGAGACTTTATTATTAATTTTAATTTTATAATAAATTTAGCTAACTATGTTCAGTAGACACAACTGCGTCCGACAGAATATCAATGTTGTTACTCAATATTTCGACATGTGTTATGCTTCAATCTGGCAACTTTAATGCCCTCTGATATTCTTAAAAGTGCTTTTTGTCAATTGTAAGAAATTAATTTCAAAAAGACTTTCGTGAGAAATTTTTTTTACTGACTTATGTTGATTGAATAATAGATCTCGAAGTGTCATATTCCAAAAATATTAATGTCGAACTTGACTTAGCCAGGCTAGCACCATTCCATATAAAAAAACACAATGTACTGACAACTGTTTTAGTACCATCAGTTGCTTCTCTAGATCTCTACGAAATGACATATTTTTATCAAAATAATATTCGTTATTTAAACCAGGGTTCTAAGCGATCTACTCACAAAATTTTATTCAAATCTATCGAGCAATTTTTACGTGATGCAAGCACAAACAAACAGACAAACGACAAAAACTCCAAAAGTAGGTGTTTGTTGATATGGAAGTTGATTACTATCTACACAAACATCAAAAATACCAAAAAAAATGCATCATCAGTGAAAACATGTTGACGGATATTTTCCTAATTGAAAATTTTGTTTTAAAAATTTGAATAAAAAATTTTTCTTGGGAAATGAAAATATTATTGATAACCTAGAAAAACTTGTTGTTAATCTATTTGTGTAAAAATAGTTAGACTTTTCTAAAATGATTATTGTTGTTAACGATCCGTTAAATAAAATATTCCATCTATTTTTTCTGTATTTCAAGTAGGCGTGGCACTTCCCATATAAATTAAATATTTTACATTGTGTTACTTGGAAGCTATAAAATTAGGATCTTTTGAAATTTTCCTTAAAATCACGAGTTACTGCATTTTCTTCATATTATCTTCTTTGTAGGTTTGGCCACACACTTTTACATTATATTCAAAATCTCTGCAATTGCTCTTATGACTCAAAAAATTTATTTTAACAGCGTTTGAACTTTAGCTAAAAAATTCTTCAGTGCTTTGAAAGACTTCTTTAATAGACTCAGAAAATTTCTATTTTACAAACATTTCGAAAATGTGTCAATAGTGTCATAAATCTCTAGAAAACATAAGTCCACTTATTATTTCAGGATTTCTTTTATTTCCCCATTAAAAACTTCGGTCAACATAAAAACGTAGCAGCTTTCATCATTTATTATTTTTTTTATAAAAGTGACTTATGCCAGTTTCAAAATAAACGGCTCATATAATTGCGTGATTTATTTGTTTATTTTTTAGGCTTTTTGTTTTTAAACAACAATTGTTTAAAGTTGTTTACTAAGATAACGTTATTAAAAAAAACTATAACTTTTGTAAAGGGTGTATCAGAAGCCAGGCAATTTTTTTTTTTGCAAAAATTTAAAATTTTGTAATAAAAACACTTTTTATAAATTTAGCAGAATATCATTTCTTTTCATGCTTGTGCCCAAAGAACTAAGTCATTGCTAAAACGTTTTTGAAAATTTAAAAGTTTATGCTTATTGATTAGTCCCGATTTAAAAATGTTATTGTTTTTAAAAATTAAAGAGTGTCTCCAAGCAACATACATACGGGCATTATGAACCGTAACAAACATCACCTTGAAATTTTAAACAACTGCATATCCCTAGCAAACCTAACAGCAAACAGTTATATAATAAATGTAAAAACTAAAGGGTGTCCCCATAGGTGATGAAAATTTACCTCGCTTTAAACAAACACTTACAGTTGTACGGAATGACCGTTATAATAAAAAGTGTTAATGCTGAAATTTTAAATTAAAGGGTGCCCCAATAGTTCATTTAATTTGATGTATCTGGCCATAATTTTAAATAGTTAAAGATAGTTGGTTGAAATTGCCAAAGAAACTGTTTTGCTATAACAATTATAAAATTTGGATTAAAGGGT
Source organism: Cistogaster globosa (assembly GCA_937654795.1). Classification (NCBI taxonomy): domain Eukaryota; kingdom Metazoa; phylum Arthropoda; class Insecta; order Diptera; family Tachinidae; genus Cistogaster; species Cistogaster globosa. The sequence goes on along the minus strand of OW569404.1, from coordinate 7,406,939 downwards.
GTCCCAATAGTTATATTATTTCATATATGTGGGCAAGCTTGTGACAGACAGCACTAATATACAAAAAAATAGTATTGCTAAGTCCGCTTTAACGACATGTAATCATTTAAAATAAAGGGTGTTCCCAAAATTGATGTAATATTTTTTTTAATTTCTTTTAATTGCATTCATATTTTGTTTTGCGACATTTAAAAAACCCCTTCCGATATTTTTCGAATAAAATATATTGAAATCAATATATAATAACCATCTTAAGGAAACATAATTTTAAATTTGCCTGTTTTGAAGTCGGTGTTTTTTGAAAAAATTATTGATATGACAAATTTAATAAAACTGTTTAAGAGGCCGCTTTTAATGTAACACCTCTTTATGTTTTATAAATCTAAATCTAATTTTAGGTTACCCTGTAATTGTTAAAAATACTTAATTAGTAATTTCTTTATTTATAAATGGATTTTTGTTAAGTATTTTTAAAAAAATAATCCAAAATTTAATAGTGACAGCCAAATAATTGATAAGAATATAAATTTTTACACAGATAGATGTCTGAATTTTATTAAACACAAATTTAAATTTGGCCCAAGAAACGATAGAAAAAGAAAAAAAAAATATAATTAATAAAAAAAAAAGATAAGGTTGACCTTTGCTCAAACACACACACACACACACACATACATACAAATGAAATGTACAAATAAATATTAAGAAAAACAAAAATTTCATTTGATATTTATTTAAATTTTGTTTATTTTCAATTATAGAAAATATACTGTTATCGCACCTGGCACCATACATTCCCATGAAAAATATACAGCAGCAGTAGCTGTACATCACACCTCCCAACCCTGTCAAATAAAAGTCGGTATTACGGGACCTTCTTACAACGAAACTAAACAGGTGGAAGTTTCACAGAATCAAGTAAAACATGTTGAGTTTGACTTGCCCAGTCTGGAAAAGGGCGATTACAATTTGACAGCTGAGGGTGTCAATTGTTTGAACAATTTTAAAAATTCCACAAAATTAATTTATAATAAATTCAACAATCATGTTAGAATACAAACAGATAAGGGATTGTACAAGCCCGGAGATGAAATCAACTTTCGAGTTTTATTTTTGGACAAAAATTTGAGACCAGCTGAACCAGAAAAAGATGCAGTCATTTGGTTTGAAGATGGCAAACGTAATAGAATAAAAGAAATAAAAGACTTCAAGACCAAAAAAGGAGTTTATACTGGTAAATTTAAGGTTTCCGAGTATCCAGTTACAGGTGGCTGGCGTTTGGGTGTTAAAAATGGTGCTCGATATGATCGTACGGTATACTTTGAGGTTGACAAATATGTTCTGCCTAAATATATAGTCAAGGCGGAGTCTACCGAAGCGGTATCAGTTAAAGATGGAGACATGCAGGTGATAGTAAGAGCCAAGTAAGAGTTTTTTATTTAAAATACTTTAAGCTTTCAAATTGCAAAATCTTACTTTCTAGCTACACCTACGGTAAACCTTTGGATGGCAAAGCCACTGTTATTTTATCTCTTGGCTCTGGCTATTATTTTGATAGCAGCCGTAATGGGGAAGTTAACGGAGAAATGAAGGAACCTCCCACCCTTATTAAAACAGCCGATATGATTAGGGGCAAGGCCAAAATTAATTTCAATGTTAAGGAATATGAGGCTCATTTGCAATATAAAAACTCTCCTTCTTCTCTGAACATTGTGGCCACTGTTGAGGAACAATTTACTGGTGTAAAAATCAATGACACAACATATTCTACTATTTATCCCTATCGCTATGCTATGAATTGTATAAGTTATGAGACCTGTTCCACATTTGAAGCGGGCAAAGAAAAAGATGTACTATTTCAAATCACGTACATAGATGGTTCTAATTTGAAGGATACCAAATCCACTATTGAATTAATCTACAAAGAAGTTTTACGTAAAAATCATTGGTGGCATCGTGAACGTAATTTAGATGATGATGATACAGAATTAGTTACCACCATGGAACCACCAATATCAGAAAATTCTACTGTCTCCTTTAAGGGACATATGAATGAAACGGGTTTTGTAAACTTTAAGGTTTCTCTGCCCGACTTGCCGGAATATGAAGGCTACTCACATTATTATTCATTGGAAATAAAATATCTAGATGAACAACGTGAAGTTTATTCTACTTATCAGCACCGCGAACCAAAGAAAGTTGATACGCCCAAAGAAGAAGATGAAAAGTCAAAAGAATATTTGATATTAGTGGATAAATATTCCTCGGAGAGCAAGTAAGTTAAAATATCTAAAGATGTTTTTTCCAAAAAAAAAATTTTTTTGAAAAGACTTTTTTTTTTAAATTTCTAAATAAAAAATTTTCGATAAATAAAATAAATTCGAATTTAAATATATTTTATTGAAAACAATCTTCTTAGATTAATTAATATAACTTATAAATGATCATAATTTTTTGAAATGTTAAGTAACCATTGTTTTTTTGAAAAAATTGTTATCGATAACAACTTGAGAAAATATTATTTTCACGCCATTATTTACAAAAAAATTGTAGTTTACACTATTAAATATAATTTGTTTTTAATTCTTCTAATATCGAAAATCTTTTTTTTTCAGTTTTAGGGTAAATATTTAGTTTGCAAAAATTGTTATCGATAACAAATTTATAAAAAAAATTATCAGTATTTTTAATAATAATTTTTTTTAACAAAATAATATTTATTTACTGCATTTAATAAAAATTAGCTTTTGTTAAATCTTTTTAGTCTTCACTTTCGATTTAATAATATCGATAATAAATAATTATAATATTTAGATTTGCAAGAAAACAATTTTTTTTACAAAATTTGTTATCGGTTAAAATGAAAAAATAATAATTTTACGCTAATTCACAACAGATTCATAGTTTTTTCTTTTAATATGTTATCGATATAGAAACTTTCTTTGATTCTTTAATTTTAGGGTAAATATTTTTTTGCACAAATTGTTATCGATAAAAAATTTAGAAAAAAATGGATCAGTGTTTTTAATAATTCCCCATTTTTATAAAATATTATTAATTTAATGTTTTTAATAAACATTAGCTTTTGTTAAATCTATAATGAATAAATAAAAATATTTGTTTGATTTGAAGGCAACAATTTTTTTGGCAAAATTTGCTATCGATAACAATTTAAAATAAATTAATTACACGCCAATATTCACAAAAGAATAATAGTTTACTCTATATAATATAATTTGTTTTTAATTTTTTTAAATATGTTATCGATAACAACTTTTTTAAATATAAATATGTTTATTGTCCCTTTATTATTTTTTATTTAATTTTATAATTTTAAATAAGGCATATTTCATTTTTCTTTTTATATTGAAAACAAAAAATCAACAACATCTTTTTTTAATTTATTTTTAAAGCAAAATATTATATCTTCATATCTTTCCAGGCTGTATTTAAATAAAGACGATCAGTTTACTCTAAACTCTAGTCAACCTTTGTCCTACTTTGATTACCATGTCATTGGTCGTGGCAATATTTTAAAGAGTGGTCACATTGATTTGCCCGATAAACCCAAAGTATACAATTTAACCTTGACCCCAGAAAGATTATGGGCACCTAATTTTGGCGTCTATATCTACTACGTAGATGAAAAAGGTGAATATCGTTATGCGGAGCAAAGATATCATGTTGACTTTGAATTAGAAAATCAGGTAATTTCTAAGACATTTAAATGAATGCAAATAATATGTATTTGCAATTTAATTTTTTAAGATTAATGTCACCGCCCCTGAACAAGTTAAACCGGGCGAGGAAGTAGCTCTAAAGATTAAAACAACTCCCAATTCATTTGTCGGTCTAATGGCTGTTGATCAGAGTGTTTTACTGTTAAGATCTAATAATGATTTAAATTCGTATGAATTTAATTGGGTCTTGGGCTCATACAGTACCAACACTCCCCATCAGGGTGGTTATTCAGAATATCCTGGCACTACATCCGGTTGTGTTACCTTAACAAATGCTGATTATTTTTATAATTGGACCAAACCGAATTATATGTCAAGTGAGTTGTTGCGTGAGGCCTTAGAAGAGCAATATGTAGCAACGGTAGGTTGAACATTTTTTTAATTTTTTAGGACCTTTTTCAGTTGCAGATCGTGGTTTTATTAGTAATGATGATATTAATCTTAAGACTATAGCTAATGCTCCAATGTCATCCAGTGCTCAAGGTGCTGCAGTAGGATTCGCCGCTGAGAATTCTTTGGCAGGTGCAGCTGGTGGTGCTGGTAATATACAAGTACGCAAAGATTTTTCAGAAACCTGGATGTTTACTGATATTGAAAAGTAAGTTGCTGTATTAAACATCCCTTTAGTTTAAATATATTTTATTTTTATTAAAAAAAACAGCACTGAAACGGATGAATTTATATGGACTGCAAAAATACCTCAAACTATTACCAGCTGGATTCTAACAGCTTTCTCGATGAGTCCTACCAAGGGTTTGGCAATTACCAGGGAACAAACTAAAGTCAAAACTTTCCAGCCCTTCTTCATATCCATACGTTTGCCGTACTCAGTTAAAAGAGGTTCACTTGTGAATATTTTTTCCTGTTTAAGAATTTAATTCATTTTATATTTCAGACGAAGTTATTAATGTACCTGCCTTGGTTTTCAATTATATGGAGAAAGATTTAGACGTCGAGGTAACCTTAGATAACAGTGATGGTGAATATGAAATTACCGAGTTCGATAATGAAGTTATCATTGAGCCGAAGTTGACCAAGAGTATACGTGTTCCAGCTAATGGAGCTGCCGGTGTTTCTTTCCTGTTAAGGCCAAAGGTTATTGGAAATATTATGTTGAAATTCACCGCCATATCACCAGTTGCTGGTGATGCCATACATAAGACTATGAAAGTGGTTCCAGAAGGCATTACCCAATATGTCAATCGTGCTTATTTTGTTACTTTGAAGGAGGAGCCTGAACATAAGTCCTCATTTGAATTGGAATTACCCAACGACTTAGTACCCGATTCGCAACACGTTGAAGTTGGTGTTGTGGGTGATATTATGGGTCCCGTTTTAAACAACTTAGACAATTTGGTGCGCATGCCAACAGGTTGTGGTGAACAAACTATGTCCTCGCTGGTGCCCAATTATTTGGTCATGAAATATCTATTGAATTCAAAACGCCTACCTCCTACTATAAAGGCCAGGTTACGTTATAATCTAGAGACTGGCTACCAAAACATGTTAAATTATCGTCATACAGATGGTTCGTTCAGCAGTTTTGGTCCTTCTCAAGCTAAGGAAAAGCCTCGAAATGGCTCTTTATGGTTGACCGCCTATGTATCACTTTATCTGCAACAAATTAATGAATTTGCTGACGTCAATGAGAAAATCATTGAAGAGGGCTTGGCCTACTTAAGTAAACAACAGGCTCAAAATGGATCATTTACCGAAAAGGGTGATTATTTCTATGATTCACAAAGAAATCATATCGCTCTAACAGGTGCTGCTGTATTGGCCTTCCTAGAGAATTCCACTTATGCCGACAAATACTCTCGCGAAATAAGTGAAGGTTTAGAATTTATCGCTAAAAATATAGAAAAAACCGAATCTCAACATGCCCAGGCAATAGGCACATACACCTTAAATAAGGCTAAACATGCTGCAGCTAAGAGAGAACTTAGTAAAGTAAAGTCCTCAGCTAAAACTGACTCAGATCGCATGTGGTGGTCGACGAAAGACAAACCTCTTGGTCGCGGATGGTGGTATTATGTGTTTAGCAATGATGTGGAAATAACTTCATATAATTTATTGACCCTATTGGATCAGGAGTCTACCAAAGTCGATGACGTTATACCAATTGTTAAATGGCTAATAGGTCAACGTAATAGCTATGGTGGTTTTGCTTCTACTCAAGATACAGTCGTTGGCTTGACCGCTCTAATAAAGTTTGCAAAATTTGCCGACTACGAACCGGCCAGAATGGATGTTGAAATTGTGTCAAAGGATAAAAAGGAAACCATTAAATTGACTGAGGATAATGGAATTTTGTATCAAAATGTAGAGGTAAGTTCATAAAGTATTTCTTATATTCACGTTGCTAGACTCTACAACTTGCTAGACTGTAACTTACAATTATTTTCAACGATATTTTATACAAATATAAGGTTTATGACGACTTGCTTATATTTTGCACTGAAACCACGCAGTCTTCTAAAATATAGAGAGTTGTGTATTACAACATCTAAGCTGATACCGATTTAGACAGAATGTAGCCTCATAATCGTTGAACAAATAAAATAATTATTTAAGAACAATCTTAAAATTCATAGCAGAGTAAAAAGTGTCCGCATTTTTTAAGCACGTGGTCATAAAAGACATAGAAAATATTTTCTTAGTTAAAGCAGTCTTATAATATTTAAACTTAAAATATGTAGAGAGAATGTTAAGTCAATGCAACCATTTTTATATCCTTAATCACAGGTGGAAAAAGGGTGTATCTAAGTTTATGTCGATTGTAATTTATACGATATCCATTTCCGACCCTCTAATATCTATATTTTTTAAGCTCTTTTGCATAGCAAAGTCGATTGAGAGATGTCCATCTGTCCGTCCTTGTTCGGGTTGAAATCAACTTTGTCAAGGCACTAGATGAGCTAGAGAAAATTTAAATATACCAATCGCTAAGACGTACCTTTCAACATTTTGATACCAAAAATCAGCATCGGTCTATGTCCCTTGAGGCAGCAGGCAAAACACCATACCTGCCTCTAATTTTCTCACACCTTTTTGAACAAGTTTACTTTACAGAAGTAACGCCAATCAAAAAAAAAAAAAAAAAAATGTTTTAAGTGATAGAAAATTAAAAAACAAAGAAAACTACATATTTCCGAGTTATGTGTCCATATTACCGAGTTATGGGCCTCTGAACTTTTTATACCAAAGTACGATTGTACAGCATATTTTTTATGAAATCAATATGGGAATCATTTAAAAGCTTTTGAAGAGATACCTTAAATCTTTTTTTTAATTCTTAACCCATTAGGAGCCGATGACATTTTTATGTAAAAAAATTTATTTCTGCCGCTGCAAAATATTTTTTTTTTATTGGAATTACAACGCTAAACTAGATTTTTATTACTGGTGATGGGTCAAGTTACTCCAAAATACTCTTTGGAGCACCGGCTTATACATGAGAGTTGTATTCCATTTTTAAATATTAACAAACAAAGTTTCTTTTAAAGCTGAATTTCTCTCTTTATTATCACAAATTTGCAAATAAAAATCAAAATGGGTCCGTTTGATAAAGTTCCGGTAGAAACTAGGAACGTGAGAAAATTTGCAACATAACTACTCCAAATGGAAAAAGTAAACGAACGCTTTATTAAAAGAAATTAGTAAGTAAATAACGGTGACTTTAGAAATTTTAAAAATATAAAACATAGTCCCGTTTTTCACCCCTCACCACTGGTGGAAAAGTGTTTGCTATTCCATTTGTAATTTTTATTATATCCATTTTTCGATCCCATGAGTTTATTGTTGTTTATGTTGAACAATTGGTAAGCTCTTACCTGATACAGCAATATTTTCAGTTACTAAGCTGGGACAACAACCCTGATTACAACTTAAAATTAAAAAAATAACAGAAAAACTTTATGGTAGGAAAAAAAATTCTTGTTCAGTTTATTTACACGCTTTTATAAATTTCTTTAAATAAGAAATTATGATGCTTTCAAATAAGGGATATAAATATTTCGTAGGTGGTTTTAATAAAAACTTTTAATTAAATTAATTTTGCAAACCAAAACAGGAATAGAGCATCCTGCCAGTAACAAAATTTGTAACTAAATTTTTCGTCATTAACATTTTATACTCGTATTTTCATTCTTTCGTTGCTACTTTTAAAGTACAAAAACACTTTTTAATCACAACAAGTTATTGAGCAGAACAATTTTTAGCCGACTTTAAAAGTAGGAGGTTTTCAATTCGACTGCAGCTTGCTTTTTTATTGTTTGTACCCACAAAACTCAGTTATTTGTAAACCGATTTTGTAAATTTTTTTTGTTTATTTATTTGAAAGGTCATGCTTACAGATTTGTTTCATTTTAAAATAATAAATTTAAAAAATTAAAGGGTGTCCCCATGCAACATAAATATTTTTTACGAGTAGTAATAACCGTAAATGCATCCACTTTAAAATAAAAAAAACTGCGCATCACTCTAGCTCCCAATAGCAAAAAGTTATACAAAAGTAAATTCTAAAATTAAAGGGTGTTCCCATAGGTGAATTGCATAGACCTATATGGGCCTATGTTTTCAACCATTATAGACAAACGTATGAAAATAAGGCACAATATCGACTACTGTGGACAATATAAAAACAAATATAAATATTCAAAATTATGATTTAAAGGGTGCCCCAATAGTTTATTTAATTTAATGTATATTTTTAAACTGTTAAATGGAAATTTAAAAAGGTTATTTATTACTTAGTCCGCTGTAAAGAGTAGCAAATTTCAAATTAGAAATTAAAGGGTGTTCCCATAACTGATGTCATTTGACCGATATGGCCCTATTTTTAAAATCGTTATAGACAAACACTTGAAAATTAGATAGAAACACAATCTCTACATTCAAGAATAAATATAAAAATTAAAAATTAAAGGGTGCCCTTATAGTTGATGTAAGTGTATGTATAAGGCCCATTATAATTACCATCTTAAAAAAACATGATTTTTAATTTGTCTTTTTCGAAGTCAGTTTATTTGCAAGAACCATCTAATGTCAAATATTAATTAAATAAATTAAATTGGATTTGTGATAACACTAGAGTCAAGTGGTTAATGTAAAATTTAATTGCTTTAATTAAGGTTTACGTTAGCGTTTAGCCTAAGAAAAACAAAGTGCATTGAAGACGTCGCAGCCTGAGGAAAACGTTGGCTAAAAACGACGTCGAGGTAATTTTTCAAACCCAATCGTTAAAAAAGTAATCGAATAAAATTTAGAGACGTCATTTTTTAATGACCACATAGCGATGCAGGTTTTAGCTATATAAAACAAAATCTAACTCAAAAATCTCTTACTTAAATAAATTGTTTTATATTTCATAAATTTATTTAATTAAAGAAAACTTTCAAAAATGTGCAAACAAAAAACTTACTTTTTGCTTTTACTTTCAGATGCCTCCGAAAACGAAATTAATTGAATTCACCGCAAAAGGTAGCGGTTCAGCTCTAGTGCAAATCGCCTACCAATACAACATTTTTGAAAAAGATCCAAAGCCCAGTTTTACCATAGAGACAAAGAAACTTGATAACAAAAACAGGCCATCACATATGGAAATGTTAGTGTGTGTTAATTATGTGGGTGAAGGAGAATCTTCTAATATGGCGCTTATGGAAATTTCAACACCCTCGGGTTATATTATCGATGATGAAAGTTTAAAGGAAATGCAAAAATTAAAGAGAGTTAGTGTAAGTTTTGTTAAAATGAAAATTATCTACTTAAGAAATAAAATTATGTTTTGGTTATTTTTGTAGAATACGGAATTGAAAAACTCTGGTTCATTGTTGGTTGTATATTTTGATCATTTGTATAAAAATGATGAAACCTGTTTGATGGTGGAAGCCTTGAGAACTCATGCTGTGGCCATGCAAAAACCAGCTGCCATTCGACTCTATGATTATTATGATACTGATAGAAAGGCTACTGCTTTCTATGATGTCGATTCTAAGTTATGTGACATTTGTGAGACCGAGGAAGAGTGCCGTAAATGCAAATGAGCAACTGTTTTTAACATATTGTAATTTTTAATAATATAATTTTTTTTAATAAAAACCTAAATTTATTTTATTTGCTTAATTTAAACATATAACAAAATTCATTAAACTTTTAAAAATGTGTTAAAAAGAATGAAATCATGTAAAGATAATAAATTTTTGCAGTTATTGTCAAGAAAGAGAAAATAATTAAAAGTATAAAAAGATGAATTTGTAATAAAATTGAATAAATAAGTTTTAAACAAAAAAAAATATTCGTTCAAAAAGGATTAAAATAACAAACACATATTTACGAGGGTAGATCTGCTTTTTTATTTTGCTTAAAAATGGTATTTTTTTATAAATTATAAAATTTATATAAAAAATTTCTAAAAATTATGCAATGCAAAAACAAAAAAAATTTAATTTTTAATAAAATGGACTCAACGCCTTTTACCTCTCCCCCACTTACACCTGTTCATTAACTGTTAAACAAACGTACCCTTTTGAAATTTTCCAATAAAAATCTATCTTTGTTTTAAATTTTACTAAACCGACAGTCTTAAATGCCCATTTTTCGTCTCATCTGGGTGCTAGCTTTGCAATAAAGACGTATCGTATTTGATCTTTTAAACTTGATTTAGTTCCTTAAAACGGTTCAGACGCATAAAAGCTCCAAAGAAAGAAGAAAGTTTTCTACCTTTCTGGTCCTCTCTTTGAAAATGTAAATGCCATTTTTTCGGTGAAGACAAAAATCTGTCCGTTTTTCAAATTTCAGACATCAAGTGAGTTCAACTTTATGGGGCTATGTGTCGAACGGTGATCAAAATCGTGTACTTATTAAAATAAAAATTTGACATTAAATTGATTTCGAAAAATTGACCTAAAATTGGCTTCCAAGACGATGCGTTTTGACATCACTCGGTTATTTTCTGCAAGGTTTTTTTGCGTAACGAATTTGAGCCTAGCTAGCAATGTTTGAAATAGCGGCTCAAAGTAATGCGTCTTGAATGCGCTTTTTCAGGAGCAACCCTAAAGCGTTTTCATTTTTGAAAAAATAATTTCGTAGATTAGAATTTATTTTTTGTGTTTTTTTACAATTTAAAAAAAATAGAAATTGATTTATTTATCCGCAGAAAAATTTTTTTACAAGTCTACTAGATTTAAGAAATTCTGCATGATTTTCTACTTTTTATCGTCTTCATTGTGCGCTTTATTTTGCATTCTATCGTCAATAAAAAAGAAAGCTACTTTCGCAAAACTATAATCTTTTAATAAATTATTCCCCACCAAAAAATAAAAATCAAAGCTACCATCTGCCAAGATTTTTCCTATAACCATGGCTAGAATGAAATCTGCTCTTTCTTTCGCCTGGTAATGTGTTTCCATTCGACCTAATTTGTCCCCGCCTGTTCTTTATCACACCGGGCTTACATCTCTTAAAGATTTTCTTATTACCATGACAGGGATGGACTACTACCTTTATTTAGCTTCGAGGTTCACCTCGCATTTTTTCTCTTCTTGTCCTTATGTATCCCCGTTTATCCCCGCTTCTTCTTTATCAGCCAGGATTCAAGCACTGAAGAATTTCCTATTACCATGCATTCTGTTTCTCTTAAGATTCGCCATTCGCTTCGTATTGTTTCTTAATTCGTACAAATGTGTCTCCGCTTGTCCATTATCACACCAGGTCTTCAGCACTTAAGATTTTCCTTTTAATTGAAAATACTTCACTAAACTAGATTTTTTTCCAAAAAAAATATGGAAAAGTTAGAGAAAGGCTTGTTGTTTTGCGTGCTGCCTCTAGTTTTACAAATTCTTAAAATTTCTATAATGTTTTTATTTGACCTTTTTTAATTATTATATTTTATTGAATTTATAAGCAATAGGTCTTTTTTGTTTATTATATATATTTTCAATATTTCGCTACTCCATTGTGTAGCATCTTCAGGAAGAAGATTATTATATATATTGAAAATATATATAATAAACAAAAAAGACCTATTGCTTATAAATTCAATAAAATATAATTCTTAAAATTTTAATTTTAGCTTTCTAACCCCGTTACTTTTAGAAGTTATATATTCGATGCTATTAAAGAGACCCGTCTAATGGAAATAACAGGCAATTATTCGACACTAACAGAATACTCAACTTAAATCCTTTTTAGAGATGCTAAATAGTTTGCCATAGTTTATTATTGTTATTTTTTACCTCTTTTGTGCATTGAGTTAATTTGTAGTGTTTCTTTAGTTTGAAAAATAAAAATAATTAAATATAATTTTCGATAAATAAATTTAAAAAAGAATGAAAGCAAAATTAATTTTATAACGAACTTTTTAAAAACAACGTCAGAAAAAAAGAAATAAAGTAAATACGAGGGCTGCTCTATATATTTCTGGCTTAATAGTGAAACTGCGAATATTTATAATCAAAAATGGTTTTATTGTTTTTCAAAGTATTCTCCAGCATGATTTATACACTTTTGCATGCGCTCAAACCAGTTGTAGAAGCAGTTTTTCCACTCCGATTGACACACCTCTAAAACATGGTTTTTGAACACTTCAAAAGCTTCTTCAGGTGACGGAAATCGTTGAACACGCATTTTTTTCTTGATGTGCGGAAACAAGAAGAAGTCATTAGGTGCCAAGTCAGGGCTGTTCGGCAGATGACCCATTAATCGACGTTTTGGCCGGTCAAAAACGCTCTGGTTTGAGCCGATGTGTGAGAGCTCGCATTGTCATTGTGAACAATGATTCGTCTTCTCTTGTTGGTTTTTCGAATTTCTCCGATGACTTCAGGCAAACAAATTGTAGTGTACCACTCAGAAGTGACCGTCCTACGTTGCCCAAGCGGAACAGTCGCCACATGACCAGTTTTGCCGAAGAAACAAGCGACCATTTGCTTCGGAGTACTTCTTCCACGAACAACTTTCGTTGGATTTTGCTCGTCTTTGAAGACTCACACGGTCGATTGTTGTTTCGTTTCGGACTCATACGCATAGATCCATGATTCGTCACCTGTGACGATCTTATAAACGTCTTTTGAAGCACTGCAATCGTATTTTTGAAACATTTTTTTTGCACCAATCGACACGAGCCTTTTTTTGAGCGACTTTAAAATTGTGCGGGATCCAACGAGAACAAACCTTTTTTACGGACAGGTGTTCGTGCAATATCGAATGTATGCTGGTGAAGAAATGTCCAAGGATATCTTCACATCTCGGTATGTCGCATGTGGTTTTTGCATTATGAGTTCACGCACGGCATCAATGTTCTCTGGCACAACCGCCGTTTTTGGACGACCTTCACGGAATTCGTCTTTGAGCGAGCTTCGGCCACGATTAAATTCATTATACCAATTTTTCACAGTGCTATAGAATGGTGCTTCATCGCCATACAAAGACTTAAAAACAACACAAACAATGGTCGTACGTCAAAATGTTTTGAGTACGATTATGCTTAAAAATGACAAACTTTCCAATGGAAATGTCAGATTGCACTCGGCAGCACTCAGTGTTGCCAGGCCAGAAATATATATAGCAGCCCTCGTAAGTAAACGACAAGAAGCAAAAGTCAAAAAAGCGTATCGCCGAGTACCGAACACAAAAAAAATCTCTCTTTTCCACCCGTAATTTGCTAACAAACTAAATGTTTCCCTTCCAAATGTTCGCTCCTCTAAACGGGGACATATATTTTTAAACAGGAAAATGCACACTATTTTCAGATTTACGGTTGTTATCTGTAAATTTAACGAATATTGATTTTTTTATGCCGTTTTTCTTAAGAACTTATCGTAAATCTGGCAGCGCACAGTGGCACATTTGTAGAGAAGGCGGTCAAAAATCCGAAACTTTCTTTCTTTCTGTTTGGTAGGTGGGATTCTTAACTTTAATTTTTAATAAAAAGCATAAAAGTCGATCGACCAAAAAAAAAAGTTACGAATGGTTTAATATTCGTTACCATTATTAATTAAAGTTGAGTATAAAAGACAAGCGTTAAAACATTGAAGAAAATTTTTTCATATGTCCTATTCTTATTGTTACAAATTATAATTATTAATAGTATTGAAATCTAAATCTAGTCAGGAAACGTCAAATTTTGGCCCACTTTAATATTTCTAAACTGCCTTTTGAAATAAAAAATTTAAAATTAAAAAAAAAATTTTTAATAACGAAAATTTTTAATGAAAAAATCATATTTTAGTTAGTTTTATTTTACTATAAATATATTATTATTTTCATCTTCTAACAATCGTTTAGACTGCCTCCTCTTCTAATTCGACTGGGGTTGTTTTCCATTTTTGTCGAATGTTGGAAATATATGAATCTGAAGTACACAACAGAATGGTGATGGGGTCTTCATTAGTACAACATTTAGACATTTTTATTGTGCTATGTTCGCGAAAAAAATCTGTAGTCTTGGTTCCTTTTTTCCTGCGCTTCTTCAGACAGATCTCCTATTAGTAGCATATTGTTCATATTGAATGATTTGCTCACCAATGAGGACATATATCTCCAAGAGTATTTTTCATTGTAAAGTGCAGCTGCTTAGTTGTCGTAATCCACAAATTTTTTTGCTTTTATCTTTCTGCTGCAACCTAAGAGTTGTTATATAAAAAGAATATGCTCCATAAAATTAATATTTATATGAAGAGGCAACAAGGCACAGTTTTTTTCTGTTAAATAAAAATTTTCTGCCCTAATTTGTGTGTTTGTATATTTTTGTGCAATTAGTATGCGTATCTCGTGTTGCGAACACTTTAAGACTAATAGGGGAACGATTTTTTAATATTTAAATAAACAGGCACTAAAGCTAAGATCACACGATTGTCGTAATGCACCAAATTGGCCCAATTTTTATTGTGTAGATACAAGTATTGTGGACAATGCTAAAATTGTTCCAATCAAATTTTCTGCAGTCACACGATTGCCCTATTTTATTAAAATTTTATTGGTACAAGTTGGCGAATTGTAATTTTGTGGCAATAAATTGTGCCTGTCGTTCATACGGTTGTTAGACAATGCGGCAACACCAAGAATCAGCTGTTGTAGTTTCCGGCAAATATACATAATTAATTTGCAAACTTTGTATTTTGTTTGTTGTATTCAAAATGTTATTTAAAAAAAAAAAAAAAAGCTAGCGGCTGCTTTTTGTGTTTTTTATATACTTCAAATAAAAAAAAATCTAAAAAATAAAAGATTTAAAAAAAAAAACAGTATGGGTCCGAGATTGGGTGAAAAAACGGGCTACTGATGGTGCATTCCAGAAGACTCTAAAAGAGTTCCAAGAAGTAGACAACCAAGTTTTTTTTGCTTAAAAACTTACATAAGCAACGAAGCAAGAGCAAGAATTTGAAAAATATTTTATGTTACAAATTGGTGAATTGCCTTGGCAATATAAATACATTTAAATTTAACTTATATCAAAAAGTATTTTTTCTAAATCTCCTGTATTAAAGACAAAGAAAATAGATTTTGAAAAACACAAAAACAAATTGTATTGTATTGATTGAATTGAATAGTATCGAAATATTGATAAATACAAAGCAAGTATCATTGATAAACAGAAGCGACCTCAAGCTCGAGATAAAGAAAGCAAATTAAAAAACAAATCAAAATATTTAAAAATAACTATTGTTCTGCTTTCAAAACAGCTTGCATCGTAGTCTTAGCAAGCTGCATATGCAATTTATTAGCAGCTTTTTTATTTGTTTTGGCTAATTATCGCATTTGCGATGCCAAATACACGCAATCGTGTGCCAGTTGTCTTCTTTTTCTTCCAGGCACTTGGCCGCACGCTGCAATAACTCGTCGTGCTTATCCTCCCCGGAAAAAGAAACATTTTTCAATTTAATGTTGCCTCTTTTCAGCTCTTGCTCTGGTTGTTCATTTTCAGCATCTATTGTTGACATAGAGCCAGTACTTTTTGACAGGTCATGGCTATTGTAAAATTGCATGGAATTCCAATGCGGCCAATGTGGGTGCTCCTCAATGCTTAGTATCAGGCAATTTTTTCATCGTATGTCCAGGGTGCTATAACGCTCGGTTTCTTTCTTTTTTTGGCACAGGTGTTGTCGGTGTGTAGTCGCCGAGGTAGCTTTCGGTACACGTGGAATCTTGCAATACGACGCAAAAATCTTGATTTAAATCATATTCCATTGTACAAGTTTAACTAAATATATGTAAATAAAATAAAAACTATTTATACGAGTAGTTGTACAGAAATATGTTGTTTATACATATATACTCACAACAAAAAACGGGCACGCTGAAGAAAAAAAAATATGTATAAATATTGGTGGTAATGAAAAACTACATAAATATGAAAGTATTTAGAATAAAACTTTAATTAAAAACAATTTTACATACAAAACACTTGAAGGCCCTCAACAAAATGAAAATATTGACGCGTATTGGAGACTTTGATTGCCGCAAAAAATCACAATAAATTGGTACATTTTTGGAATTTTAATTGCCGCACAGTTGCATATAAAGTAGTCACACGATTGCCGCATCAGGGTTGAATTTGGTTGGTAAAATAAGCACAATATTGACCGCGATTGCCGTATGAACCAATTTATTGTGCAATCACACGATTGGAATACAAAAAGTAGTAAAAATTGGTGCATTACGGCAATGGTGTGATCTTAGCTTAAGAATAATCAGGTACAGATCATCCCAAAATTGTGGTATACGAATAAGCAAGGAATTAGCTTACATTTCCTTGCCAATGTGATAATAAAACATACATTTAAAAGAATGCCATAATAAACATGTGCATTCACGTATTTTATTTAAGATTTCCTTTTTTAATTATTTTATTATTCTGAATTCATAATTCTTTATGATCTTATTGTACTCGAATGGGTAACCAAAATTTCATTAAATATTTAGATTTTGCAAATGTGATAGTTACAAAAGTTATAAGCGCCATCTTTCAAGGAGATTTAAAAAAAATTTGGCTTAACTTTTGTGTTAAAAAGTTAAAATAATTCAAAAATAACTCTGCAGAAAATAATTTTTTTTTATTTTTTCGAAAAATTTCGTATGTGTTCATAATTTTTATACAAAACACCTGATCTTTGGTCAGAAAAATTGCAGGCACACGGTCGCAGCCTGGCACACATATAATGGGGTATAGATGTGTAAGGCAGGTTTTGGGCTATAACACAGAGAAATATCTTTTTGACGTCGTTTGACGAGAGGGATAATTTTTACCTTTTTTTAAAACAAAAAATTTTAAAACTTCTAAAAAACGTAACGAGTTTATTTTGCTTGCTCTGATAACTAACAAACTGCATAGTTAAAGAAAATTTATTTTGATTTGATATCTTTTAAAATAAAAAAGTTATGGTAATTTGAAAATTAAAAAAAAATTTCATTTTAACAAAATATTCGGTAAGTCTATTTTGGATCACCCTGTTCAATATGTTATGTTTGGAACAGAGTTCTAAATATTTGCCTCTCGAGGTTTACTTTCAAATGAGCAAGAAAACACAAAGATCGGTAACCAAAAAAAAAAAAAAAAAATGATTTCTTTTCCGCCTTCTCAAAATATGTGCCACTGTGGAACGTCCAATTCACAAGTCATCTTTAATAATAAAAAAAGAGCTCTTTTTACAATTTGGTAACGGAACTATTTTTTCGTTAGACGCTGATGGTATTTAAAAATTTATATTGTTGAGTCATTAATAGAAACAAACCATGCCTTTATGATCCTTCTTCTTGTATTTGCCAGGGCAATTTTGATTGTTGGCAGTATTTAACAATTTAAATTATTTATACAGCAGCTACTGCGTAACAAAATATAAAAAAAATTATTAAGATATTGTGCCTACACATGTTTCATAGATAAGAATTTAATTTTTTTAACGATATTAAATAGATTATAACCATAAACCAAATAGTTAAAAATTTTTTTAAAACTTCTGGGGATAAAAACAATCATAACAAATCATAAACATTAAAAAAATATATATTTTTTTTTTTGTAACACAATTAACTATTTTGAAGAAAAAAAACAAACAAGAAATTTTAAATAATTTCTTTCGAAACTCCATAACATTGCTTTGCCATGCTACGCAGTTAATTAGCAAGACATAGGGGGAATCTTTTAAATAAATATAACTTTTTTCATGGTCAAGTTGCCACTATACTTTTTATGCGACTTGCGATTCATTGCAAAAATATCAGAACACACAGGCGAAAAAGTGTGAGTTTTCCTTATGGAAAGGCCTCCTTCCAAATCAATGCAGCATGTTTTACGTAGATATTTTATTACTAGTGGAGGTGTTTTGTAGGGTAAGCAAAGGCCTGATAAAGAGAAAAATAAATTGTGGACCTGGCCTTAGAACAGTTAGAAAATTCTACCCCGGCGAGCGCCAATTTTTTCACCGGATGTTTTTTGAGAACTAAAAAATAAGAAAAAAAAAATAAGTATTATTTCACACTTAAATATCATCGGCTTTTAATAGGTTAAGCGTTTTAAAAATTTAAAAATTTGTTTTTTCTGAAAGATCTCTTCAAAAGCTTTTAAATGATACCCATATTGTTATTTTTCAAAAAATTGTACACAATCATATTTTTCTATGAAAACTTCAGAGGCTCATAACTCGGAAAATATGAACGAGCGCCAGTTTTTTTTTTCTCTGGATGTTTTTTCTTACTTTTTAATTCTCTATCGCCCCAGATATTTGTTATTTTGATTGGAGTTACTTCGTTATTCAAAATGATATGGAAAAATTAGAAGCAGGCGTGGTGTTTTGATTGCTTGCCCAAAGAGCATGGACCGATCTTGCTGATGTTTTAAAGCAAAATTTTCGAAATTATTTCAGATTAGTGCCTTAGCGAAGTTAATTTAAGCTCGAACACGGATGGATAGACGGACATCGCTCAATCGACTTCGCTATGCATAAGAACTCAGAATAAAAATACTTTATGGGATCAAAATCGATATTTAAGAAATTACTTATGGAATGTCAAACTGATACATTCCCATTTTTCCACCTGTGGTAAAGGGTATAAAAATTTTCCACTAAATTTTGTTTTCTTTTTGTTATAATCCATCTAATAAATTTCAATAATTTATTTGTAACTAAAGTTTTTTTATTATCTCTTAGTAAATATTTTGAATATTTTAAAAAGAATTAAAATAAATTAGGTTAAGCCCACATAAGGAATTTATTATTAAAAATTTTTCATTATTAAAAATGAAAACAAGACAATAAAGAGACATACGCTATCATTAAAATCACGTCCACAAGAAATGTAAATCATAAAAAAACTTCTATGGAAATAATTCTTATATTTTGAAGAAGTAATTAAAAAAATACTTTAGCGCAAATAGAATTATTCCTTAAACAAATTTTAAAGATAAAACATTATAGAAGGCATTAAGCATTTAATCTACAAAATAAGGAATTTGTGGAAAACAATAAATAATAAATATGAGGTAATGATATTGAAGCTAACCACCATTGCTGGCACTGCTAATTCTACAAACTACGTTTCTAATAGCTGTTAAAGGCTGCTGTTTTCCCCTTTTATGATTAACAACTGCGCTCACTAGATGGGCCAGAGAAATTTTAAATACGCTAAGCAATCACACATAGTTTCAATAATTTTAATATTGAAAAACAGCAAGATCGATCTATTAGACAACATCCCTGAGCAAAAAACAGCTTTTTTTAACACAAACCCTTTCTGGTAGGAAAACAATTTTTTATTTCTATTTTTTTAAACTATTCAACGGAAAATCTTTTGTATCGTACATGTGGATATACGTATAGGGTGAAGGGTATATAAGATTCGGCATAGCTGGATATAGCACTCGTATTCGTTCTTTTTATGTTTAAGTTGTTTTAAAGTGTGTTTGTATTATTTTTTCTTTTCTTCTTACTTTTTGACTATCGAGACCAAATCTTAAATTCAAGGAAAATTTATTTTACTAGGCATCGCTGCGACAAATAAAACATTGCGAAAACACGGCAATAAAAGCAATAAATACTTTATAGTCTTAAAGAGTCAAAATTGTTTATGTTGTACAAATAAGTACATCACAGCAAAATATTTACTTATTAGTTGTGCAGACGAAACTACCTAATAAAATAAAGGTAACTTGTCTTAAAACATTCTGTACAATTAAGAGTTAATGTTCAGTCATCATTTGACTTTCAGACGTAAAGATCGCTTTTAAAATAAAAGCGAGAAAAAATATTGTATATAATTTAATTGTGATAATTTAAGTGGCTGATAAATGAGTTTGAAGTTCTATCTGACTATTTGCTTTTTGCAAGTCCTTTTACTTGCCTACGCTATGGAAGAGTAAGTGTTTAGTATCATTTGAAAAACATTCCTTTTTTTAAATTATCAAAATCAATACTCGAATTTTTTTTTCGCTTGCTTGTTTGTAATTTGTGGATAATTTAAGTTATTTCTTAAAATCCATTTACTAAGAAAAAAAAAAAGAACTTTCTGTTTTGGTTATTTTTCTTAATATTTTTCATCCAAAAGTTTTCGCATCTTTGCATTTTTTTTTTAATCCTTTTTTTTATGTTGTGTTAAAAAGCGAAGCAGGGCATTGTAAAACATGATAACGAATTTCCTTTAAAATGACATGATAACATTTCTTTAAGACTTTAATGTTTCATTTGGACCAGAAATAATACTGTAATTTTGTTTCTTATATTCTTTTTTAAGTTCCTCATATTTCATTTTCATTAGACTTGAAAAACACCCAGAAACAAAAAACCAAAAAAATATTATAATAATTATAATAATATCGAATTTTACTAGCAGAGACTGAAAACATTATTTTTAACACAGCTTAACAGAACACTGTTATTTAGTTAACAGAACACTGTTATTCACTTAACAGCCGTTGAAATTTTTACCTTCATTAATTAAAATGCTTAACTCGGGAATATTGGGATGGATCCATATTGAGTGCGATATGTGTAAATTGTTAAATGTGCCAAACAATTCTTAAAGAACAACAAGATATGAATTTTCTAATTTAATAATTCTGAAAAATTTTCTTTAGGAGATAAATGGTCTTTATGGAAAAATGGAGAGTGGCTGCTTTTACATACCATATACAATTAGTGGTCCAGGGACTGCTCTATTCATCCATAGTAGTGGGATGTCTAAAATAAATGTAGAAATTGAAAATATCTTGAAAAATATTAAACGACACATTCATAAAGTAACCATAATAGCGTAGGGAAGACACAAATGGTCTGGTTTGGTAAACAAAGAAAAGAATATTATGAGTTGGAGTCTCTATCCGAGTCATAAAGGATAAAGTGCTCTGCATTGTGTAGTTGCGCTTGTTAGAGGGGCGCATGTTTACTAAACAAGGCATCGAGTATTTTGTATCTTTGTTATTCCGTAACATTTCCGACCCCATTAAGTGTGTATAATTTGAGTTCTTATTCAAAGCCAGGTCCATTGACAGATATCCGTCTGGCCGTCCGTGTTCGGGTTGAAATTAGCATTTCCAAGCATTTCCATATTTCTTTTTAAAATTTTTGTATAAATATTTAACTAACTATATTTTTATTTATCGTTGAAATCGATAACAAAACTTTTATCGATTCTTTCTTAACAAATAACATGAATCAGTCTGCAAATTTTTTAGATCAATTTAAAAATATTCAAATTTCAATGGGTTAATATTTTTTCATACCAAACTTTTGGTAATTATTTTTTCACTACTCATTTAGCAAACTTTTTAAAAATATTTAAAAAGTATTAATTATTTTATTTATACAAATTTTACAACATTTTTTATGATGTTTTAAATTTTTCAATATTTTTTTTAGCAGGGACAATGATTACGAGCCCTTCTTATCAATACGTTTGCCGTACTCAGTTAAAAAAGGTTTGCTTGTTAAATATATTTTTTGTTTGAAGATTTAATTTATTTCATATTCCAGACGAAATTATTAATGTGCCTGCGAGGGTGTATAATTATTACCGCAAAGATTTAGATATCAACGTAACTTTAGACAATAGTGATGGTGAATATGAAATTATCAATTCCGACTATGAAGTCATTAATGAGCCGATATCGACTAAGACCAAACATGTTAAAAAATATGCAACTTTAACGTTTTCTTTTGTGATAAGACCCAAAGTTATTGGAAATGTTATGTTGAAATTTACCGCCTCATCATTAGCCGATTTTGATATCGTGGATAAAAGAATGAAAGTTGTTTCGGAAGGCATTCCCCAAATTGAGACTCATGCTATTTCAGTTGATTTGAAAAAGGAATCTCAGCAGAAATACCAAGTTGAAATGGATTTGCCTGAAGGCCTTATACCCGATTCACTGCAAGCGGAAGTGGGTGTTGTAGATGACATTATAGATTTCGTTTTAAACAATTTAGATAACTTGGTGCGAATAAAAAGAGGTTGTGGTGAACAAACAATGTCCTGTCTGTTGCCTATTTATTTGGTCATAAAAAACCTGATGAATTCCAATCGCGAAACTTATAACATAAAAGCAAAGCTGCGTCACAGTCTAGAGACTGGCTATAAAAACATTTTAAATTATCGTCAACCGGATGGTTCCTTAAGTAACTTTGACACTTTTGAGGCCAAGAGCCATCCTCAAAATGGCTCTACATGGTTGACAGCTTCTTTTTTGCGTTTTTTGCCGCAAATAAAAGAATATGTCGATGTGAACGAAACAATCATTGAAGAAGGCTTGGCCTACTTAAGCAAACAACAGTCTCAAAATGGAGTATTTGCCGAAAGGAGTGATTATTTCCATGATTCCCAAAGGGATCCTATAACTCTGACAGTTGCTGCAGTATTGGCCTTCCTTAGACATCCCGCATATGCCAACAAATACTCTCAAGAAATTACTAAAGGCTTAAATTTCATAGCTAAAAATCTTGAAAAGTATAAATCGCTACATGCGCATTTATTAGCCATTTATGCCGCCAATAAAGAGAGGCATGTAGTAACAAGGGGAATGAATCTAATAAAGTGGTTATCTGAAACTCATTTAGCTAATCAGACCGAATGGTGGCATTATGAGTTCCTCAATGATATTGAAGTTACCTCATATAATTTAATAACCTCATTGAGCCTGGACAATACCGCAGTCAATAACGTAGTACCTATAGCAAGACGCCTACTAGCTCAAATTGATAGCCTTGGTAGGTTTGCTATGTCACAAGATACAGCCTATGGTTTGATCAACCTTATAACGTCTGACCGACGGCCCGATTATGAACCAACAAAAATGGATATAAATGTTGTATCAAAGGATAAGAATAAAACTATAAATTTAACTGGAGATAGAAGAAATTTGTATACAAGTGTTAAGGTAAGTTTAATAAGTATTCCTTTCAGTTAGGTTGCTGGTTTAAGAAGAATGCTTGGGCAGCCTTTTAAAGCTGAGTTATTATTTTCTGAGATATTATAAACACAAAAGTCTTTAAGGACTTGGGAATCTGATCTTTAAAAACGTGTAGTCGTAGAAAACATAGAAGACTTCATACAGAAGCAGACTTATAACGTTTAAACTGATACTGACGGTTACTGAAGTAGCGAACTTATTCTTAGCAAAGGCTTTAAACTAAATAATTGTCTCATTTTGCTTACTTTAAGCGCCTTAAAAGAGTTAATTTTAATGAAATTAGAATTTGAACTGTGTGTGTGTAAATGAAATAAAATGAATTTTTTTAATTTCTTAAAACCTTTTTTTTTTAGTAAGGAAAATTATTTTACAAATGTATGCAGACGTTTTTCAAAGAAAAGAAGAAAAATAGACACCAACAGAATGTAATGCTGCATTTTCTGGACCGTTACGTCCTTCATCAGCATTCTTTGTATCTATCTATCATCAGTTCTGACGGGGTCATTTCTTCTGTAACGGGGTCATTTCTGTTCATCAAATATTTTTTGAAAATTTTAATGTCGGTGTAGATAGTAATCGATATGGAATACAAAACACCTATTTTTAGAATTTTTGTCTGTCTGTCTGTCTGTCTGTCTGTCTGTGTTTTTTAATTCCATTTAAAAAAATTTCAATTTAAAAAACTTTTTAAGCATCCTATTTGAAATATATTTCTACTACGTCCAGTCGGTCTGCTTTTCCCTTTAGTAAATCATATTTTTTTTTAAAAAAACAGAAGCGACCATTATTTCAAAATTTTTCAAGTAACATAAACTTGGGTACTAATTAGAGAACACACTAAGCTAAACACAAAACGTGTTAGATAACTTTTTTAATATACGGCCTGTGAGACCACAAAATTTTGTTTTGATACTGAGCTCCTCATGCTCCGTTTCCAAAGACCATAATTGTTGTAGAATCTGTCATTCTGTAACAAAGCCCTAATGCTACGAATTTTGGTATTGTGACTTTTTTAATTTCTGTTAAATAATTCTTTCCTTATGTAAAGTTGGACTCTAAAATAAAAAAAGATACTGACTAATTGGATAACGTTACCTTAAATATCTCTAAAACAATAAAAAGTAGTCTTAATTCGAGATAGTAAGAATCTTAATTCAAGTAAAAAAAATATTCCATTAATTAATTTAATTAGTTAGAACCCAATAGGATTTAAAACCAATAAGACTCAAGGTCTTAAGCTGAAATGACTACGGAACGATACAGGCTGTAATTAAATAAACAGGCGATACTTATGTAAACCAAAATCAAAACAACTGTAGGAAGTTATTTGGATTTTCAATCGAATTATAGTTAGAAAATTCTTCTACGTAAAGAAGTCCTTTTTCCATAAACGCAGCTCTTTACCTTAAACAAATAAAATTCTTAAAAACATTAAAAAATGCTAACAAATTTCGTTGACTGCTTTTATTTTCAGTTTCCTAAAACAGAATCATTAACCATCATCGCCAATGGCACCGGTTCAGCTTTAATGCAATACTCCTTTCAATATAATCTATTTCAAAATGTTCCTAAGTCGAGTTTTACCATAAAGATATATAAGCGTGATAATGCAAACAGCCAATCACACTTGGAAATGCAGGTGTGTGTCAATTATGTGGGCAAAGGAATAACTTCCAATATGGCGTTGCTGGAAATGTCTACACCCTCGGGTTTTGTTATTAATAATGAGAGTTTGAAGGAAATAGAAAAATTAAGAAGAGTTACTGTAAGTGCTGTCATAATGGAGACTTTTTTAAAAACACAATTAAAAAATTCTTGTTTTCATTTTATAGTATACGGAATTGAAAAACGACGATTCATTGCTGGTTGTATATTTCGATCATTTGTACAGTAATAATGAAACCTGCTTGACAGTCAAAGCCTTGAAAGCTCACGCTGTGAATATGCAAAAACCAGCTACCATTCTACTCTATGATTACTACGTTACCACTAGAAATGCTGCTGCTTTCTATGGTGTCAATTAGAATTATGTGATATTTATGACACCGATGAAGAGCGCCGTAAATGCATATAAATTTTTATTAACATATATTTTGTTTTTTTTTATTATTTTCTTTTCTTGTTATTTAAAAAGAGAAATTGAGAATAAAAAAAAATCTTAAAAAATAATAAATTTTAGTTGTTAATGTCAAAAAAATATAAATTTATAAAAGGTATAAGAGCATGAATTTCTAAGTGGAATAAACAAGGATGTCCCAAATTCCTACATTATTTATATTATTCGCCTTATCACATTAAAACAACTTCAGAGCTGACAGTATTAATAAATATAATTTTTGAAAGAACACATAGCTCTGAACGTAAAAATGATATTGAGATGAATTTTTTTTTTATATGAGCGAAAACTGCCTCATCTACACCTCCATCTTCTACAATAATGATCAATTTAATTTTTATAGAAAAAAAGGTTGTGGCCCTTTTAGGCTAAAATCGTATAATTTTTAAATGCGTAAATATATAATATTTAGAATTTTTCGAGAGTAATTTATATTTTGCTTGCTAACTATGGTAAAAAATTTAAGCAAATCTGCTGAAAGTTGTACCCAATATTTTGAAAAAACTGGAAGAAGGTATTGAAAAATAAAAATTTTAAATAATTTTAATATTCTATTATTTATAATGCTTATAACTCGATCATTTTTTTACATAAATTTGCAAGCTAAAGCACCGTTTTGTAGATAATGATTATTCATTAATTTTTAAAAATCCGATTTAAATTAAAGAAATGCCAAGCATTCTTAAAATTTGTATCTGCGAGGTACTGAATTTTAAGACAAATGGATGGTACCCAGCTTCAAAACTTTAGCCAAAATGCTCCTCTACTATGCTCATGTCAAATTTTGAATCAATCAGCCAAGACCTTTACAAATGGCTGAGTTATTTCCAAAACAAATTTATACACTGTGCGTAGTTGGCTTAAAATAAAAACTTCCGCCTCTTATTGAAACTTAGTTATTAGTTCTGGGCAACGTAATCCTAAGCCTGTTGTATTAGTCATTAGATAGACGCAACAACTAACAAGGAAACAAACTAAGCTAGGAACAAAGCGTTTTGGATAACTGTCTTAATCTAAGGCATGTGAGGCTATGAATTCTTGTTTTAATACTGAACTCCGCACGCCCTGTTATTGCAGAATCCATTATTCTGCAACATAGTCTTGCTGTCACTATTTGTGAAATTTCGACTTGTTTAGTTATCATAATTAATTATTGTATTAATAATTTCTTTATCTTAAGGTGGACTCTAATTAAATTACGTAGCCTAAACAAATATATTTAGAAATCTGTAATACAACACAGAGTAGTCTACATTGGAATAAAGTATGCTACTCGAGTTCAAGTCCTAATTACTTGGAACCCATTAAGATAATAATCCAGTAAAGCTCAAGGTTGTAACCTCAAAGGAATACGTAACGATACAGGCTGTAATTAAATAAACAGAGGATATTTTAGTTAACCATAATATAGAAAACAATTTGAAGTTTTAGTCGAAAATTCTTTAAGAAAATTCTTTAACCTAAGAAAGTAATTTTTTGGTTCATAAAATGAAGTTCTTTATCTCAACTAATTAAAACTCATTAAAATATTAAAAACAAAAACGCTTGATAACAAAAACAGACCATCACACCTGGAAATGCTTATGATTATTATGATACTGATAGAAACGCTACTGTTTTCTACGGTGTCGATACAAAATTATGCGATATTTGTTAGACCGAGGAAGAGTGTCGTAAATGCAAATAAGCAGCTGTTTTTAACAAATTGTAATTTTTATTAATATTTTTTTTTTTATTTTAATAATACTCTTGTACTTAATTTTAGTTGAAAAATGTATATTGTTTGAGCAAAACATAAAAATTATATAAAGAAAAATATAATCTTTTATTTAAAACTGCGTTTCGCTACCAAGCCAGTTTTGTATTTGTTTATGCACATTTATATAGACGTTACAAGTTCTGCTTATCGGAAATTATGTATCAGGACTTATCTATAATTTGAATATTTTTAAAATCGCTTTTTACTAAAATTGATTCATTGCGGTTATCTTCTTGGAAGACGCATTCTTAAATGTCCGTTTTTCGCCTCATCTTAGTGCTAGCCTTGACATTTCCTTTTAGATCTTGTACTTCATTTCCATAAAATCGACTTAGTTTCTTAAATCGGTTCAGATGAATAAAAACTCCGAAGTAGAAGGAAGCTCTTCTCTTTATGGTTCGCTATTTGAAAATATAAATACCCTTTCTACGAGGAGAAAAAAAATTTACACACGTTTTAAATTTTACTAAAATCAATTCAGTCGTTTAGCCGCGACTGATGCAGCAACAAACACACAAACCAAAAGACTTTTAAAGAGATTTTAAATATAACTTGTGTATTCATAACAAAGGATATTTTATTAGTGCGATAAAACTCCCGAAAGGGTTCACTAGCAACCAAACTGCCACACTGCTCTTAAGGCTTGAAACTTATGATCGGTATACTTTGGCAAATAATCATGAATAGCTCTTACAAATTATCCAGATTTACTTTAAAAATCGGTCATCACAATTTGTTCGTAAGCCTCATTTTTGTTTAACGGGTTTGTTAATTAAGAAAACTACTAATCCAAAACACATTCTATAAGTTCCGTTTGGTGTACTCTACACGCTAGTGGCTTAGGTTCTTCAAAAACTAAGCCATAGCTCACCTTTCGCAGTCAATAGAGATCATTGTAATGATAAAGGATTTTCTCGTTGAAAGTATGGATATCACTTATCTGATTCAGATCTGGTTTTAACCTAATGAAGCTAAATGCTTTACGGTAACCGTAATCGTTGACTTATTAAAATAAATATTTGACGTTAGGCTGATTTCAAGAAATGGATCTACAAATGGTCTCCAAGGCGGTGCGATTTGACACCTTCCAATTATTTGCTGTAAAGCCACTATGCGTCACCATCGGTAGTTGACAAATTTGAGGCTAAAATTTTTGCAAGTTACGCGTCTAGAATAAGCGTTGATTAATGTATTTACGAAATTCTGTACGATTTTCTTCTTCTCATCTTCCACATTAAGCGCCATGCATATATTTCTACCTGTACTTCTGTCTAGTCGAGTTAACATATTGAAAGCATCACGATATAAACTTATATGTATAGACACTTGATAGGCGATAATAAAATTTAATAAAGCATCTGCTTTATTAAAGCAGTAAATATTTAGTGTAAATGGAATGCCTGATTGATGAGTCATCGAATGTATCGAGTTAAATGGATGTCAGCTTGCATTCCATATTTTAACAAAAAATAAAAGGTGAAAAAAAAACACAGAGTTTTTTGGGCATTTTAGTAAAAGCAGAGGTAACAGCAGAGGCATTATCAGTTTTCTTATGAATAAAGGTTTAGGTCCTAATGATCTATCTGCCGTTGAAACAGGCGGTGCAATCAATATATGAGGCGCAAAAACTCCCTTTCCTTAAGAAAATAGTTCTATTGAATTTTTTAAATTCGTTTGCTATTCACTAAACTTATGCAGCTCGAAACCGGCAAAATCAATCCCCAACTCTGCCAATTTTTTTGTTAATCAACTGTATAACTACTTCTTGCTTTCTCCATTTAACTGGATATTGATGAAGCAAACACCGACATAGATATTGTCATAGAATGTTCTAAAAAATTTGCAATTGTTACCAAATTGATTAGAACAGTTAATTGTATTAGCGAAAGAAAAGCTTAAAGGATTTACCGAAAATATGACAAACTACGAACTCTTCAAAAATTTACCACTTAAAAATATCTAAATCATTAATAAATAAATTTGATCCCTTTTATAAAATTTTAAAAATATCCGTAAACTCAAAATATTACTACATTCGAAAGCGAGTGGAATAAAATTGCACATGTTTATTGGCAGAAGCAACAGTTTTCGCATACGGGGAGAATGCTGAAAATGGTTTCTTTTTTTCATGAAATCGCTGCTTCTGTGTTCAAACTTTTTACTATGCCAATAACAAAGAACACTACGAAAACCAAACTGAAGAATAAGCTACAGTATAATTTATTGGAATTTCTGATGAATACGAAATTTGCTATTATAAGCTTGAAGTTCCTGAAGAAATAATACCAAGTTTTAAATCTAAAAATATTTAAAAATGAGTTAAACAAAAGGTTTATTCATACTGCAGCTGCCGTATAACAATATGTGCGCAATATACTTTACAACTCTGATTTAAATAAATACGATACTTCTTAAAGCAGACATTCTAAATCGCCAATAAAAAAATTTCTTTTTATTAAGACATCATAAAATATCATAACCAGCCACTACCTCTCAAATAATTATTTGTAAGAGTTTTATCGCTTTTTGCGACAAGAAACCATCTTAACGGATTATAAACAACAAATAAAGATAAAGAGTTCTTTGCAGATACTAACTTAGTGGCAACCATAAAAAAAACTTCACCTGCTGAGGTAAAAAACCCAAAAATATTAAAAGGGCACCCTTTAAAATTTAAGTTTAGTTCTTTTCTTCTAATTCTTGATGTTATAACGGATAAAGTGTCTATAACGGTTCAACAGGTATGGTGATATAACTTACAATTACAATTTTAAAATTGGCAAAATTTATATTTAATTTTATGTTTTTACAAAAGCTTTACCTTCTACGATAAAAAACCCAAAAATATCAAAAGGGTACCCTTTAAACTTTATTTCTTTTGGGCGCTGGTACATTCTTACGTCTTCATGGTTTTTTTCATGTTTCGTTTAGTGCATGCCATGAGCACACTCTTTACTTTTATTTTAATTCTTGCTGTTATAATGGATTTTAGTAGCTATAACAGTTCAACAGATACGGTGATACAACTTAAAATAACATTTCAAAATTGGCAAGCTTTAAATTAAATTTAATGTTCTTGCCTGCTGTTATAATGGCTGCAGTAATGCTCGCTTTGTGTTAAATTCAAGAATCTCTCTGTTAATGTTGAAAGGGTACATTTTTTATTATAGAGAAATCAGATTTTTTTCGGCCTGTAAATACTATATTGCAGCGAGTGACTACGGTCTTCACCGCAAGTTATACGAAAAGTACAGTTTTTGTTGTAATACCTTTCGGTGAAGACCGTCATCACTGGCTGCTCATTTGGTACGATTGGCGAGCGATTTCGATGTAAAGACATCATTTTCAAGCTGCGTTTTGATTAGTACATCACCGAAAGGTATGACAACAGTATTATATATACTGGCGGAATAAATCTAATTAACTTTGTACATTTTTTGTTTAAAATCCTGTACTGACATTCTCCGTAAGTTTCTATCTGTTGAGAGACAAGGCTTTTCACGCAAGAGCACCTTTTAACATTCACTTCCGCTTTTACACCGCATGCAATATCTACTTCAAAATACAATGCCATGCAAGCCAATTCATGTCTCTATAGGCTCATCCTTAAATTCCAAGTTTATTTATCCAAAGGGTCCATATCGAAAAACACCTAATGAAAATTTCGATTGCCTATCAATTACAAAAGATATGTAAAATAATATGAGAGTTGTATGGTGAAACTCTTTAGTTTTTATTCTTCTTTAAAAATATAATTAACCTTTTAAGACAGAATTTAAGTGTCGATATCTTGAAACATACGGTCTTAGTCGCTTACAAATTACAATTTAGTCAAATTACCAAAAAAAAAAAAAAAAAAAAAAAAAAAAAAAAACACACAAATGTAGAGGCGACAGAGAAAGAAAAACTAAGATATAAAATTTAGCACTTTTTTTAGTTTTACATAAAAAAAATCATCGGCTCTTAATGGGTTAAGCATTTTAAAAAGAAAATTGTATATTTTAAAAGATCTCTTCAAAAACTTTTATATGATACCCATATTGATGTCTTGAAGAATATGAGGCACAATCGTACTTTTCTATGAAATAGACCCATAGCTCGGAAAATATGACCGAGCGACAATTTTTTTACCGGATGTTTTTTTCTTACTTCTCAATTTTCTATCGCCCAAATATCTGTTATTTTGGTTCAAGTTACTTTATTGTTTAAAATGATATGGAAAAATTTAAACAGGCGTGATGTTTTGCCTGCTGGCCCGAAGAACATGGACCCATATTACTGATTCTTAATAGCAAAATTTCAAAACCATGTCTTATCGGTACCTTAGCAAAGCTGATTTCATCCAGAACACGAACGGACACATAGACATCGCTTAATTGACTTTGCTATAAATAAGAACTTAGGGGTCCGAACTATGACAAACAGAATGACAAATTTAAATATTCCCTTTTCCTGTGTAAAGGGTATCAAAAAGAATTTCAGGCACTTGGTACTTTTTTGATTTCTTCAAATGACATAACAAAAGAGTACTTGTACGATGTTTTCAATTATAAAGAGGAAAAAAGAATCAACGGGGTGCTTTCCAATTTTTAATTAACAAAAAAAGAGAACTGATCGAATATGTAAGTGGATGGGATTTGTACAGGCTGAGAAATAAGTTGGATTGTCGATTACTTCAACAGCAGCCTTTAACACCTATTAGAAACGTAGTTTGTATAATTAGCAGTGCCAACTTCAATATCATTTGCTTTAATATCATAACCTCATATTTATTATTTAATGTTTTCCACAAGTTTCTTATTTTGTAGATTAAATGCTAAATGCCTTCCATAATGTTTTATCTTTAAAATTTGTTTAAGGAATAGTTCTATTTGTGCTCAAATAATTTTCTCTTAATTACTTCTTCGAAATATAAGAATTATTTCTATAGAAGTCTTTTTTTATGATTTACATTTCTTGTGGACGTGATTTTAATGATAGCGAATGTCTCTTTATTGTCTTGTTTTCATTTTCAATAGTGAAAGATTCTTAATAATTAATTCTTTTGCAGGCTTAACCTAATTTATTTTAATTCTTTTTAAAATAATAAAAATATTTACTAAGCGATAATAAACAAACTTTGGTTAAAAAAAATTCTTGAAATTTATTAGATGGATTATAAGAAAAAGAAAACAAAATTTAATGGAAAATTTTTATACCCTTTACCACAGGTGGAAAAATGGGAATGTATCAGTTTGACATTTCATTTGTAATTTCTACAATTTCCATTTTTTATACCAGTTATTATATATTTAGCGAAGTCGATTGAGTAATGTCCATCTATCCATCTCTCCGTCCGTGTTCGAGCTCAAATCAACGTTGCCGAGGCTATATAAGCTATAAGACATATTTACGAAAATTTTGCTATTAGAAATCAGCAAGATCGGCCCATGTCCTTCGAGGTAGCAGGCAAAACGCCATCAATGAAGTAACTCCATTTAAAAGAAAACAAATACATGAAGCGATAGGAAATAAAAAAAACATCAAGTGAAGAAAGTAGCGTCCGCCCATATTTTCCAAGTTATGGGCCTCTGAACTTTTCTTAGAAAAGTACGATTTTGCACCAAATTTTTTCAGATATCAATGATATTTTCATGTGCTTAATTTTATTTCTTATTTTTTACTTCTGCGTCGCTCTTATATTTGTCTTTTTTTATTATTGGAGTTACTTAACTAAACTTGATTTAGATATTTGGTGAAGGGTATAAAAGATTCAGCTTAGCCGAATATAGCACTTGTACTTGTTCTTTTTTGCTTAAGTTATTTTGTAGTGTATTTGTTTTTTTTTTCACTGTGACAAAGAGAACAATGCAAAAATATGGCCTTAATTTTTTGCTTTATAGTTTTAAAATTGTTCAACATTTTTTATGTTGTACAAATACATCGCAGCGCTTCCTAGTAAAATAAAGGTAACTTGTCTGAAAATATTCTGTACAATTTCATCAACAAAAATCATTTATATGTATGAATCAATCAGGGTTATTGTTCAGTCATAATTTGGCTTTCAGACGTGAAGATCGCTTTTACTTTAAAAGTGACAAATAAATAATTTAAATTTAATTGTGATAATTTAAGTTGCTGAGAAATGAGTTTGAAGTTCTACCTGAATTTTTGCCTTTTGCAAATTATTTTTATTGCTCACGCTATGGAAAAGTAAGTGCCAAGTGCCATTTGAATAAATATCCTTTTTTTAATTTTAAAAATTAACAGTTAATTTTATTCGCTTGCTGGTTTGTTAATTGTGAGTGATTAAAGTGATTTTCTTAGATCCACATATTAAAATAAAAAGAACTTTGTGACTAAGTAAATTTTCCAAACATTTTTCACCCAATAGTTTTCGCATCCTAGTATTTTTTAAATATTTTCTGTCCTGATTAAAAAAGGAAAAAAGGACATTTGAAAACAAGACTACAAATTGCCTTTAACAATTTTTTATTACTTAAATGATTTGATGTTTCATTTGATTCAGGCTTTTTTGGATATAAAAATAATTAGATTTTAAGAATAGAAATTTTTATGTTGTTTTGTTTTTTTTTTACATTCTGTTCACAATTTCTCATGCACTTTTTAGTTTATATTCTAAAACAAATGGATTTAAAAATTCAATAAAAAAAATTAATAAATATCACATTTATTAGAAGTGGGGTATTAAAAAAAAAATAAATAAATAAATAAAAAAAAAAAATCTTAAAAACAACAAAAAGTAAAAAAAAACGGTTTGATTCATAAAAAGTTCATAGAAGTTTGGGTTTAAAATTTACAATAGTTATTGAACACTTTTTGTTTAATGAACAAGTTTTTAAAATTCGCATAAAAAACATACAATAACATTTTTGTAAATCATCTACACTTTTACGTTTAACCTTGCAGTTTCTATTATCACCGAATACTTTGTACCTTAAAAAACCCAATTTAAAATTATCTTAAAAACCGAATGTGGTTTTTTCGTATTTGTTTTTTGCAAAACAAATAAAAATATATGTTTTTGGTTACATTAAAAGTAATAAAAAATTATAAATAAATATGTTGTGTTTATTTTGGTAATAGAGTATTCGAATAACGAGTTCTATGACGATCTCTTTACGTTCTCTTCACTTCACTATTCAAATAAATTTATTTATTTTTATTTTAATTTTATCGAACAAATATAGTGTAGCCCATTAGCTCTAAATGAACTGAAAAGGGGTCCAGGGCTCAGAAAAAGCAATTTTAAGCAGAATGAACACCAACCCACATTCACAAAATATTTATAGTAGAGTAGGGAAGAAACAACTGACCTGACTTGGTAAACAAAGAAAAGCATGTTGGGGTTGGAGTTGGAGTTTAAATTGAGGTCACAGCATAAAGTGGTCTAGATTGGATGGTTGCGCTGCTTAAATGGGCACACATTTACTTAACAAGGCATTGGGTATTTTTTGTCTCGCCAGTGTAACGCAGGTGGAAAAGAGTGTTTGTTATTCCGCTTGTAGTTTCTACAATATCCATTTCCGACCCCATAACGCTCTTAATCATAGCAAAGTCGATTAAACGATATCCGTCGGTCTGTCCTTGTTCGTGTTAAAATCTACTTTACGCAGGCATTGGTTGAGTTAGAGAAAATTTAAATACGCTAATCGATCAGATATAGTTTCGAAATAGTTGCTATTAAAAATCAGCAAGATCAGTCCATATCCTACGAGGCGGCACTTGGAATAATAAAGTGTTACTCCAATAAAAAAAAACATAAATATATAAAACGATAGAGAATTATGAAAAAACAACATCAAAGGAAAAAATTAGTCAATTTTAAAATATTAAAAATTTCAATTGAATGAAATTTTTGCCTCCAAACTTTTAGTATTTTCTTTCTTAAGAGTATCGGAAGCGTTAAGCTTATTTTTCCAAACCTGTAGTAATTAAACTTTTAAGAACATTTAAAAAGTATTAATTATTTTATTCATACAAAAATTACAACATTTGTTATCATGGTTTTAAATTTTTCAATTATTTTTTTAGCAGGGAAAATGATTTCGAGCCCTTCATATCAATACGTTTGCCGTACTCAGTTAAAAAAGGTCTGCTTGTTAAATATATTTTTTAATTAAAAATTTAATTTATTTCATATTCCAGACGAAGTAATTAATGTGCCCGTCTTGGTGTATAATTATTTCAATAAGGATTTAGACGTCAGGATAACTTTAGACAATAGTGATGGTGAATATGACGATTTCGTCGATCAAAGCTTTAGTGAGCCAAAACTGACTAAGATCATACGTGTTCAACGTCATGCGACTGCTACGGTTTATTTCCTGATTAAACCCAAAGTTATTGGAAATGTTGTATTGAAATTCAACGCCTCATCATTTGCTGATTCAGATATCGTGCATAAAACTATGAAAGTGGTTTCGAAAGGCATTCCCCAATCTAAGACTCATGCTATCGCAATTGATTTTGAAAATGAACCTCAGGAGAAGTATAACATTGAAATGGATTTACCTGAAGGGCTAATACCCGACTCACTGCAAGTAGAAGTAGGTGTTGTGGGTGACATTGTAGATTTCGTTTTAAGCAATTTAGACAACTTAGTGTGTATGGCAACTGTTTGTGGTGAACAAACTTTGTCTTCTCTGTTGCCTATTTATTTGGTCATAAAAAACTTGATGAATTCTAATCGCGGATCTCAAACCATAAAAACAAAGCTGCGTTACAATCTAGAGACTGGCTATCAAAACATTTTAAACTATCGTCAACTGGATGGTTCCTTAAGTAACTTTTGTTCCTCTGCGGACAAGGAAAATCCTCAAAATGGATCAACATGGTTGACAGCTTCTTTTTTGCGTTTTTTGCCACAAATTAAAGAATTTGTCGATGTGAACGAAACAATCGTTGAAGAAGGCTTAGCCTACTTAAGCAAACAACAGGCATCAAATGGAGCATTTACCGAAAAGAGTGATTACTTCCTTGATTCGCAAAGGGACCCTATAACTCTGACAGTTGCTGCTGTATTGGCCTTCCTTCGACATCCCGCATATGCCAACAAATACTCTCAAGAAACTTATAAAGGCTTAAATTTCATAGCTAAAAATCTTGAAGAATATAAATCGCTACATGCGCACTTAATAGCTGTTTATGCCGCCAACAAGAACAGGCATGTAGTAACAAGGGGAATGAGTCTAATAAAGTGGTTAGCTGAAACTCACTTAGCTAATCAGACCGAATGGTGGCATTATGAGTTCCTCAATGACATTGAAGTTACCTCGTATAATTTAATAATCTCATTAAGACTGGAATCTACCCCAGTCAGTAACGTTGTACCTATGGGTAGACGGCTACTAGCTCAAAGTAATAGCCTTGGTAGGTTTGCTATGTCACAAGATACACTCTTTGGTTTGACCAACCTTATAACGTCTGACCAACGCTCTGCTTATGAACCATCAAAAATGGATATAAATGTTTCATCAAAGGATAAGAATGAAATTATAAAATTGAATGGAAATAACGGAATTTTGTATGGAAGTGCTAAGGTAAGTTTAAAAAAAATTCCTAAGAGTTAGGTTGCTGGTTAAAGAAGGAAGCTTGTGCTGCCCATTGAAACTGACCTCTCATTGTTAAATCTATTTTCAGATATATTAGGAACAAAAATTATTCCTTGGTGACTTAGGAATCTGATGTGTTAATATTAGCCATAAAAACAAGTAGAGACGGCTTATAGAAGCTTAAGTTGATACCGATCTTTTGTCTGTGGTCTGTGGTTTTCTTTCAGAAAATCTTCACTTTTTCGTAAAAGGAAAAGAAAAACCATTATTTTGAAATCTTCAAAGCAAGAAAACGCTGAGTAGGACTTGTATACTCAAGAGATTAGACTAAGCAAATAACAAAACGTCTTGGATAACTGTATTAATCAACGGTCTGCGAGGCTACAATACTGAGCTGTTCATGGCCCGTCGCCTTAAACCGTAATTATTGCAGAATCTGTCATTTGCCTTTGGGTTCTGGTATTGTGATTTTTTTAGTTACTTCTAAATCATTCTTTATTCTTTTAAACTCTTAAGCAAAGAAAAGACTGACTAACTTGATTACGTAACTTGAACAAATGTTTTTAGAAATCTGTAGAACAACAAAAAGAATTCTAAGCTCGAGTTAGTCTACAGCTTATTAAAGTAAATAATAATCAGAACAAAACAAATTAGGCCACAAACATCAAATTACATTTACTATTTTGGCACGCTTTATTTCCAAATAAAAGCTTTATACTCGTAGTTATAGCGAACTAAGCAATAAGGATTCTATGTAAATTTTAACCGTCTGCCTACAACTGTTCAACAGTCAGGCGCACACATCAAATTGCATCAACTATAGGGGGCACCCTTTAATTTCCCTGTACAAATTTTATAATTTGTAAATTTTAACCGACGTCTTCGACTTTTTATAAATATGGCCATATACAAATTAAACGAACTATTGGGCCACCCTTAAATTAATAGTTTTGAATCTTTATCTTTTTTATTAAACCGATTATAGTGATCGATACTCTGACTAATTTTCTAGCGTTTATCTGTAAAAGATCAAAAGATATGCCCATATAGGTCAATTTACGTCACGTATGTGGATATCCTTTAATTTTTAAAATTATGAACAAATCATTTTCAATAACCAAATAAAGAAAATTTTGAAAATAGGTTCAAAAATTACTGAGTTCTGCAGGCACAAACACAGAAGAAAAGGAACATTCAGACGAATTTATAGCCTCCTTCTGTTTTTAGGTTCGGCTAAAAACATTGCTTTTCGAGGTGAAGCCATACTAACTTGGAGCCCATTAAGAATAAATCCAATAACGCTTAAGTGACTAAGAAAAATAATAAAGTAAACCAAAATCAATCAACTATAGAAAATAATTTGGAGTTTCTGTCGAATTATAGTTAGAAATTTCTTTAATCTAAAGAAGTTGTTTTTCCATAAAAGCAGCTCTTTATCATAACTAAATGAAATTTTTAAAAACATTAAAAAAATGCTTACAAATTTCTTTGACTGCCTTTATTTTCAGTTTCCTAAAACAAAATCATTAACCATCACCGCCAATGGTACCGGTTCAGCTATAATGCATTACTCCTTCCAATACAATTTATTACAAAAAGTTTCTAAGCCGAGCTTTACCATAAAGATATATAAGCGTCATGACGGACCATCACACTTGAAAATATTGGTGTGTGTCAATTATGTGGGTAAAGGAATATCTTCTAATATGGCGTTGCTAGAGATTTCTACACCCTCGGGTTTTGTTGTTAATAGTGAGAGTTTAAAGGAAATAGAAAAATTAAAGAGAGTTACTGTAAGTGCTGTCAAATAATTGAAAATTTGTTTAAAAACACAAATAAAAATGTTTGTTTTCATTTTATAGTATACGGAATTGAAAAACGATGATTCATTGCTGGTTGTATATTTCGATCATTTGTACATAAATGATGAAATCTGCTTGAGATTCAAAATCATGAAAGCTCACGCTGTGGATATGCAAAAACCAGCTGCCATTCTACTCTATGATTACTACGTTTCCACTAGAAATGCTGCTGCTTTCTATGATATCGTATAGAATTATGTGATATTTATAACACCGATGAAGAGTGCCGTAAATGCATATAAATTTTTATTTTTCTTTTATTATTTTATTCTCTTGTTATTTAAAAACCAATAATTGAGAAAAAAATAAATGCTTCAAGAAATAATACATTTTAGTTTTTAATATCAAAAAACAAAAAAAGCTATTAAAGATATAAGAGCATGGATGTCCAAAATTCCTACATTATTTATATTTTTCGCTTTTGTACATTAAATTTCTAGCAACCCTTAAACTTGAGAGCTGACAGTGTTAATAAATATAATTTTTGAAAGAAGGTGAACTATTATTTTTTTATAAAACGATCTACACATGTAGGAGCACATAGCTCTGAATGTAAGATTGATATTGAGATGAATTTTGTTTGTTTAAGTAAAAACTGCATCATCTGCACCTGCATCTTCAAAAATAATGATCAATTTTATTGAAATTAAATATGAAAAGGTTAAACAAAATAAAAAAATTTTATAAATTCTTTAAAAAATTTTTCTGTTAAAAAAAAATTGATTGGTGGCCCTTTTAGGCTAAAATCGTTTTAAATCAGAATATATAAAATCTTTAAATTTTTTTAGAATATTTTAAATTTGCTTGCTGACAACGGTAAAAAAAAAATTTAAACAAATCTGCTGAAAGTTCTGTCCAATATTTTTAAAAAACTGGAAGAAGGTATTGAAAAATAAAAATTTTAAATAATTTTAATATTCTATTATTTATAATGCTTATAACTCGATCATTTTTTAACATAAATATGCAAGCTAAAGCACCGTTTTGTAGATATTGATCATCAATTAATTTTTAAAAATCAGACTAAAATTAAAGAAATGCCAAGCGGTCCAGCTTTAAGACTTGAGCCAAAATACTTCTCTGCTATGCTCATGTCAAATATTGAAACAATTGACACATCTCTTTACAAATAACTGAGTTATTAAGAAAAATATTTTTAACAAATTGTAATTTTTAGTAATAAAAATTTTTTTAATGCAAGAAATATAATCTGCTACTTAAACTTTCTATTTATGATGCGTTTCGCTAACACGACCACTTTTTCAAGCCAGTTTTTTATTTATTTGTGCACATTAATATAGACGTTACAAGTTTTACTCATCGCCACTTATTAATCATTGCGGTTTTCTTCTTGGAAGACGCATTCTTAAATGTCCGTTTTTCGCCTCATCTGAGTGCTAACTTTGTCATTTCGTATTAGTTATTATACTTCATTTCATTAAAATCGACTCGGTTCAGACGCTTAAAGCTCCGAAGGAGAAGGAAGCTCTTCTCCCTTGATGGTCCGCTATTTGAAAATACGAAAACGATGAGGACAAAAATCTACCGACGTTTTAAATTTTACTAAAATCAATTCAGTCGTTAAGCTGCGACTGATGCGCCAACAAACAAACAAACCAAAAAACTTGCAAGGAGATTTTTAATATAACTTGTGTATTCATAACAAAGGTTATATTACAAGCCCAATAAAACTCACAAAAGGGTTCACTATCAAAAAGTCTTGAAACTTATGGTCGGTGTACTTTGGCAAGTCATCATAAATAGATTTTTGTTTAAACAACAAATAATCCAGACTTATTTTGAAAATCAGTCATGACAATTTGTTTCGTGGGGCTCATTGCTGCTTAACAAGTTTGTAAATTAAGAAAACTGCTAATACAAAACACATCCTATAGACTCCATTGTATCCAGAAAGATTTACCATTTTGTGCACTCTACATGCTGGTAGCTTAAGTTCTTCAAAAATAAAGCCGTAGCTCGCCTTTCGCAGTCAATAGAGATCATTCTCACTATGATAAAGGATTTTCTGGTCAAAATTATGGATGCCACTTATCTGGGTCATATCTGGTTTTAAATTTATAAAGCGAAATGCTGTACGGTGACCGTAATCATTAAAATAAAATTTGACGTTAAGCCGATTTCGGGAAATGGATTCACAATTGGCCTCCAAGATGGTGCGATTTGACAACTCTCGGTTATTTGCTGTAAAGACACTATGCGTCTTCTTCAGTAGTTACCAACTAACATTGTTCGGCCAACACTGCTTGAAAGAGTTGGTCAAAGTTACGCGTAAAGAATAAGCTTTTTTAGAAATAACTTCGACAATCATGTGCTCGAACTCCTCCTCATTTTTTAATTTTACTTTTTGTGGTTTTTTTTTGTTTTTTACAATTGATAAACAAAAAACTTAGCCTGATTTATATATCCGTACGAAAGTTTTCTTTAAAAGTCTACTAAATTTACGAAATTTTGCACAAGTTTCTTCTTCAGTTTCTTCTTCTCATCTTTGCCTTATTTTGCATTCTGTCGTCAACGGAGAAGAAACCTACTCTCGCAGAACCATAACTTGGTATTAAATTAGAAACTACTAAAAAATAAAAAGCAAGGTTTCAATCTCCCAAGACTTTCCTTTAACCTTGACGATAATGAACTCTGCTTTCCCTTGGGCTTGCAATGTGTTTCCATTCGTCCTGATTTGTTTCCGCCATACATCACACCTGACTTACATCTTTAAAGATTTTCCTATTAGCATGCCATGCATGCCGCCTTTCTTTAGCATCGCCATTCGCTTCTTAGTGTTTTTAATTCCTCCCAATGTGTCTCCGCTTATCCCTTATCACACCTGGTCACCAGCCTGAAGATTTTCCTATTCATTGAAAATACTTCACTCAACTAAATTTGTTTAAAAAAAATATGGGAAAATTAGAGGAAGACTTAGTGTTCTGCTTACTGCCTTAAAGGATATGGACCGATCTTGCTGATTTTCAATTATAAAATTTTCGAAACTCTGCCTTATCGATTTGTGAACTTAAATTTTTTCTCGCTTTTTAGGTATCTTGGCAAAGTTGATTTTAAAAATTACATGGACGGACAGACGGAACTCGCTCAACCGACTTCGCTATGCATAAGATCTCAGAATATATATTTTTATGGGTTTGAAAATGGAGATTGCAGAAATTACAGACGGATTGAAAAACTTAGATGTATCCTTTTCCACCTGTGGTGAAGGGTATAATAATCGGAAACCTTAGCCGCTGTGAAAAATATTCAGTCACGGCCGCTGGTGAAACGGTCAGCCAAAGCCCCTTTAGAAAACAGTCAGTCGACGCTGAGCAAAAAGCTAAAGCAAGGTGGTTCTAAATACCGTGAGCACACTTAAACATATTTATACTTAATCACACTATACCAACTGAGAATTTTAAGTGGTGTAATGATGTGTGTACTTTAGTTCTCAGTAACAAGTTTTATAAGATATATATGTGTTGTTATAAATATTGTTTTTTTATCTCTTATATTTATTTAAAATAAATACAAACATTCTTTTTAACACCTCATATATTTTAAAGCTTCAAGATTTCGATATATCGATATCGGTAATATTTTACCGTCGTTGAACGAAATATTCAATTTTCAACTCTTTTTTCGCATGACAACTATGAGAAAAAACAAATTAAAAGCAGAATATAAAAACAAAACACTTTGCTTTGCGCCATAGTAATGAAATGTTCTCTCAATGTTAAATGTTGTATGTGTTTGCATATTTTAAGATTTTTTTCAAGGCGCGTTAATACAGGTGGTGGTAATTTCACACCAACTACAACTTAAAATAACAACTGACATCTCAGACCCTATGTCAACATGTATGAATGGATAATGATGAAAGAGGTGGTGAAAATTTTTGCTTACTTTGAAGAGGCTACAAAACCCATTAGCAAAGCCACTGCTCCATTGTCTGACAGTCTTCGAACAATATTAGAATGCATAATACATGAATCAACTTAGATGGAGCATTAGCTCTAAATGAAAGATTTGAGGGTTTAAAGAATATGGAATATTTCAAAGACAATCGAACCTATCGAAAAAAACGTCTTATTGAGCTGCTTAACATCACTCTACATTCCGAAGGTGTTGAAGACGCAGTCCACCCTACTCTTCGCAAAAGTTCTGATAAGTCTAAGAGAAGTAATCGCCTTTGGAACGTATGTGAAAAAATTAAAAGAGAATGCTAGGAGAATGAGCCTCTATCGATCCTAATCTGAGGTTCTGCTACCAAAAAAGTCGAGAGATGCCTTAGATCTCCTAATATTCCTAGAAACACATACCCTCTTGCTTACTGGCGCAACGACATATCCTACCCAAACTTAAAGAAAATGGCGCAGAAATACTTAAGTTTTCAAATGAGTTGTGTCCACTGCAGGTCTGCTTAAAACGGATTTGAGAAATCGTCTATCTCCGCAAAATTTGAGAACACTTTTTTTTAGCAAAAATCTTATAATCAATTTTGAATATTAATCTTTTGCAATGTTGTTTTTATTATTTTTATTTAATTTAAACATGATCTCAAATTCAATTCGTTGCTTTTGAAATCTTATTAATAAGAATTTTAAATCTTGAGGCAATTTAAACTGGAATGCTAACGTTTATTTTGTAAAATCATAAATGTTGCAGATGTTTTGTTTTTTGAAAATTTAAAGTTGAGAAACTGAAATGTTTTGAAAATTTTGATGATTTGAATGGCTCATTGATAAACACTGCAATTTTGTGTAATAGAAGAATTAGCCAACTTGAGTTTTGTTAATTTTTACTTCAGCTCAATTTCAATATGCGTATCGGTATCGGAATCGGTATCGGCGATATTTATTTTTGAGTATCGATATCGGATCTGCGAAATGGCGTATCGTTTCATCCCTAGTTTAAGGTGTCGTTGCGGTTGATCTCTTTCTTTTCTGTCTTTTAGATTAACAGTATTGAGCTGTTCTATACATTAACACTGTTAACTTAACAGACACTGTTTTTGTTTCTTGCAAACTCGATGCTCATTGTAATTTAAAATTTATGCTAAGTGTTACGGCCTGCGGTTTATCCCTGACAATCTTTTCGGCCAGCTAGACTATACCTCAGGAGGTTCCTACCCTTTTGTCAGGTTCGCGACAGAAACATAAAGCAAAGAGTATAAACACAAAAAAATTAACTTATTAACACAACATACCACACACGCGCACATTGAGACAATGATGGTCTCATTTTTTTTTTTTTTTTGCCCTCCCAACCTTCTCACGGTAGGCTTCCGTTAAATAATGTA
The DNA here is from genome assembly GCA_937654795.1 of Cistogaster globosa. Classification (NCBI taxonomy): domain Eukaryota; kingdom Metazoa; phylum Arthropoda; class Insecta; order Diptera; family Tachinidae; genus Cistogaster; species Cistogaster globosa. The sequence continues at coordinate 7,363,216 of OW569404.1, read as the reverse complement.
AAATCTCGAACCTCTCTCCACTTACCAATCTATCATTGTCATACCTTTAATTATTAAAGCCACCATTTTTTTTTTCACTTAAAAGACATAATTTATTGATAGAAAATCTACATATAAAGTTTATAACACATAAAATGACTACGTTAAATAAAGATAAGGAAATAACTTATCAAAACACTTTTTTTTTTTTTTTTAAATACAAATTAATTCTATATTTTTTCTTAATCGTCACTAAAAAAAAACATACACATATATCTCGATCACTTTTAGAAGCCTTAATTATTCAATTTTCTTGTATGATTCCATTTAGCGCTAAAATTACATTATTTTTCCTTGTACAGGATATCAACACTACTTTGTCTTCACTTAACACCTGAAGGAGCTCCTAAGTATGTTATTCTCTGTTGAATTCAGAGCTTATCGTCTACTTTAGTTGCCTAACTTGAACACTAAAATACCACTAATTCTTTCTTATCCTTTTTTTTTCTAGCCAAGATATTCACGTATTATAATTTCTTGGTTTTTTTTCTAACAAAAAATATATTTTTTCTTATAATACTAAACACACAACACTTTCGAATGCACACAATTTTCTCACAATAAAACGACACTAAATTAACTATTTTCATCTAAAACAATTATATTTTAATATTTTATGCTTAACTCTATTTGCTTCAAACTAAGTTTTCTTTTTGCAAATTAGCGTAGCGACGGTTTTTTTAATTAATGCAGTTTTCGCTCCTTGTCTTACAGATGTTAAAAAAGTTTGCTATCTAATCCTGTTCCTTTTGTTTTCTTTGTTTTTTTTGTTAAGGGCACTCTCACTAAGAATATGAAACCGCACTTCTTTGGATTTTCCAATAAACATACACACAACTTTTACTTACTTCTATATTATACGTTTTATATCTGTTTAAATAAACTTAAGTTTCTTTTACTGCGGTATTCAAATTTAAAAATTTTAATCAAAACTTTCGAAGAAACAGGATTCTTAGACTTTATTTTTACAATATCACAAATCCTTTATTTGGCTATTGAATTTAAAATATTTTAATAGTATTATTAACCCTTTTTTTAACACTGCACTAATTATTATTCACTGTCTGACTTTGTTTCACTTCTAAACAAACTTTGCTATTGCTACTCCTTAAATACCCTTCTTGGCTGTCTTTTTACTCTCAACTTCTGTTTGCGGTAATAAAAGAAAATATATACGAATCAGTTTTCCCGCGAATTAAAGAAAACACATAATAAAAAATATTCCTGCGACAACTATTTACTATAACTATAAAAAAAACTATTTTCGGGCCCTCCTTATACACAGATGGACAAAGGTCACCGTCATTTGGTATTTAAAAGATTATAACAGCTCCCTTACACAGAAAATCATGGAAGCATAAAAAGTAGTTTATTTAACTAAAACTATTATTTATTAAGGTTCTATTTTAGTTTAAACGTAAGGCTAATTCAAGCATTGTTTATAAAAAAATTGGCATATAATGGTTGCTGTGTGGATTTTTGGTGGACAAAAATCACCGTCATTTCAGCCCGTTAAAATAAAAATAAAAGTAAAATTTAACCCAATCTGGCTCCTTTTATCAGTGAGTTCGTTGAGTATGGTAGCTTTAAGACTAATCTGTATACATTTTATAATGGTAATTAATTTAAAATTTTACTGACGCCAAGTGATTTTTAAAAATGAGTCAAAAAAGAAAAGAAACCACAATTGAAGAAAGAAAAATTATTTTAAATGCGTACAACCGAAGCAAGACCATTCGGGAAATATGTTTATTAGTTAATCTTCCACGCACCACTATTACTGGAATAATGAAAAGATTTAAAGATGAACCAGAGTGCAAATATCTGCCAAGGAGTGGACGACCCCCGGCACTATCTGTACGCGAAAAGCATGAAATTATAAACATAGTTAAAAAAGAGCCCAAAACCCCATCAACAGAAATTGCTGCAGCGATAAAGGAGAGTACTGGTACAGTTGTCCACCCACGTACTGTGCGCAGAGCGCTGAATTCCGCTGGTTATAATGCCAGAGTATGCAGAAAAAAACACAGATTAGCAAGGTCAACCAGACGAAGCGTCTCGCCTTCGCAAAAGAGCATTTATGTAAGGGAACAGATTTCTGGGAAAAAGTTATCTTTTCAGATGAGAGCAAATTTTGTTTATATAAATCGGACGGACGTGTTTTAACGTGGAGAAAGGAGGGCGAAGCATTAGCAGAGAAACATATTCATGTACCTGTGAAACATGGTGGTGCTGGAGTTATGGTATGGGGGATGCATGTCGGCGGCTGGTGTTGTAGAGCTCGTTTTCATAGATGAAATAATGGACAAAACCCTTTATCTGAATATCCTCAAAGAAAATCTTCAGAAAAGTGCTCAAAAGCTTGGCATTGAGTCAAACTATTACTTCCAACATGACAATGACCCCAAGCACACCGCAGAAATAGTTCGCTTGTGGGTCTTGTACAACACTCCCCATACCCTGAAAACTCCGCCACAGTCACCCGACCTAAATCCAATCGAGCATTTATGGGATCATTTGGATCGGCGGGTTCGGGAGCATCACATTACCTCCAAAAATATACTTAAACAAACACTGCAAAAGGAATGGCAGAAAATAAGCCCAGATGTTACCAAAAAATTGGCTTATTCGATGCAAAAATGTTTGCAAGCTGTCATTAAAAACAATGGTAAACACACTTTTTACTAAAATAATTTTAGCCTTAAAATTGATGAAGTACGTTATGAAATGACGGTGACTTTTGTCCACCAAAAATCCACACAGCAACCATTATATGCCATTTTTTTTTATAAACAACGCTTGAATTAGCCTAAGGTTTAAACTAAAATAGAACCTTAATAAATAATAGTTTTAGTTAAATAAACTACTTTTTATGCTTCAAGGATTTTCTGGGTATGGGAGCTGTTATAATCTTTTAAATACCAAATGACGGTGACTTTTGTCCATCTGTATATAAATAGATTCGACAAAAAGTCTACCTATTCCCGCTAATAAGTATAAAAAAATAATTGGTAGTTACTAATGCAAAAACAAAAAATATTTTTAAATGCACTAAATCTAAAAATTTCGCGGTTTAATTTAATTTAACTCCTACTCCATCCTACAGAGTTTATTTGGTTATCTATAAGTCTGTCACAGCTCTATCTCCTAACCAGATATATCCTATATAAGGCTCCTTTTATAATAACGACTACCGACCACTAATTACAAAAAAAAACATCTGTGTTGACATATGTATTAAAGTTAAGCAAAACAACAAAAAAAAACCTAAAAAATGCGCCAAATAAAAAGTAAATAAAAAATGTAAACAAATGAACAGATGATTATTATTTTTCAATGGTGCCATTATAATAGTTTTTAGCGTTTTTAATAGCGATATTTAATGTATTGCGTTTTTAAAACCACCAATTCACGCATTTATTGTATTGGCAGCACTGATCTATTTTTTGTAGTCAAGAAAAATAGAAATTAGCCTAAGTTGGCTACGGGCTACAAAAGTAGTCGTGTAGCGGCTAAAAGATTTATTCTCTTAACCTTCATAAGGTCTTTAAAATCATTGACGCTTCTGTTCTTTGGGTCAAATTTGACCCAAAGGGTAAAAAGTAATATAAAAAACCATAAATTTACTTTATTTAAGTTTTATTAAAGTTCATTTATTGTTTTTATTTAAATGATTTTCAAGTACGGTATATTTTTAGTATAATTTCATTATAAATATACAAGTACGTCAATCCACAGAGATATAAAAATTTTAGATTTGTAACTCTATTGTAATAAAAAATTCTAAAAATATGAGGTTGAAGTTGTGTTCAATTATATTGTGTTAATTTATATTATTTGTTGCATTGAACACATAAAATGATTCTGTTAGAATGCTCTTTACAAACAAATTTTTTGCAACTTGTACATACTAGAGGTGTTTTATTATCTGTTTTAGGACATAATTGGCAGCGACTTCTTTTGGTTAATCTTTTGACTTGTTCACCTGGTCTATTTTGCGCTTTAGTTGAAGTTGACGGCTGCTCATCTTTTTCAGTTGAATCTCGTAACTTCTGTACAATTTCTCGGGAAAATGGTGCTCTGGGTAATGTTTTGCGTTGCTTTATATAAGGTATGGTAAGCTGCATACCTAAGTTTTCTAAAAAGTGTCGACGCTTAGCAAAACGGTTTTCTTTCCAACCATGGTTAGCCGTTGTAAATAATATAAAAGCATTGTATGCTGATATATCTATCATGTTACTGAATACCACTTGAGGCCATCGATTAGTCTTTCGCTTGCAAGTATAACATGATACAACTTTATCTAGCGTATCTACTCCTCCTTTGCATTTATTATAATCCAATATTATCTTTGGTTTTCTGTCTTCACGATTACTAATTTCAATGTTGTGATGCAAAGTGCTAAGCAGAGTCACAGACTTTGGAATGTATGAAACAAGAGTAGTATTCTCGGTAAAACAAAACAACGATGAAAATACAGGTCTGTTCTTAGTTTCCAATATTTGGGGAGGCAGTTTAATTTTATTTTTACCTATAGTTCCTACTAAAGTTATTTGTTTTTCTAGTAATTTTTGACCCAATTCGTATGATGTAAAAAAGTTGTCTGTAGTCACATTATGACCTTTTAGACCAACTGTCAAATCCAGAACTACCCGCATACCTTGATTTTTTTCAGGCATAGCTCCGTTTTCTTTACCAGTATATGGTTGAATATTCCAAACATAGCTAGTAGCAGAATCGCAAAGCACCCAAAACTTTAAACCATATTTAGCTGATTTTGGCGGAATGTACTACCTAAATGGACATCTTCCTCTGAAAGCTACTAGCTGTTCATCGACTGTAACATCTTGTGATGGATTATACAGTTTAGGCAATAAGTCAACCCATTTATTCCAAAAATTCACGGATTGGCGCAAATTTGTCCAAAGCTCGTCGTTCACTACGAGTATTCCTATTGTCAAATCGTATTACTCTTGACAGAATTATAAATCTTTTCAATGGCATGATTGCTCTAAATATTGGTCGACCTTTCTCAGCATCCCACAAGCTTTTACTTTCATTATTCGATCTATATACTCCAGCCAACAAAAGTAAACCAATATATGCGAACATTTCGGTTTCGTCAATATCAGTCCAATCACTGCTAAAAACACGTTTACCTTCATTATTTGTACAATTCAATAATATGCTAATTACAGGAGGTGGAAAATATAATTGAAAACTTGAAATTCCTTCTTGTGTAATTCTTGAACAGGAATAGCGCGTCAAGCCTGGTATCATACATATAATATTCTCCGATCGGACTTTTCCAAGTCTGTTGGCAAAAGCTTTTTTGGAATATACTATCTTACCACTTTTTGATATTATAGCTTGCGATGGTGCAACCTCATATTCATCTTCATTCGAACTGTTCGATTGCTCAGCATATTCCAAATTATCCTCAATTTCAGAACAAATTTCATCCTCGTCTGATAATTCGTTTAACATAAACTCTATTTCACTATCATTCATATTTTATAACAAATAATACGAACCACTGTAAAATTTTTATAGGTCTAACCCGATGCTTCTTTATTCTACAACTGCCTATTGTACTAAGCAAATAAGAAAAACATTTTTTTATATATCAATATGTAAAGTAAGGGGAGTCCCCATTTTTCTACAAATATAACGCTCAACAGATATTATAAGAGGAGAAGAGACAGATGTAGTAGTTGCTATGAAAGCAAGTAAGATAAATTCAAAGCTAGTGTTACCAATTTGACACTTTTTGATGTCCACCATCATAAATACTCAAGTTTTAATTCGGGGTCATATTTGACCCGAAGACCTTGGGTGTAAAATTTTTTATAAATGATTTATTTACAAATATAATGCTTCAAAAAAACGATATAATATTTAATATTTCGAATAAATAAAACTAAAAAAATTTCAGAATCAAAAGTCACTTCCTTTCAGAAAAAATTTGTTTTTTTTTCTTAAAATGGGTCAAAATTGACCCAAATACCTTATGAAGGTTAAGCACGCATGTATTCTATTTTTGACATCTTGTAGTCGGCAATGCTGTAATTATATTAGTACTAAACATCATATGTCAATCATTTTCTTTAAACAGCAGAATTCAATGGCATAATGGGTATAATTATGGAAACTTATTATTTATTTTACTATTTTTAGGAATTTAGGACAACTAAAATGGATATCTTATCGACGTCAAGGGTAATTATGTATCGTTCTAATTACAGGCTCCTCCCGAATTGGCCTCCTTAAGGTACTCCCACGTAAAGTTTTTTTTTTTTGTGGCCAAAGAGTTTTTATTCCTAAGCATTTCTACCCACAACATTAGTCATTAATAGAAGCGAAATATGCCTTTCTGATCCTTCTTCCTATATATGGCAGGCCAATTTTGATAGTTGGGAATGTTCAAAAATTTAAATTATTCAAACTGCTTAACAATATGTGAGCAATATACGTCACTACTCTGATTTAAATAAATACGATACTTCTTACAGCAGACATTCTAAGTCTCCCATAAAAAAATTTCTTTTTATTAAGACATCATAAAAAAAAATTTAATTAAAAATTATAATCTACACAAGCTTCACAGATAAGAATTTAACTTTTTTTTTCAAAGCAAATAGATTTTAACCATAAGCCACCACTACCTTTCAAATTATTAGTTTTCAGATTTTAATAACTTTTTGAGATAAGAAACCATCTCAACTGATTATAAACAATGAAAATATTTATTATCTTATTAGTAACACAATTTTTTAACTACTTTTAAGAAAAAAAACCTTAAAGTAACCAATAATATTTATTTGTTACAGAAAAAAGGAAAAAAAAAGCAATCGAACAATCGTCTGTACTTTTGAAATTACTTGTTGACTAAGTAGCCACTATTATTTTGATGAGACTTGTGATTCATTGCGAAAATATCACACCACACAGGCGAAGAGGTGTGAGTTCTTCATTCGGAAAGGCCTCCTTCCACATCAATGCAACATGTTTGACGTAGATATTCTATCACTAGTCGAGGTGGTTTGTTGGGTAAGCAAAGGCCTAATAAAGAAAATAATGGATTGTGGGCCTGTGGATCTGGCTTTACAATAGCTAAACAATTCTGCTCCCAGCATAGACTGAGCCTGTTTTTTTTTTGCGACCAGATAAAGCGTTCTTTGCAGATACTAATAAGGTGGTCAGCTATACAAAAGCTTTACCATCTACGATAAAAAAAACCCAAAAATATCAAAAGGGTACCCTTTAAACTTTATTTCTTTTGGCAGTTGGTACATTCTTACATCTCCATGATTTTTTTATGTTTCGTTTTGTGCATGCCATGAGCACACCCTTTACTTTAATTTTAATTCTTGCTGTTATAACGGATTTCAGTAGCTATAACGGTTCAACAGATATGGCGATACAACTTAAAATAACATTTCAAAATTGGCAAATTTTAAATAAAATTTAATGTTCTTGCCTGCTGTTGTAGTGGCTGAAGTAATGCTCGCTTTGTGTAAAGTTCAAGAATCTTTCTGTTAATGTTGAAAGGGTACATTTTTTATTATAGAGAAATCAGATTTTTTCCGCCTGTAAATATTATATTGCAGCCAGTGACTACGATTTTTACCGAAACTTATACGAAAAGTACAGTTTTTGTTGTCATACCTTTCGGTGAAGACCGTCGTCACTGGCTGCTCATTTGGTACGATTGGCGAGCGATTTCGATGTAAAGACATCATTTTCAAGCTGCGTTTTGATTAGTACATAACCGAAAGGTATGACAACAGTATTATATATACTGGCGAAATAAATCTAATTAACTTTGTACATTTTTTGTTTAAATTCCTGTACTTGCAGTTAAAACGGATGTAGCCACACACATTCTCCGTAAGTTTCTATCTGTTGAGAGACAAGGCTTTTCACGTGAAAACATGTCTCTACGAGAGCACCTTTTAACATTCACTTCCGCTTTTACACCGCATGCAATATCTACTTCAAAATACCATGTTATGCAAGCCAACTCATGTCTCTATGCGATCATCCTTAAATTCCAAGTTTATTTATTCAAAGGGTCCATATCGAAACACACCTATTGAAAATTTGAATTGTCCACCAATTACACTTTAAAAGATACGTAAAAATAATATGAGAGTTGTTTAGTGAAACTCTTTAGTTTTTAGTTTTTTGTATCCTTCTTTAAAAATATAATTAACCTTTTAAGACAGAATTTAAGTGTCGATATCTTGAAACACACGGTCTTAGTCGCTATTGTTCCTCTCACTAATTTTATTCGCAAATTTTAAATTAATCAAGTAAGAATGCTATATTCGGCTATGCTGAATCTTATGTAGCCTTCACCTGGTATGTAAATCTAGTTTAGTGAAGTAACTCAAATCACAAGAAAAAAAAAACAAATAGTCAGAGAAAGAAAAACTAAGATATAAAATTTAGTACTTTATTTAGTTTTACATAAAAAAAATCATCGGTTTGAGCATTTAAAAAGAAAATTGTATATTTTAAAAGATCTCTTCAAAAACTTTTATATGATACCCATATTGATGTCTTGAAGAATATGAGGCACAATCGTACTTTTCTATGAAATAGACCCATAACTCGGAAAATATGACCGAGCGACAATTTTTTTACCGGGTGTTTTTTTCTTACTTTTTAATTTTCTATTGCCCAAATATCTGTTATTTTGGTTCAAGTTACTTTATTGTTTAAAATGATATGGAAAAATTGAAACAGGCGTATTGTTTTGCCTGCTGGCCCGAAGAACATGGACCCATATTACTGATTCTTAATAGCAAAATTTCAAAACCATGTCTTATCGGTACCTTAGCAAAGCTGATTTCATCCAGAACACGAACGGACACATAGACATCGCTTAATTGACTTTGCTATAAATAAGAACTTAGGGGTCCGAACTATGACAAACAGAATGACAAATTTAAATATTCCCTTTTCCTGTGTAAAGGGTATCAAAAAGAATTTCGGGCACTTGGTACTTTTTTGATTTCTTCAAATAACATAACAAAAGAGTACTTGTACGATGTTTTCAATTATAAAGAGGAAAAGTGAATCAACGAGGTGCTTTCCAATTTTTAATTAACAAAAAAAGAGAACTGATCGAATATGTAAGCTGTGTCTTTTTGCTTCCCAATGTTACGGAAAAGTAAGCGTAAGTGGATGGGATTTGTACAGGCTGAGAAATAAGTTGGATTGTCAATTACTACAACAGCAGCCTTTAACACCTATTAGAAACGTAGTTTGTATAATTAGCAGTGCCAACTTCAATATCATTTGCTTCAATATTATAACCTCATATTTATTATTTAATGTTTTCCACAAATTCCTTATTTTGTAGATTAAATGCTAAATGCCTTCCATAATGTTTTATCTTTAAAATTTGTTTAAGGAATAATTCTATTTGTGCTCAAATAATTTTCTCTTAATTACTTCTTCGAAATATAAGAATTATTTCTATAGAAGTCTTTTTTTATGATTTACATTTCTTGTGGACGTGATTTTAATGATAGCGTATGTCTCTTTATTGTCTTGTTTTCATTTCTAATAATGAAAGATTCTTAATAATAAATTCTTTTTCAGGCTTAACCTAATTTATTTTAATTCTTTTAAAAATATTAAAAATATTTACTAAGCGATAATAAACAAACTTTGGTTAAAAAAAAATTCTTGAAATTTATTAGATGGATTATAACAAAAAGAAAACAAAATTTAATGGAAAATTTTTATACCCTTTACCACAGGTGGAAAAATGGGAATGTATCAGTTTGACATTTCATTTGTAATTTCTACAATATCCATTTTTGATACCAGTTATTATATATTTAGCGAAGTCGATTGGGTAATGTCCATCTATCCATCTCTCCGTCCGTGTTCGAGCTCAAATCAACGTTGCCGAGGCTATATAAGCTATAAGACATATTTACGAAAATTTTGCTATTAGAAATCAGCAAGATCGGCCCATGTCCTTCGAGGTAGCAGGCAAAACGCCATCAATGAAGTAACTCCATTTAAAAGAAAACAAATACATGAAGCGATAGGAAATAAAAAAAAACATCAAGTGAAGAAAGTAGCGTCCGCCCATATTTTCCAAGTTATGGGCCTGTGAACTTTTCTTAGAAAAGTACGATTTTGCACCAAATTTTTTAAGATATCAATGATATTTTCTTTTTTGCTTAATTTTATTTCTTATTTTTTACTTCTGCGTCGCTCTTATATTTGTCTTTTTTTATTATTGGAGTTACTTAACTAAACTTGATTTAGATATTTGGTGAAGGGTATAAAAGATTCAGCTTAGCCGAATATAGCACTTGTGCTTGTTCTTTTTTGCTTAAGTTGTTTTGTAGTGTATGTGTTTTTCTTTTTTTTTTTTTTTTTTGCTTTTTTTTCTCTCTACCTTTTTTTACTAGGCGTCACTGTGACAAATAGAACATTGGAAAAACATGGCTTTAATTTATTGCTTTATAGTTTTAAAATTGTTCCAAATTTTTTATGTTGTACAAATACATCGCAGCGCTTCCTAGTAAAATAAAGGTAACTTGTCTGAAAATATTCTGTACAATTTCATCAACAAAAATCATTTATATGTATGAATCAAACAGGGTTATTGTTCAGTCATAATTTGGCTTTCAGACGTGAAGATCGCTTTTACTTTAAAAGTGACAAATAAATAATTTAAATTTAATTGTGATAATTTAAGTTGCTGAGAAATGAGTTTGAAGTTCTACTTGAATTTTTGCCTTTTGCAAATTATTTTTATTGCTCACGCTATGGAAAAGTAAGTGCCAAGTGCCATTTGAATAAATATCCTTTTTTTAATTTTAAAAATTGACAGTTAATTTTATTAGCTTGCTGGTTTGTTAATTGTGAGTGATTAAAGTGATTTTCTTAGATCCACATATTAAAATAAAAAGAACTTTGTGATTAAGTAAATTTTGCAACATTTTTCACCCAATAGTTTTCGCATCCTAGTATTTTTTAAATATTTTCTGTCCTGATTAAAAAAGGAAAAAAGGACATTTGAAAACAAGATTACAAATTGCCTTTAACAATTTTTTAAGACTTAAATGATTTGATGTTTCATTTAAATCAGGCTTTTTGGAATAAATAAAAATAATTAGATTTTAAGAATAAAATTTTTCCTGTTGTTTTGTTTTTTTTTTTTTACATTCCGTTCTTAATTTCTTATGCACTTTTTAGTTTATATTCTAAAACAAATGGATTTAAAAACTCAATAAAAAAAATTAATAAATATTGCAATTATTAGAAGTGGGGTATTCAAAAAAAAAAAAAAATCTTAAAAACAACAAAAAGTAAAAAAAAAAACGGTTTGATTCATAAAAAGTTCATAAAAGTTTGTTTTTGTTTAATGAAATATTTTTAAAAATTCGCATAAAAATCATACAATAACATTTTTGTAAATCATCTACACTTTTACGTTTAACCTTGCAGTTTCTATTATCACCGAATACTTTGTACCTTAAAAAACCCAATTTAAAATTATCTTAAAAACCGAATGTGGTTTTTTGTATTTGTTTTTTGCAAAACAAATAAAAATATATGTTTTTGGTTACATTAAAAGTAATAAAAAATTATAAATAAATATGTCGTGTTTATTTTGGTAATAGAGTATTCGAATAACGAGTTCTATGACGATCTCTTTACGTTCTCTTCACTTCACTATTCAAATAAATTTATTTAATTTTATTTTAATTTTATCGAACAAATATAGTGTAGCCCATTAGCTCTAAGTGAACTGAAAAGGGGTCCAGGGCTCAGAAAAAGCAATTTTAAGCAGAATGAACACCAACCCACATTCACAAAATATTTATAGTAGAGTAGGGAAGAAACAACTGACCTGACTTGGTAAACAAAGAAAAGCATGTTGGGGTTGGAGTTGGAGTTTAAATTGAGGTCACAGCATAAAGTGGTCTAGATTGGATGGTTGCGCTGCTTAAATGGGCACACATTTACTTAACAAGGCATTGGGTATTTTTTGTCTCGCCAGTGTAACGCAGGTGGAAAAGAGTGTTTGTTATTCCGCTTGTAGTTTCTACAATATCCATTTCCGACCCCATAACGCTCTTAATCATAGCAAAGTCGATTAAGCGATATCCGTCGGTCTGTCCTTGTTCGTGTTAAAATCTACTTTACGCAGGCATTGGTTGAGTTAGAGAAAATTTAAATACGCTAATCGATCAGATATAGTTTCGAAATAGTTGCTATTAAAAATCAGCAAGATCAGTCCATATCCTACGAGGCGGCACTTGGAATAATAAAGTGTTACTCCAATAAAAAAAAAACATAAATATATAAAACGATAGAGAATTATGAAAAAACAACATCAAAGGAAAAAATTAGTCAATTTTAAAATATTTAAAATTTCAATTGAATGAAATTTTTGCCTCCAAACTTTTAGTATTTTCTTTCTTAAGAGTATCGGAAGCGTTAAACTTATTTTTCCAAACCTGTAGTAATTAAATTTTTAAGAATATTTAAAAAGTATAAATTATTTTATTCATACAAAAATTACAAAATGTTTTAAAATTGTTTAATTATTTCTTTAGCAGGGAAAATGATTTCAAGCCCTTCATATCAATACGTTTGCCGTACTCAGTTAAAAAAGGTCTGCTTGTTAAATATATTTTTTAATTAAAAATTTAATTTATTTCATATTCCAGACGAAGTAATTAATGTGCCCGTCTTGGTGTATAATTATTTCAATAAGGATTTAGACGTCAGGATAACTTTAGACAATAGTGATGGTGAATATGACGATTTCGTCGATCAAAGCTTTAGTGAGCCAAAACTGACTAAGATCATACGTGTTCAACGTCATGCGACTGCTACGGTTTATTTCCTGATTAAACCCAAAGTTATTGGAAATGTTGTATTGAAATTCAACGCCTCATCAACAGCTGATTTTGATATCGTACATAAAACTATGAAAGTGGTTTCGAAAGGCATTCCCCAATCTAAGACTCATGCTATTTCAATTGATTTCGCAAATGAGCCTCAGGAGAAATATAACATTGAAATGGATTTACCTGAAGGCCTAATACCCGACTCACTGCAAGCGGAAGTGGGCGTTGTGGGTGATATTATAGATTTCGTTTTAAATAATTTAGACAACTTGGTGCGTATAACATCTGGTTGTGGTGAACAAGCTTTGTCCTCTCTGTTGCCTAATTATTTGTTAATAAAAAACTTGATGAATTCCAATCGCGAAACTTATAACATGAAAGCAAAGCTGCGTTTCAATCTAGAGACTGGCTATCAAAACATTTTAAATTATCGTCAACTGGATGGTTCCTTAAGTAACTTTTGTTCTTCTGGGGACAAGGAAAGTCCTCAAAATGGATCAACATGGTTGACAGCTTCTTTTTTGCGTTTTTTGCCACAAATTAAAGAATTTGTCGATGTGAACGAAACAATCGTTGAAGAAGGCTTAGCCTACTTAAGCAAACAACAGGCATCAAACGGAGCATTTGTCGAAAGGAGTGATTACTTCCCTGATGCGCAAAGAGACCCTATAACTCTGACAGTTGCTGCTGTATTGGCCTTCCTTAGACATCCCGCATATGCCAACAAATACTCTCAAGAAATTAATAAAGGCTTAAATTTCATAGCTAAAAATCTTGAAGAATATAAATCGCTACATGCGCACTTAATAGCTGTTTATGCCGCCAACAAGAACAGGCATGTAGTAACAAGGGGAATGAGTCTAATAAAGTGGTTAGCTGAAACTCACTTAGCTAATCAGACCGAATGGTGGCACTATGAGTTCCTCAATGACATTGAAGTTACCTCATACAATTTAATAACCTCATTAAGACTGGAATCTACCCCAGTCAGTAACGTTGTACCTATGGGTAGACGGCTACTAGCTCAAAGTAATAGTCTTGGTAGGTTTGCTATGTCACAAGATACACTCTTTGGTTTGACCAACCTTATAACGTCTGACCAACGCGCCGCTTATGAACCATCAAAAATGGATATAAATGTTTCATCAAAGGATAAGAATGAAACTATAAAATTGAATGGAAATAACGGAATTTTGTATGGAAGTGCTAAGGTAAGTTAAAAAAAAATTCCTGAGAGTTAGGTTGCTGGTTAAAGAAGGAAGCTTGTGCTGCCCATTGAAACTGACCTCTCACTGTTAAATCTATTTTCAAATATATTAGGAACAAAAATTATCCCTCGGTGACTTAGGAATCTGATGTGTTAATATTAGCCATAAAAACAAGTAGAGACGGCTTATAGAAGCTTAAGTTGATACCGATCTTTTGTCTGTGGTCGGCGTTTTCTTTCAAAAAATCTTTACTTTTTCGTAAAAGGAAAAGAAAAAACCATTATTTTAAAATCTCTAAAGTAAAAAAACGCTGAGTAGGACTTGTATACTAACAAGAGAGTAGACTAAGCGAACAACAAAACGTCTTGGATAACTGTATTAATCTACGGTCTGCGAGGCTACAATACTGAGCTGCTCATGCCCCGTCGCCTAAAACCATAATGATTGCAGAATCTGTCATTTGCCTTTGGGTTCTGGTATTGTGACTTTTTTAGTTACTTCTAAATCATTCTTTATTCTCTTAAACTCTTAAGCGATGACAAGACAGACTAATTTGATTACGTGACTAGAACAAATGTATCTAGAAATCTGTAGAACAACAAAAAGAATTATAAGTTCGAGTTAGTCAACAGCTAATTAAAGGAAATAATTCTTGCAAAAAAACGACTTCAGAACATAATTAATTTGACCACAAACATCAAATTACAATAACTATTTGGGCACTGTTTCGTCTTTAATGATTTTTAAAGACTGTTTGCACAATTAAAAGAAAAGATATTGTTTTTAAGCAAACTTTAAATGTTGATTGTTTTTTAAAATGATTTAAGGGCACTGATTTTTAACAAAATGGTAAAACTCGCAAGCGAAAAAAAGTACAAGACCGGTTTTATTCGGTTTTAGTACAAGAATGAGATCTTTATTTATAATAAAAATGGTTGACAAAAAATTTAATTTTATACAGTTATAATTTCCCCAGCATAACTGACATTTCATTGGGGGCAAAATTTATTTTATTAATTTGACATTTTAATGAAATTTAAAAGAGTGAATTCATTGAATTAAAAAATAAAAATTAAACAAAAATAAAGAAAATTAATTTTAATTAAATGAAATGCCGAAACACCGGCCCCATTGAAGGACCTGCGGTCTTCAATTAAGAGGAAGAAGCGCCAATTTATGGATCGGCCTGGTCAGAACCCCGTTTCTAGTCCTGACTTGCGCTACTCTCACTCTGCTGTCTGCGCCTCGGATTACCTCCTGAACTCGGCCGGTTAGCCAATGCAGTGGTGGAGTGTTGTCCTCGTGGACGACGACGAGCTTGCCGACGGCGAGGTCTTCTTCTTCTTCGGCCCACTTCGTCTTGATTTGGAGGCTGCGGACGTAATCTCTCTCCCAAGACCGCCAAAACGTCTGCTTGAGTGCGCAGATAAGCCGCCATCTCTTGCAACACGTCAGCTTGTCCAGACCGCCTTGATGCGATTCTTGCGGCAGCGCAAGCAGGCTCTCTCCTATTAGAAGGTGCGCTGGAGTGAGCACTTCTCCATCGTTGGGATCGTTGCTGTTGGGAGCGATAGGCCTGGAGTTCAATACTGCCTCGATCTCTATCAGCACTGTCTGCAGCTCTTCGGTGGTTAGCAGCACCTTGCCTATGGTCCTCATGAGCAGGCCTTTGGCAGATTTGACGGCTGCTTCCCACAGACCGCCGAAATGTGGAGCTCGTGGCGGAATGAAGTTGAAGGCCACCCCCTTGCTGGCAGCGTACGACGCGACGTCTTTGGCACCGGTTTCCATTGCCTGTCGAAGCTCCACTAGCTCTCGACTGGCACCGACAAAATTGGTTGCGTTGTCGCAGAAAATCTTCTCCGGGAGACCTCTCCTGCCGATGAACCTTTGAAGACAAAGAATAAAAGAATTTGAAGACAGATCAGTTACCAACTCAATATGTACAGCCTTTGAGGTAAAACACACAAATATAGCAATATACATCTTTACAGGTGGTCGGCCACGAATTTTAAGTGTTACATTAACTGGGCCGCAAAAGTCTACGCCGCATATCTTGAACGGGCGTAGAGCTCTCACCCTGTCAGCGGGCAAATTCCCCATAATTTGATTCAATAATTTAGGTTTGTATCGAAAACAATGTATGCACTTGCGAACTATTTTCGTACATTCTTCTCTAGCATTTATCAGCCATATTCTGTCTCGCAAAATAGCTACCAAAGCCTTTGCACCAGCATGACAGTTAGTTAAGTGCAAGTGTCTTATATAAATGGCTATAAAATGCGACTTCTTTGACATCAAAAGGGGAAATTTTGCGTCGTATGCAATTGGTGCATTAAGCAATCGCCCGCCTACCCTAAGTAGTGAAAACGAGCGATGTTCATCCTTGTATTGGTGGACGAAGGGATTCAGACGTTGCAAATTTGAAGGCAATATCTGTGATTTGCTAAGCTTTTTTAATTCGTCAGCATAATCGCATTTTTGCTGGAATTCAACTAAGTGAAGGAATGTCCAATTCATTTCCTTCGCTGTAGGTTCACCCAAATTGCGGCAGTTGTTTCCTCGAGCAATATCAAGAAAACGAAAAACGTAGGTGAGTACTCGAATCATTTTAGTATATGATGAATAGCTCTCAATCACCTTCAAAATATAGTTATTGTTTTCCTCTACAGCGAAGAAAACGCTTGATTTCCGCTTTTCCAGCGATTCTTCTTCAACTGTCAGGTTGAAGTGGTTGTTTACCGGCCACGTGTTACTCTCTTGGAGTAGAAAAATAGGGCCATTAAACCAAATAGAATAAATTAGTTCGTCGACATTACTACCTCTCGAAACTATATCGGCCGGATTATCCTTGGTTGGAACATGTCGCCATGTGACGTGGTCCGATAATTCTTGAATTTCAGAAACTCTATTTGAAACAAATGTCGCCAGCGTTGATGGATGAGTCTGAATCCAGTGTAATGTGATTTCTGAATCCGTCCACAATGTTACGCTTTCAACCTCAAACGAAATAATGGGTTTTATTTTAGACCACAATTTAGCCAATAAATGGGCTGCACATAACTCTAGTCTCGGCAGAGATTTAGTCTTCAGAGGAGCAACTTTAGATTTGGCCGTTAACAAGCGGCAAGAAGTTTTATTAGCAGCTCTACTCCGTATGTAAAGGCAGCAGCCATACGCTCTCATTGAGGCGTCAGAAAACCCATGAATTTGACATTTGGTTTTTGAAGTGGTTAAAACATATCTGGGAATTTTTATCACGTCAATTTTTAATAAATTGGACTTGAAATTCTCCCAAGATGTGTCCAAACGCGTGGGGATTGATTCATCCCAATCCAACTTCATAAGCCATAGTTCTTGAAGAAGAACTTTGGCTTTAATAACCAAAGGACACAAAAGTCCGAGTGGATCAAAGAGTCTGGCCGAAACAGATAATATGTTTCTTTTTGTTGCTCTTAAGTCTTTGAAAGAATCATCTAAGTGGTATTTAAATACATCACTCTTTGGACGCCAATAAGTGCCTAAAGTCTTCGTGAGATCAGGATCTATTTGTACTGATTTTTCAATTCTAACAGAATCGGGCAGGTTATTATGATTCGTAAACCATTTAGTTAAATTGAAACCTGCCGATTGTAAAATATTTGTGACTTGGGTCCTGATTGTATTGAGTTCTTCAATAGAATCGGCGCCAGTTAGCAAGTCGTCGACATAAAAGTCTCTTTTTATTATTTTTGATCCAATAGGTAGCGTTTCTTCGAACAATTCGCTCAAATGTGTCAGACATCGTATTGCCAGAAATGGAGCCGATGATGTACCATAAGTCACCGTGTTTAATCTATAGACTTCAAGATTTTTTGATTGATCTTCACGCCATAATATTAATTGGAAATCTCTATCGGCCTCGTCTATCAAAACTTGACGGTACATTTTCTCAATGTCAGCCGTAATAGCATATTTATGCATACGAAAACGAACAAGCGTGGAATATAGTTCTTCTTGAATAGTTGGACCAATCATTAGTAGATCATTAAGTGAAAAATTCGTAGAGGTTTTGCAAGAGGCGTCGAAAACTACACGAAGTTTGGTAGAAGTGCTTTTCGGTCGTAACACGCACTGATGTGGAATGAAATAGTGAGGCGTACTGGGAATCTTGTTGTCCGCGATAGACATATGACCCAAGTTAATGTATTCTTTCATAAAAGAGTTATACATCTCTTTCGTTTGTGGTTCTTTTGACAAACGACGTTCTAAAGACAAGAATCGTCTTCTGGCTGTTTCAAAAGAGAGACCCAACGCTTTTGGATCCGCTTTGAAAGGTAGCGCCACTTTAAATCTGCCCGATGCCAATCGCTTAACAGATCTTGAAAACTTTTCTTCACATTTCTGGTGTTCCATTGAAGGAATTTTTGTCTCTCTAGGAATTTCCTCCAGTTCCCAAAATCTACGAACTATCATATCTAAAGAGTCGTCACTATTCCTTGTTTGACTTAAATGGCAATAATTAGAAGTAGTTTCTCTAGGCTCTTTGTATTTACCAGAAACAATCCAACCTAGCAAAGTCTTTTGAAGTGTTGGAATGTTTGGATTTTGTTTAATTTGACCAACGCATAATAACTCGAAGAAAATCTCAGCGCCGATCAACATGTCAATCTTTTGAGGCTTATAAAAACATGGATCAGCTAATTCAATATTCGAAGGCAAATTCCAACCTGAAGTCGAAATCGTTCGATCAGGTTGGTAGTTGGAAATCGATCGAAGGATCCAGAATTCTGATGAAAATTCGTAGGAATTGGTTCGAGATCTCACATTTGCCTGAAGTTTATATTTGGCGGATGAATTCGTTCTCCCAACACCAGTCAAACTGAGATTTCTTTGCTCTTTTTGTAATTGTAATCGTTGTGAAAGTTCCTCGGTCACAAAATTGATTTGTGAACCGGAATCCAGTAAAGCTCTTGCTAGAACATATCGTCCAGAACTATTTCTTATTTTAACTAAAGCTGTGGCCAAAATAACATTGTCTTTTTTGGAAGACGAATGATTTACGGAAGCTCTGGATGAAGTTAACGGCTGATTCGGATCAGAACTATTTGAAACACTTAGTGTGTTTTCACTTGTAGCATAAATGTGCAGTAAAGTATGATGTGAGCGACTACAAACTCGACACTTCGACGACTTACATTTAGTAACTGTGTGTCCTTTTTTTAAGCAATTGATACAGGCAGGAACGCCTTTAACAAACTCAAATCTCTGCTGTACAGGCACAGCAGTAAAAGAAGGACAATTTGATAAATAATGCTGTGTCGATTTACAAAATAGGCATTTCGAATTTTGTTGGCTTTGCTGATTATCAGTTTGGCAAGAAAATGAAGAATTAGATTTTCTTCTATTGGATGTGTCAGGTTTTTTATTAATGTTAGCATTAGGCTTAGCTCTTGAACACGACGCTTCTTCAGCTGAAATATGTTGATATCGTTTATTCAAGGCTGCCTCGCAATCACTCCATAAGGGCAACTTTTGATAATCAAGTTGTTCTTCCCACTTTGATCTGGTGATTGGATCTACTTTTGTCATTACCAAATGTATAAGAATGGCATTCGTAATTGCCTTATCATCACCAATTGATGATAGTGAATAGTAAATGGCAGACACAGTGTCTATCATGCTCCTCAAAGCGCTTGATGAAGCCTTTGGAATTTCAGGCAAATTAAATAATTGTCGAATGTTATCGAAAAATATTAGGCAAGGATTGTCATAAACGCGTTTTAAACTTGCCAGCGCTTTGGGGTAATTCTCTTCAGTGACTTGAAAAGCCTTGACAGTACCCAGAGCTTGGTCAGATAAACAGGAAAGTAAATGATTAAATTTCTCTATATTTGTAAGAGAAATATCGTGGTCTACCAAACTTTCAAACAAGCTTATAAAATTTTTGTACTCAGAGTACTTGCCGCTAAATTTTGGCAATTTCATTAGTGGCAGGCTACTGCGATGGGATGAACATCCAGCAGCAGTATCCTGGGAGCTTTGTCTTCTATTAGGGGTTAAATATCCAAGAAGCAAGCACTTAGTCGACACACATAAATCTTCGACTTCAGGCCTTTCATCATTTTCTGGATCTAATATATCAATTTCTGCTTGAAAAGTCATTGCTTGTTCAATGTAAGAATTAAGGATTTCAAGGCGGCATTCTAATTCGATTGCATTGAAAGAAATAGTTTTCTCTCGAAGTGATCGCCGAATCCTGTCAATATTGTTTAATACCTTATTTTTCTGTTGTACTACAAGTTCCAAACTATTGGACTTGGCAGATCTCTTACTGCTTTGCATTTTGTTTATTTATTTCTTATCGTTTCTCCGATTATATTTCAAACTACTACTGGAAGGACCTCAAGAAAATAAATAATATTTAAAAATTTTCGAGATCTAAAAACTTCCAAAAAATTCAGAAAATATTCCAAATTGTACTAATTAACGCGATTACTGAAATATATACAGCAATCAAACGTTTTAGCGTGAGAATTTAATATTCTGCAACTCAACAATATTGGTTGTGAAATTCGAAAAAAATTGTTTGCTGGGTTATATATATGAAACCCTATGTATTTTTGTATAGGCAATACAATTGACCAATATATTTATTTTTGATAATAATATAAATATTTTTTTTTTTTTTTTTTTTTTTTTTTATATAAAACCTCAAGATCAATATTAGTTTCTCAAATGTAACTAATTTACAAATAATTTACAAAAAAATTACCGTAAAATCTCGATTAAAAAATTTTTTTTTTTTTTAAATACTGTAGCTCAATCCTCAAGCTTCAAGCAATAATTAATAAATTTGATTAAACTGAATGAACTTGAATGATGAATTTCATACAATTTTTTAGTATTAAATGAAAATTAATTAAAATTTTATTTTTTCGAAAAATTTATTCTCAAGCAACCAACTCACACGAAAATGTTTGCTGGGTTATCTGTTTGTTTTTCTTATGTTTCTTTCTCTCCTATTCGTATGTAAATTAACTGACGTCACGATCTGCTGCGATATAATGATGCCAAGTTACAAGTAACATTAATGAAATTAATGTAATAAAAACTAATCACAATAATAAATCGAATGGAGGTATTAAAAGAACAAGTGATAATTAAACAAACGTCAGTACAAATAAACAGCAAACAACCAAAATGGAAGTATATAGATTGGTGAGTGTTAATTATTAATTTTTGTAAATAGTTTTCTATTTTCAGAAAATCTAACGCAATGGAAGCGAAGAGAGCAGCAGGTGAATTTAAAAGAAAACACGAGATGAGAAATCGATCGAGATTTAAGTGAAAATTTAATTCAAATAAATTTGATAAACAAATGAAAATATTTAGTGTGCTTTTTAACTTCAAATAAATAATCACTTTTGTATCACTATGTGTGTGTGTTTCACTACTTAGGACATAAACGAATTGACGAAAAGAACAAATAATTCTTCGTGTGGAATAAAACTTTTGCTTTAAACGAATTTTAAATTTAATCTTTGTTATTTAAAAATTAAACGCAAAGTCTCACACAAATTATTTGTTCTTAAATACCTGGTTGATGTTTTGTTCACGTTCCTTTTTGCACAAAATACAGCTACACCTGGGCATCTAGATGAATTCCAAATCTTCTGAGGGTTGAAAGAGTTGATGATGAGTTGTTGTTGATGATGAGTTGTTGTTGTTTTTATTATTTTGTTTATTTAATCATAAACAAACGTTTATACCGGGTTGTTTTATTAACGAACGCACAGTATTTTAATACAGTTTTTATTTAGCAAATACGGTTTTGGTAAACGCGAATTTTACACTTTTTTAATTAAAAATAAACACTGTCCCTGCTCGGGCGCCAAAATGTTTCGTCTTTAATGATTTTTAAAGACTGTTTGCACAATTAAAAGAAAAGATATTGTTTTTAAGCAAACTTTAAATGTTGATTGTTTTTTAAAATGATTTAAGGGCACTGATTTTTAACAAAATGGTAAAACTCGCAAGCGAAAAAAAGTACAAGACCGGTTTTATTCGTGTTTAGTACAAGAATGAGATCTTTATTTATAATAAAAATGGTTGACAAAAAATTTAATTTTATACAGTTATAATTTCCCCAGCATAACTGACATTTCATTGGGGGCAAAATTTATTTTATTAATTTGACATTTTAATGAAATTTAAAAGAGTGAATTCATTGAATTAAAAAATAAAAATTAAACAAAAATAAAGAAAATTAATTTTAATTAAATGAAATGCCGAAACAGGCACCCTTTAATTTTTAAATTAAGATTTTATACTTGTAATTTAAGCGAACTTAGCAATACAGACTCCTTGTAAATTACAGCTTTGTATCTATAACGGTTTAAAAATTTTGGCCACATGCAATAAGTTACATTACCCATTGAGATACTCTTTAATTTCCAAATCTAAATTTTACTTGTTTTTTTAGCGAACTTAGCAATAAAAACTCTATGTAAATTTCAACCGTCTGCCTACAACTGTTCAACAGTCAGGTCACATATATCAAACTGCACCCTTTAATTTCTCTATACAGATTTTAAAATTTATAAATTTTAACCGACATCTGCGACTTTTTATAAGTACGGCCATAAACATCAAATTAAATGAACTATTGCGCCACCCTTTAATTTATAATTTTGAATTTTTATACTTTTCATTTAACCGATCATAAAGATCGTCTATCTGTCCAGTTTTCAAGCGTTTATCTTACGTCATATATGGGGACACCCTTTAATTTTTAGATTTATTTTTGTATTGTTTTTTTTTTTTTTTGTTCCTGGGAGCTTTAGTCATGAGGAGTCTTTTTCATTTAAAAGTGATGGTGGTTTATAATAAACATAAAAAACATGTATGTTATATGGGGACATCCTTTAATTTTTAATGTTATAAACAAAACATTTCCAAAAACCTTCCAAATAAAGAAAAAAATTTTAAATTGACTAGAAAATGACAAACATAAAAAAGGAACGTTTTAATGAATTGATAACCTCCTTCTGTTTTTAAGGTCGGCTAAAAAAAATGATTTTCGAGGTCAAGTTAAACTAAATCCAATAACCCTTAATTGACTTAGAAGAACACTTGAGTAAACCAAATTCAATCAAATATAGAAAATATTTTAGAGTTTCAGTCGGACTGTAAAAAGAAATTTCTTTTTTCTAGAGGAGAAGTTATTTTTCCATAAAAGCAGCTCTTTATCTTAACTAAATGAAATTCTTAAAAACATTAAAAAAATGCTTACAAATTTCTTTGACTGCTTTTATTTTCAGTTTCCTAAAACAAAATCATTAACCATCACCGCCAATGGTACCGGTTCAGCTATAATGCATTACTCCTTCCAATACAATTTATTACAAAAAGTTTCTAAGCCGAGCTTTACCATAAAGATATATAAGCGTGATGACGGACCATCACACTTGAAAATATTGGTGTGTGTCAATTATGTGGGTAAAGGAATATCTTCTAATATGGCGTTGCTAGAGATTTCTACACCCTCGGGTTTTGTTGTTAATAGTGAGAGTTTAAAGGAAATAGAAAAATTAAAGAGAGTTGCTGTAAGTGCTGTCAAATAATTGGAAATTTGTTTAAAAACACAAATAAAAATGTTTGTTTTCATTTTATAGTATACGGAATTGAAAAACGATGATTCATTGCTGGTTGTATATTTCGATCATTTGTACATAAATGATGAAACCTGCTTGACAGTCAAAGCCTTGAAAGCTCACGCTGTGGATATGCAAAAACCAGCTGCCATTCTACTCTATGATTACTACGTTTCCACTAGAAATGCTGCTGCTTTCTATGGTATCAATTAGAATTATGTGATATTTATGAAGAGTGCCGTAAATGCATATAAATTCTTATTAACATATGTTTATTTTTCTTTTATTATTTTATTCTCTTGTAATTTAAAAACCAATAATTGAAAAAAAATATATGCTTCAAAAAATAATAAATTTTAGTTGTTAATGTCAAAAACAAAAAGATATAAGAGCATGAAATTTTAAGTGGAATAAAGAAGGGATGTCCAAAATTCCTACATTATTTATATTTTTCGCTTTTGTACATTAAATTGCTGGAAACCCTTTAGCTTGAGAGCTGACAGTGTTTATAAATATAATTTTTAAAAAAAGGTGAACTATTATTTTTTTATGAAACGATCTACACATTTAAGAACACATAGCTCTAAACGTAAGAATGATATTGAGATGAATTTTGTTTGTTTAAGTAAAAACTGCATTATCTGCACCTCCATCTTCAAAAATAATGATCAATTTTATTAAAATTAAATATGAAAAGGTTAAACAAAATAAAAAATTTTTATAAATTCTTAAAAAAAATTTTTTTCTGTTAAAAAAAATTTATTGGTGGCCCTTTTAGGCTAAAATCGTTTTAAATCAGAATATATAAAATCTTTAAATTTTTTTAGAATATTTTAAATTTGCTTGCTGACTACGGTAAAAAATTTAAACAAATCAGCTAAAAGTTGTACCTAATATTTTTAAAAAACTGGAAGAAGGTATTAAAAAATAAAAATTTTAAATAATTTTAATATTCTATTATTTATAATGCTTATAACTTGATCATTTTTTAACATAAATATGCAAGCTAGCAAGCTATTGAAACAATCGGCACATCCCTTTACAAATAACTGAGTTATTTAAAAAAATATTTTCAACAAATTGTAATTATTAGTAATAATATTTTTTTTTTTAATTCAATTATACTCGTAATCTAATATTTTATCTTTGTTGAAAAAACACGACCACTTTTTTAAGCCAGTTTTTTATTTATTTGTGCACATTAATATAGACGTTACAAGTTTTGCTTCTACACCAATTACAACTTAAAATAACAACTGACATCTCAACCCCTATGTCAACATGTATGAATAGATAATGATGAAAGAGGTGGTGAAAATTTTTGCTTACTTTGAAGAGACTACAAATCCCATTAGCAAAGCCACTGCTACATTGTCTGACAGTCTTCGAACATTATTAGAAAGCGTAATACATGAATTAACGGAGATGGAGCATTAGCTCTGAATTAAAGATTTAAGGGTTTAGAGAATAATTAATATATCAAAGACAATCAACTTCAAACCTATCGAAAAAACGTCTTATTGAGCTGCTTCAAATCACTCTACATTCCGAAGGTGTTGAAGACACAGTCCTGCCTATTCTTCGCAAAAGTTCTGAAAAGTCTACGAGAAGTAATCGCCTTTGCAACGTATGTAAACAATTTATAAGAAAATCCGAGGAGAATGAGCCTCTATCGATCCTAATCTGTGCTTCTGCTAACGAAGAAGTCGAGAGATACCTTAGATCTCCTAATATTCCTTGCTTACTGGCGCAACGACATCCTACCCAAACTTAAAGAAAATGGCGCAGAAATACTTAAGTTTTCAAATGAGTTGTGTCCACTACAGGTCTGCTTAAAACGGATTTGAGAAATCGTCTATCTCCGCAAAATTTGAGAACACTTTTTTTTTAGCAAAAATCTTATTATCAATTTTAAATATTAATCTTTTGCAATGTTGTTTTTATTATTTTTATTTAATTTTAACATGATCTCAAATTCAATTCGTTGCCTTTAATATCTTATTAATATAAATTTTAAATCTTGAGCCAATTTAAACTGGAAATCTAACGTTTATTTTGTAAAATCATAAATGTTGCAGATGTTTTGTTTTTTGAAAATTTAAAGTTGAGAAACTGAAATGTTTTTTAAAATTTTGATGATTCGAATGGCTCATTGATAAACACTGCAATTTCGTGTAATAGAAGAATTAGCCAACTTGAGTTTTGTTAATTTTTACTTCAGCTCAATTTCAATATGCGTACCGGTATCAGAATCGGTATCGGCGATATTTATTTTTGAGTATCAATATCGGATCAGCGAAATGGCGTATCGTTTAATCCCTAGTTTAAGGTGTCGTTGCGGTTGATCTCTTTCTTTTCTGTCTTTTAGATTAACATTTGTGAGCTGTTCTATACATTAACACTGTTAACTTAACAGACACTGTTTTTGTTTCTTGCAAACTCGATGCTCATTGTATTTTAAAATTTATGCTAAGTGTTACGGCCTGCGGTTTATCCCTGATAATCTTTTCAACCCGCTAGACTATACTTCAGGAGATTCCTACCCTTTTGTCAGGTTCGCGACAGAAACATAAATAAAACAAAGAGTATAAACACAAAAAAATTAACTTATTAACACAACATACCACACACGCGAACATTGAGACAATGATGGTCTCATTTTTTTTTTTGCCCTCCCAACCTTCTCACGGTAGGCTTCCGTTAAATAATGTAAAACCTCGAACCTCTCTTCTACTTACCAATCTATCATTGTCATATCTTTAATTATTTAAGCCACCTTTTTTTTCGCTTAAAAGACGTAATTTATTGATAGAAAATCTACATATAAAGTTTATAACACATAAAATGACTACATTTAATAAAAATAAGGAAATAACTTATCAAAACACTTTTTTTTTTACGAAAAAATACAAAATATTTCTATATTTTTTCTTAACCGTTACTTAAAAAAAAAACATACACATATATCTCGATCACTTTTAAAAGCCTTAATTATTCAATTTTCTTGTATGATTCCTTTTAGCTCTCAAATATTACATTATTTTTCCTTGTACAGGATATCAACACTACTTTGTCTTCACTTAACATCTGAAGGAGCTCCCTAAGTATGTTATTCTCTGTAGAATTCAGAGCTTAACGTCTACTTTAGTTGCCTAACTTGAACACTAAAATACCACTACTTCTTTCTTAGCCTTTTTTTCTAGCCAAGATATTTACGTATTATAATTTCTTTTTTTTTTTTTCTAACAAAAAATATCTTTTTTCTTATAATACTAAACACACAATACTTTCGAATGCACACAATTTTCTCACAATAAAACGACACTAAATTAACTATTTTCATCTAAAACAATTATATTTCAATATTTTATGCTTAACTCTATTTGCTTCAAACTAAGTTTTCTTTTTGCAAATTAGCGTAGCGACGGTTTTTTTAATTAATGCAGTTTTCGCTCCTTGTCTTACAGATGTTAAAAAAGTTTGCTATCTAATCCTGTTCCTTTTGTTTTCTTTGTTTTTTTTGTTAAGGGCACTCTCACTAAGAATATGAAACCGCACTTCTTTGGATTTTCCAATAAACATACACACAACTTTTACTTACTTCTATATTATACGTTTTATATCTGTTTAAATAAACTTAAGTTTCTTTTACTGCGGTATTCAAATTTAAAAATTTTAATCAAAACTTTCGAAGAAACAGGATTCTTAGACTTTATTTTTACAATATCACAAATCCTTTATTTGGCTATTGAATTTAAAATGTTTTAATAGTATTATTAACCCTTTTTTTAACACTGCACTAATTAATATTCACTGTCTGACTTTGTTTCACTTCTAAGCAAACTTCGCTATTGCTACTCCTTAAATACCCTTCTTGGCTGTCTTTTTACTCTCAACTTCTGTTTGCGGTAATAAAAGAAAATATATACGAATCAGTTTTCCCGCGAATTAAAGAAAACACATAATAAAAAATATTCCTGCGACAACTATTTACTATAACTATAAAAAAAACTATTTTCGGGCCCTCCTTATATAAATAGATTCGACAAAAAGTCTACCTATTCCCGCTAATAAGTATAAAAAAATAATTGGTAGCTACTAATGCAAAAACAAAAAATATTTTTAAATGCACTAAATCTAAAAATTTCGCGGTTCAATTTAAATTAACTCCTACTCCATCCTACAGAGTTTATTTGGTTATCTATAAGTCTGTCACAGCTCTATCTCCTAACCAAATATATCCTATATAAGGCTTCTTTTATAATACCAGGCTATCAGAAATTTGTGCAGCTTATGCTATAAACACAATTAAAGGCTACCAACCATCGACTACCGACTACAAAAGTAGCTGGCTACAAAAATAGCCAAGTCGCCAGCTACTTAATTCTTTTAACGACTACCGACCACTAATTACAAAAAATAAACATCTGTGTTGACATATGTATTAAAGTTAAGCAAAACAACAAAAAAAAAAAACCTAAAAAATGCGCCAAATAAAAAGTAAATAAAAAATGTAAACAAATGAACAGATGATTATTATTTTTCAATGGTGCCATTATTATAATTTTTCGCGTTTTTAATAGCGATATTTTTTGTATTGCGTTTTTAAAACCACCAATTCACGCATTTATTGTATTGGCAGCACTGATCTATTTTTTGTAGTCAAGAAAAATAGAAATTAGCCTAAGTTGGCTACGGGCTTCAAAAGTAGTCGTGCAGCGGCTAAAAGATTTATTCTCTTAAGCACGCATGTATTCTATTTTTGACATCTTGTAGTCGATGGTCGTTGGTCGTTGGACTTGATTGTGTTTATTGCAAAATTTTATTCATTCATAAATAATTAAAAATTTATTTTTCAGAAATCATAATTTTTAATGAAAATAAAACTCTGTATTTTTTACACGCTGGCAATGCTGTAATTATATTAGTACTAAACATCATATGTCAATCATTTTCTTTAAACAGCAGAATTCAATGGCATAATGGGTATAATTATGGAAACTTATTATTTATTTTACTATTTTTAGGAATTTAGGACAACTAAAATGGATATCTTATCGACGTCAAGGGTAATTATGTATCGTTCTCATTATAGGCTCCTCCCGAATTGGCCTCCTTAAGGTACTCCCACGTAAAGTTTTTTTTTTTTTTGTGGCCAAAGAGTTTTTATTCCTAAGCATTTCTACCCACAACATAAGTCATTAATAGAAGCGAAATATGCCTTTCTGATCCTTCTTCCTATATATGGCAGGCCAATTTTGATAGTTGGGAATGTTCAAAAATTTAAATTATTCAAACTGCTTAACAATATGTGAGCAATATACGTCACTACTCTGATTTAAATAAATACGATACTTCTTACAGCAGACATTCTAAGTCTCCCATAAAAAAAATTTTTTTTATTAAGACATCATAAGAAAAATTTTAAATTTCAAAATATAATCTACACATGCTTCATAGATAAGAATTTAACTTTTTTTTCAAAGCAAATAGATTTTAACCATAAGCCACCACTACCTTCCAAATTATTAGTTTTAAGATTTTAATAACTTTTTGAGATAAGAAACCATCTCAACTGATTATAAACAATGAAAATATTTATTATTTTATTAGTAACACAATTTTTTAACTACTTTAAAAAAAAAAAACCTTAAAGTAACCAATAATTTTTATTTGTTACAGAAAAAAGGGAAAAAAAAAGCAATCGAACAATCGTCTGTACTTTCGAAATTACTTGTTGACTAAGTAGCCACTATTATTTTGATGAGACTTGTGATTCATTGCGAAAATATCACACCACACAGGCGAAGAGGTGTGAGTTCTTCATTCGAAAAAGCCCCCTTCGACATCAATGCAGCATGTTTGACGTAGACATTTATCACTAGTCGAGGTGGTTTGTTGGGTAAGCAAAGGCCTAATAAAGAAAATAATGAATTGTGGGCCTGTGGATCTGGCTTTAAAATAGCTAAACAATTCTGCTCCCAGCATAGACTGAGCCTGTTTTTTTTTTGCGACCAGATAAAGCGTTCTTTGCAGATACTAATAAGGTGGTCAGCTATACAAAAGCTTTACCATCTACGATAAAAAAAAACCCAAAAATATCAAAAGGGTACCCTTTAAACTTTATTTCTTTTGGCAGTTGGTACATTCTTACATCTCCATGATTTTTTTTATGTTTCGTTTTGTGCATGCCATGAGCACACCCTTTACTTTAATTTTAATTCTTGCTGTTATAACGGATTTCAGTAGCTATAACGGTTCAACAGATATGGCGATACAACTTAAAATAACATTTCAAAATTGGCAAATTTTAAATTAAATTTAATGTTCTTGCCTGCTGTTATAATGGCTGCAGTAATGCTCGCTTTGTGTTAAATTCAAGAATCTCTCTGTTAATGTTGAAAGGGTACATTTTTTATTATAGAGAAATCAGATTTTTTCCGCCTGTTAATATTATATTGCAGCCAGTGACTACGATTTTTACCGAAACTTATACGAAAAGTACAGTTTTTGTTGTCATACCTTTCGGTGAAGACCGTCGTCACTGGCTGCTCATTTGGTACGATTGGCGAGCGATTTCGATGTAAAGACATCATTTTCAAGCTACGTTTTGATTAGTACATAACCGAAAGGTAGGTTAGGTTAGGTTAGGTTGCACAGGCCATCGGTGCAAAAAGAGAGACCGACTCACTTGGGTCCCAAAGGTCCCATTGTGTTGCCTGGAAACAGGATGTGTTGGGATCAGATTGAGGTCCCTACGGCACCATCAAAAGATCCACATCCAAACCACCCCGAGGACCGGATAAACGAGTTTATCCTAGCAACATCGCAGACAGACAAGTCTGCAAGATTCAGCAGTCTCGGACTGCCAAAAATAGCCGCTCTATTCCTAGAAAAAGCCGGACAGTGGCAGAGCAAATGCTCCACCGTTTCCTCCTCTTCCTCATCTTGACAACTCCTACAGTAGTCATGATGAGGAAGATTCAGTCTTCTAGCATGGGCACCAATGACGCAGTGCCCTGTCAGCACAGCCACCAGTGTGCCCAGCTGCCCCCGAGGAAACCTCAGTAGACTTACGGATCTCCCACTATCGTACTGAGGCCACAGTGTCCTCGAGACCCTGCAGGTAACCTCTTCAGACCATCTAGACTGTGCAGCCCTAAAGAGTTCCTGCCGAAGTAAAGCCTTACAGCAGTTCAATGGGACCCCCACCAGTGGATCTATTTCTCGGTCTTCTAACCGGGATCCAAGTCTGGCAAGTTCGTCCGCAACCATATTTCCGGGTATGCCCGAATGAGCTGGCACCCAAAACAGTTCCAGGTTGGAATGTCTCGCCATCTCGTTGAGAGATGTCCGGCATTCACGAACCAATCTGGATGTCGTATAGACACCTGATAGGGAGTTAATCGCCGCCTTGCTGTCAGTACAAATCCGGATATTCTCTCCGAATATCTTGTGGTACCTCATCCAGCAAGTCGCCCTTCTAATGGCTGAGATCTCAGCCTGTACCGCGCTACATTGATCATTGAGCCTGAACCTCATCCTGATCCGAAATCTAGGAATGAAGACGCCCCCCCCGACCCCCGTGTCCGACTTTGACCCGTCAGTATAGACATCAAGCACATCCCCACGAGACATACTCGACGTGCCTGACGTTGATACCACAAAGTCAATGTCAGACATGGGGGTGGGAGCGCAGTAATCGATGTTGTCGGGAATGACCGAGGAATGGCCCAAGATGGTCACATGTCCAAAGTCTCCCGACCTCCACGCCGCCGCTGCATCCAGTCTGACCGCCGAGTTTATGGCCAATTGCTTGGCCATAAGATCGACCGGTAGCCAGTGTAGCATTGTAAAAAGGGCCCTCGACGGGATGGTGCGTATTGCACCAGTGATCATCAAGGCCGAGGTGCGCAGTATCTTGTTCAATATACTGCAGTTCTTCAGTTTGCCCATTGCGGTCCACCATACGAGGACCCCATACATCAATATGGGTTTTATCACCGTGTCAAAGAGCCAGTGCGACGTCCTGGGATTAATACCCCAGTGTTTGCCTATGGCCCTTCTACACACATACAAGGCCACTGAGGCCCTATCCGCCCGAAAACGGACATTAGGGGTCCATGACAGTTTCGAGTCCAGGATAATACCTAGATACTTCGCTCTGTCAGACAACCCAAGCTCCACTCCATTAAGGAGTGGTAGCGGAAAGGTCGGAATCTTGTTTCTTCTCGTGAAGAGCACAAGTTCCGTTTTCCGAGCGTTCGCGCTAAGCCCACTCTCAATACACCACCTACTGACGCAGCCCAGCGCCGATTGTAGGCGTTGCGATAGCGTGTCGGGATATTTTCCCGACACTGCAACCGCTACGTCATCCGCATATGCCACAGTCCTGAACCCCTTGCAGTCCATTTCTGTCAGTAATGCATTCATGGCGAGGTTCCAGAGAAGGGGAGATAATACCCCCCTTGTGGTGTGCCACGCTTAGCTACCCTATATATGGTAGCTAGCCCCATGCTGGAAGTAATGACCCTGTTTGTCAATAGATTCCATACAAAGTTTATAATCGACCGACTTACGTTCAGTCCCTCCAGGGCCATTTTGATGGCCTCCGGTTTCACATTGTTGAAGGCCCCTTCTATATCTAGAAAAGCAACCAATGCGTATTCCTTATGCTCTAGGGATTTCTCTATGCATCCCACAAGCGTGTGTAGTGCCGTCTCAACAGATCTGCCTTTTACATACGCGTGCTGAGAGGCGGAGAGTCGGTCCGGATTAATTGTCATCTTCAAGTGAAGGTCAATTATCCGTTCCAGAGTTTTCAAAAGGAAGGAGGATAGACTTATAGGTCTAAAGTCCTTCGGTTCAGTATGTGAAGTCTTCCCTCCCTTGGGAATGAAGACTACAGAGCAGAAAGTCCACGGTTCAGGGATATACGCCCATGTGATACATGCTGTGTATATCGGGATTAACCATGGTATAACAATATCCGCATTATGCTGCAAATCAGCCGGTATAATGCCGTCAGGCCCCGCTGATTTAAACGGGTTAAAACTACCCAAGGCCCACATGAGTCCCTTCCTATTTATAGGGAAGGGAACTGATGCACGGTAGTCAAGAGAGGCTGAGTCTTCTCCACTAAAGGGAGCGCAGCCCGGAAAGTGAGTCTCCATGAGAACCTCAAGGGTCTCCTGTGCACTCAAGGTCCAATTGCCACATGGTTTCTTAATGAAACCAGGGACAATGGGCGTTGCCGATAGAATCCTACGAAGTCTGCTCGTCTCGGAGGAGCCCTCTACTACACTGCAGAAGGATCTCCAAGACTTTTGCTTCGCATTTCTTACCATATTTTTGAACCTATTCACTGAGGATTTATAAGCAGACCAGTTTCCTGATCTTTTAGCCTCATTGAAGAGCCTACGGGAGACTTTTCGTGCCTCCGCAATATCCGAGCTCCACCAGAGTGGTTTGCTCTTTCCACGGCAGATATTTAATCTGCAAGATTCCGAAGTCGCGCGCTCAAACGCACTGGTAAGTGCATTCACCGCGGATTCAATGTCCCGCCGATTTTCTATTTTCGGTGGGCTCGAAAGAAAACCAGAAAGAAGGGAGCGTTGACGTTCCCAGTCCGTTTTCCTTCTGTTCCGTCGGGGAATAACCCCATATACCCGAATCACCACATCAAATTCAATATACCTATGATCAGAGAACGAGCAGTCACCAGAGACCCTCCATGCCCTAATCAAATCTAAATGCTTAGCACTAACTAGCGTGATGTCAAGAACCTCCTTTCTATTTGCTACAACAAAAGTGGGCTCTGACCCAACGTTTACAACGTCTAAATTATTACAAAGAATGAAATCAAAAAGAGACTCACCCCTTGCGTTGGAATCCGAGCTACCCCACACAACATGGTGTGCATTGGCATCTGCTCCAATAATTACCGGCAGGTTCCGTGTGGCTGCCATATTGACCACCTTGCGAAACATTGGTGGTGGTGCTTCGCATTCATGCGCCATATAGCTGGAGACTATTATAACTGTACCACCATTTGTCTCCCAGGCAGCTGCTACCGTATCTTCATCACTGTAATCAGAGAGAATGAAGATATTCAAATTGCTCTTAGCCACTATGCATGATCTGATCTTACCTGGACCATTCATATATAGCAGCTTAAAGCCTCTAACACCAAGCCCGCAAACCCTGTCTCGATGGAGCCATGGTTCCTGGGCTAAAACGACCTCCTCCACTCTCTCTGAGATGCGGAGAAGTAGTGCAGCGGAAGCTGCTTTAGAGTGGTGAAGGTTTACTTGAGTCACCTTCACCATCCCTGTTTGCGGATACGATTGTGACGTTGGCGTCATCTTGGTCCGAATCCAAGAGGGCGTCCTCGTCAACTGCCTCGTCCATTCTCTCAAGGAATTCACCCACAAACTCAGAGTTTGATAGGGTGCCTTCCTCGGAGATCAGACTGGCAGTCTCCTCGTTCACAACATTTTCCGGATTAGGCTCATCATCCTCCGGAGTCAGGTTACCCCTGTCGTCGCCTCGATAGACACGAAGAAGGATCGTTTCGAAACCGTAATAGATCCTTCCTCGTCTCTCCCGAAGCGGCGCCAGCGATTCCCGACTCAACAGGACAACAATCCGTCTGGATGCACCCTCAGGTTCAGAAACCTTTGCAACCTTCCAGTCACTGGTTGGTAGTTCAGGATTTCCTCCCCGAATGAGCTCCATTATATCCTTAGGTTCAGCAGGTTCGTCCGGTATTCGTGCCGTGGCTCTAGGCCTGCGGGGTATCTCTTCAAGAGGTACCACGTCAAGCTTCGCTCCTTCCCATAGGCCTTCCAAAAGAGCGACGGCCTGCTTTAACAGCATAACCGAACGCTCGTTTGAACATGCCATGAGTTTGACACGTCCACGAAACCAACCTGCATCATCGCATTGAGGAAAGGGTCCTGGGTTGTCTTTAATGACTCTCCAAAACACTCCCATCAACTTCTTGCGTACCACCTCCCAGTTAGCATGGGAGATGGAACTATCTGCGTCATTCCTGTCAATGACGGCGCGTACCAGGTTACCTTTTGCAACCTCACTGAAGCTCCTGTCCATAGATTTATACTTTGGACGCTTTGTAGCGGGCTGCTGACTCTGCACTTGAGCCTCCTCCTCAGATCTTTGCCGTTTAGGCCCATCCGTAGATGTAGAAGGGGGCTTTTGCAGGCCAGCTAGATGAAGTCTTGCCCATTTTAGCGAGGAAAATTCCTCATTCGTGAGGGACTCAGATGGCTTTTTGCCTAACTGATCCACGCATTTCTCGGCAGCACGCCGTTTTAAAAAGGCCCTTCTGGCAGGTGGGGCGTGCCGTAGGGGAACTGTTTTGCCTTTTACGGCTGGAGGCACAGCTTGGGAACCCGAAGTCTTGTTCGCAGTTACCTTACTGGCGGGGGGAGGTGAGACATTGGTACCCGAAATCTGGTTCGCAGTTCCAATGCTCACAATCGGCACTGGGTTAGCTGTGGAACCTTGCTGTGTTCCTACAGCGCCCGAAGCAGGGGTTTTAGCCTTGACGGCACGGACCTTGGCTGCTTTGGAAGTGCTTGGAGTGAAATCCAGAGGCGCTTCGCTGCCTTTTTGTGCACAATTTTGTGCAGTTCGTGCGCATTTGGATGACCCTGGTTTCCCAGAGTTTCCTCCTGCGTTTCCTGTGACACCAGACGTATGCAGACCAGTCAGGCCTGGCGTTCCAACCTGACTAGCCTGGATCTCAGACACATTCGATTCACCGCGGCCTGAAATCGACACCGCGGGAAACCGAAAGGTATGACAACAGTATTATATATACTGGCGGAATAAATCTAATTAACTTTGTACATTTTTTGTTTAAATTCCTGTACTTGCAGTTAAAACGGATGTAGCCACACACATTCTCCGTAAATTTCTATCTGTTGAGAGACAAGGCTTTTCACGCAAGAGCACCTTTTAACATTCACTTCCGCTTTTACACCGCATGCAATATCTACTTCAAAATACCATGTTATGCAAGCCAACTCATGTCTCTATGCGATCATCCTTAAATTCCAAGTTTATTTATTCAAAGGGTCCATATCGAAACACACTAATAAAAATTTCGATTGTCCATCAATTACACTTTAAAAGATACGTAAAAATAATATGAGAGTTGTTTAGTGAAACTCTTAAGTTTTTAGTTTTTTGTATCCTTCTTTAAAAATATAATTAACCTTTTAAGACAGAATTTAAGTGTCGATATCTTGAAACACACGGTCTTAGTCGCTATTGTTCCTCTCACTAATTTTATTCGCAAATTTTAAATTAATCAAGTAAGAATGCTATATTCGGCTATGCTGAATCTTATGTAGCCTTCACCTGGTATGTAAATCTAGCTTAGTGAAGTAACTCAAATCACAAGAAAAAAAAAACAAATAGTCAGAGAAAGAAAAACTAAGATATAAAATTTAGTACTTTATTTAGTTTTACATAAAAAAATCATCGGTTTGAGCATTTAAAAAGAAAATTTGTATATTTTAAAAGATCTCTTCAAAAGCTTTTATATGATACCCATATTGATGTCTTGAAGAATATGAGGCACAATCGTACTTTTCTATGAAATAGACCCATAACTCGGAAAATATGACCGAGCGACAATTTTTTTACCGGGTGTTTTTTTCTTACTTTTTAATTTTCTATCGCCCAAATATCTGTTATTTTGGTTCAAGTTAC
Organism: Cistogaster globosa; assembly: GCA_937654795.1. NCBI lineage: Eukaryota > Metazoa > Arthropoda > Insecta > Diptera > Tachinidae > Cistogaster > Cistogaster globosa. The sequence goes on along the minus strand of OW569404.1, from coordinate 7,326,700 downwards.
TTTGTTGTTTAAAATGATATGGAAAAATTGAAGCAGGCGTGATGTTTTGCCTGCTGGCCCGAAGAACATGGACCCATATTACTGATTCTTAATAGCAAAATTTCAAAACCATGTCTTATCGGTACCTTAGCAAAGCTGATTTCATCCAGAACACGAACGGACACATAGACATCGCTTAATTGACTTTGCTATAAATAAGAACTTAGGGGTCCGAACTATGACAAACAGAATGACAAATTTAAATATTCCCTTTTCCTGTGTAAAGGGTATCAAAAAGAATTTCAGGCACTTGGTACTTTTTTGATTTCTTCAAATGACATAACAAAAGAGTACTTGTACGATGTTTTCAATTATAAAGAGGAAAAAAGAATCAACGTGGTGCTTTGTAATTTTTAGTTAACAAAAACAAAGATCTGTCGAATATGTAATGGATGGGATTTGTACAGGCTGAGAAATAAGTTGGATTGTCAATTACTACAACAGCAGCCTTTAACAGCTATTAGAAACGAAGTTTGTATAATTAGCGGTGCCAACTTCAATATCATTTGCTTCAATATTATAACCTCATATTTATTATTTAATGTTTTCCACAAGTTTCTTATTTTGTAGATTAAATGCTAAATGCCTTCCATAATGTTTTATCTTTAAAATTTGTTTAAGGAATAATTCTATTTGCGCTAAAGTATTTTTTTAATTACTTCTTCGAAATATAAGAATTATTTCTATAGAAGTCTTTTTTTATGATTTACATTTCTTGTGGACGTGATTTTAATGATAGCGTATGTCTCTTTATTGTCTTGTTTTCATTTTCAATAGTGAAAGATTCTTAATAATAAATTCTTTTTCAGGCTTAACCTAATTTATTTTAATTCTTTTTAAAATAATAAAAATATTTACTAAGCGATAATAAACAAACTTTGGTTAAAAAAAATTCTTGAAATTTATTAGATGGATTATAACAAAAAGAAAACAAAATTTAATGGAAAATTTTTATACCCTTTACCACAGGTGGAAAAATGGGAATGTATCAGTTTGACATTTCATTTGTAATTTCTACAATATCCATTTTTGATACCAGTTATTATATATTTAGCGAAGTCGATTGGGTAATGTCCATCTATCCATCTCTCCGTCCGTGTTCGAGCTCAAATCAACGTTGCCGAGGCTATATAAGCTATAAGACATATTTACGAAAATTTTGCTATTAGAAATCAGCAAGATCGGCCCATGTCCTTCGAGGTAGCAGGCAAAACGCCATCAATGAAGTAACTCCATTTAAAAGAAAACAAATACATGAAGCGATAGGAAATAAAAAAAAACATCAAGTGAAGAAAGTAGCGTCCGCCCATATTTTCCAAGTTATGGGCCTCTGAACTTTTCTTAGAAAAGTACGATTTTGCACCAAATTTTTTCAGATATCAATGATATTTTCTTTCTGCTTAATTTTATTTCTTATTTTTTACTTCTACGTCGCTCTTACATTTGTCTTTTTTTATTATTGGAGTTACTTAACTAAACTTGATTTAGATATCTGGTGAAGGGTATAAAAGATTCAGCTTAGCCGAATATAGCACTTGTACTTGTGTATTTGTTTGTTTTTTTTTTTTTTGCTTTTTTTTTTCTTTCTACCTTGTTTTACTAGGCGTCACTGTGACAAATAGAACATTGCAAAAACATGGCTTTAATTTATTGCTTTATAGTCTTAAAATTGTTCAAAATTTTTTATGTTGTTCAAATACATCGCAGCGCTTCCTAGTAAAATAAAGGTAACTTGCCTAAAAATATTGTGTACAATTTCATCAACAAAAATCATTTATATGTATGAATCAATCAGGGTTATTGTTCAGTCATAATTTGGCTTTCAGACGTGAAGATCGCTTTTACTTTAAAAGTGACAAATAAATAATTTGAATTTAATTGTGATAATTTAAGTTGCTGAGAAATGAGTTTGAAGTTCTACCTGAATTTTTGCCTTTTGCAAATTATTTTTATTGCTCACGCTATGGAAAAGTAAGTGCCAAGTGCCATTTGAATAAATATCCTTTTTTTAATTTAAAAAATTAACAGTTAAGTTTATTAGCTACCCAGCAAGTTAAGTTAATTGTGAGTGATTTTCTTAAATCCACATATTAAAATAAAAAGAACTTTGTGATTAAGTAAATTTTCCAAACATTTTTCACCCAATAGTTTTCGCATCCTAGTATTTTTTAAATATTTTCTGTCCTGATTAAAAAAGAAAAAAGGACATTTGAAAACAAGATTACAAATTGCCTTTAACAATTTTTTAAGACTGAAATGATTTGATGTTTCATTTAAATCAAGCTTTTTGGAATAAATAAAAATAATTAGATTTTAAGAATAAAATTTTTCCTGTTGTTTTGTTTTTTTTTTTTTACATTCCGTTCTTAATTTCTTATGCACTTTTTAGTTTATATTCTAAAACAAATGGATTTAAAAACTCAATAAAAAAAATTAATAAATATTGCAATTATTAGAAGTGGGGTATTCAAAAAAAAAAAAAAAATCTTAAAAACAACAAAAAGTAAAAAAAAAAACGGTTTGATTCATAAAAAGTTCATAAAAGTTTGTTTTTGTTTAATGAAATATTTTTAAAAATTCGCATAAAAATCATACAATAACATTTTTGTAAATCATCTACACTTTTACGTTTAACCTTGCAGTTTCTATTATCACCGAATACTTTGTACCTTAAAAAACCCAATTTAAAATTATCTTAAAAACCGAATGTGGTTTTTTGTATTTGTTTTTTGCAAAACAAATAAAAATATATGTTTTTGGTTACATTAAAAGTAATAAAAAATTATAAATAAATATGTCGTGTTTATTTTGGTAATAGAGTATTCGAATAACGAGTTCTATGACGATCTCTTTACGTTCTCTTCACTTCACTATTCAAATAAATTTATTTAATTTTATTTTAATTTTATCGAACAAATATAGTGTAGCCCATTAGCTCTAAGTGAACTGAAAAGGGGTCCAGGGCTCAGAAAAAGCAATTTTAAGCAGAATGAACACCAACCCACATTCACAAAATATTTATAGTAGAGTAGGGAAGAAACAACTGACCTGACTTGGTAAACAAAGAAAAGCATGTTGGGGTTGGAGTTGGAGTTTAAATTGAGGTCACAGCATAAAGTGGTCTAGATTGGATGGTTGCGCTGCTTAAATGGGCACACATTTACTTAACAAGGCATTGGGTATTTTTTGTCTCGCCAGTGTAACGCAGGTGGAAAAGAGTGTTTGTTATTCCGCTTGTAGTTTCTACAATATCCATTTCCGACCCCATAACGCTCTTAATCATAGCAAAGTCGATTAAGCGATATCCGTCGGTCTGTCCTTGTTCGTGTTAAAATCTACTTTACGCAGGCATTGGTTGAGTTAGAGAAAATTTAAATACGCTAATCGATCAGATATAGTTTCGAAATAGTTGCTATTAAAAATCAGCAAGATCAGTCCATATCCTACGAGGCGGCACTTGGAATAATAAAGTGTTACTCCAATAAAAAAAAAACATAAATATATAAAACGATAGAGAATTATGAAAAAACAACATCAAAGGAAAAAATTAGTCAATTTTAAAATATTTAAAATTTCAATTGAATGAAATTTTTGCCTCCAAACTTTTAGTATTTTCTTTCTTAAGAGTATCGGAAGCGTTAAACTTATTTTTCCAAACCTGTAGTAATTAAATTTTTAAGAATATTTAAAAAGTATAAATTATTTTATTCATACAAAAATTACAAAATGTTTTAAAATTGTTTAATTATTTCTTTAGCAGGGAAAATGATTTCAAGCCCTTCATATCAATACGTTTGCCGTACTCAGTTAAAAAAGGTCTGCTTGTTAAATATATTTTTTAATTAAAAATTTAATTTATTTCATATTCCAGACGAAGTAATTAATGTGCCCGTCTTGGTGTATAATTATTTCAATAAGGATTTAGACGTCAGGATAACTTTAGACAATAGTGATGGTGAATATGACGATTTCGTCGATCAAAGCTTTAGTGAGCCAAAACTGACTAAGATCATACGTGTTCAACGTCATGCGACTGCTACGGTTTATTTCCTGATTAAACCCAAAGTTATTGGAAATGTTGTATTGAAATTCAACGCCTCATCATTTGCTGATTCAGATATCGTGCATAAAACTATGAAAGTGGTTTCGAAAGGCATTCCCCAATCTAAGACTCATGCTATCGCAATTGATTTTGAAAATGAACCTCAGGAGAAGTATAACATTGAAATGGATTTACCTGAAGGGCTAATACCCGATTCACTGCAAGTAGAAGTAGGTGTTGTGGGTGACATTGTAGATTTCGTTTTAAGCAATTTAGACAACTTAGTGTGTATGGCAACTGTTTGTGGTGAACAAACTTTGTCTTCTCTGTTGCCTATTTATTTGGTCATAAAAAACTTGATGAATTCTAATCGCGGATCTCAAACCATAAAAACAAAGCTGCGTTACAATCTAGAGACTGGCTATCAAAACATTTTAAACTATCGTCAACTGGATGGTTCCTTAAGTAACTTTTGTTCCTCTGCGGACAAGGAAAATCCTCAAAATGGATCAACATGGTTGACAGCTTCTTTTTTGCGTTTTTTGCCACAAATTAAAGAATTTGTCGATGTGAACGAAACAATCGTTGAAGAAGGCTTAGCCTACTTAAGCAAACAACAGGCATCAAACGGAGCATTTGTCGAAAGGAGTGATTACTTCCTTGATTCGCAAAGGGACCCTATAACTCTGACAGTTGCTGCTGTATTGGCCTTCCTTAGACATCCCGCATCTGCCAACAAATACTCTCAAGAAGTTAATAAAGGCTTAAATTTCATAGCTAAAAATCTTGAAGAATATAAATCGCTACATGCGCACTTAATAGCTGTTTATGCCGCCAACAAGAACAGGCATGTAATAACAAGGGGAATGAGTCTAATAAAGTGGTTAGCTGAAACTCACTTAGCTAATCAGACCGAATGGTGGCACTATGAGTTCCTCAATGACATTGAAGTCACCTCATATAATTTAATAACCTCATTAAGACTGGAATCTACCCCAGTCAGTAATGTTGTACCTATGGGTAGACGGCTACTAGCTCAAAGTAATAGCCTTGGTAGGTTTGCTATGTCACAAGATACACTCTTTGGTTTGACCAACCTTATAACGTCTGACCAACGCGCCGCTTATGAACCATCAAAAATGGATATAAATGTTTCATCAAAGGATAAGAATGAAACTATAAAACTGAATGGAAATAACGGAATTTTGTATGGAAGTGCTAAGGTAAGTTTAATAAAAATTCCTAAGAGTTAGGTTGCTGGTTAAAGAAGGAAGCTTGTGCTGCCCATTGAAACTGACCTCTCATTGTTAAATCTATTTTCAGATATATTAGGAACAAAAATTATTCCTTGGTGACTTAGGAATCTGATGTGTTAACATTATCCATAAAAACAAGTAGAGACGGCTTATAGAAGCTTAAGTTGATACCGATCTTTTGTCTGTGGTCTGTGGTTTTCTTTCAGAAAATCTTCACTTTTTCGTAAAAGGAAAAGAAAAAACCATTATTTTAAAATCTTCAAAGCAAGAAAACGCTGAGTAGGACTTGTATACTCAAGAGATTAGACTAAGCAAATAACAAAACGTCTGCGAGGCTACAATACTGAGCTGTTCATGGCCCGTCGCCTTAAACCGTAATTATTGCAGAATCTGTCATTTGCCTTTGGGTTCTGGTATTGTGATTTTTTTAGTTACTTCTAAATCATTCTTTATTCTTTTAAACTCTTAAGCAAAGAAAAGACTGACTAACTTGATTACGTAACTTGAACAAATGTTTTTAGAAATCTGTAGAACAACAAAAAGAATTCTAAGTTCGAGTTAGTCTACAGCTTATTAAAGTAAATAATAATCAGAACAAAACAAATTAGGCCACAAACATCAAATTACATTTACTATTTTGGCACGCTTTATTTTCAAATAAAAGCTTTATACTCGTAGTTATAGCGAACTAAGCAATAAGGATTCTATGTAAATTTTAACCGTCTGCCTACAACTGTTCAACAGTCAGGCGCACACATCAAATTGCATCAACTATAGGGGGCACCCTTTAATTTCCCTGTACAAATTTTATAATTTGTAAATTGTAACCGACGTCTTCGACTTTTTATAAATATGGCCATATACAAATTAAACGAACTATTGGGCCACCCTTAAATTAATAGTTTTGAATCTTTATCTTTATTATTAAACCAATTATAGTGATCGATACTCTGACTAATTTTCAAGCGTTTATCTGTAAAAGATCAAAAGATATGCCCATATAGGTCAATTTACGTCACGTATGTGGATATCCTTTAATTTTTAAAATTATGAACAAATCATTTTCAATAACCAAATAAAGAAAATTTTCAAAATAGGTTCAAAAATTACTGAGTTCTGCAGGCACAAACACAGAAGAAAAGGAACATTCAGATGAATTTATAGCTTCCTTCTGTTTTTAGGTTCGGCTAAAAACATTGCTTTTCGAGGTGAAGCCATACTAACTTGGAGCCCATTAAGAATAAATCCAATAACGCTTAAGTGACTAAGAATAATAATAAAGTAAACCAAAATCAATCAACTATAGAAAATAATTTGGAGTTTCTGTCGAATTATAGTTAGAAATTTCTTTAATCTAAAGAAGTTTTTTTTCCATAAAAGCAGCTCTTTATCATAACTAAATAAAATTCTTAAAAACATTAAAAAAAATGCTTACAAATTTCTTTGACTGCTTTTATTTTCAGTTTCCTAAAACAAAATCATTAACCATCATCGCCAATGGTACCGGTTCAGCTATAATGCATTACTCCTTCCAATACAATTTATTACAAAAAGTTTCTAAGCCGAGCTTTACCATAAAGATATATAAGCGTCATGACGGACCATCACACTTGAAAATATTGGTGTGTGTCAATTATGTGGGTAAAGGAATATCTTCTAATATGGCGTTGCTAGAGATTTTTACACCCTCGGGTTTTGTTGTTAATAGTGAGAGTTTAAAGGAAATAGAAAAATTAAAGAGAGTTGCTGTAAGTGCTGTCAAATAATTGGAAATTTGTTTAAAAACACAAATAAAAATGTTTGTTTTCATTTTATAGTATACGGAATTGAAAAACGATGATTCATTGCTGGTTGTATATTTCGATCATTTGTACATAAATGATGAAATCTGCTTGAGATTCAAAATCATGAAAGCTCACGCTGTGGATATGCAAAAACCAGCTGCCATTCTACTCTATGATTACTACGTTTCCACTAGAAATGCTGCTGCTTTCTATGATATCGTATAGAATTATGTGATATTTATAACACCGATGAAGAGTGCCGTAAATGCATATAAATTTTTATTTTTCTTTTATTATTTTATTCTCTTGTTATTTAAAACCAATAATTGAGAAAAAAATAAATGCTTCAAGAAATAATACATTTTAGTTTTTAATATCAAAAAATAAAAAAAGCTATTAAAGATATAAGAGCATGGATGTCCAAAATTCCTACATTATTTATATTTTTCGCTTTTGTACATTAAATTTCTAGCAACCCTTAAACTTGAGAGCTGACAGTGTTAATAAATATAATTTTTGAAAGAAGGTGAACTATTATTTTTTTATAAAACGATCTACACATGTAGGAGCACATAGCTCTAAATGTAAGAATGATATTGAGATGAATTTTGTTTGTTTAAGTAAAAACTGCATCATCTGCACCTGCATCTTCAAAAATAATGATCAATTTTATTGAAATTAAATATGAAAAGGTTAAACAAAATAAAAAAATTTTATAAATTCTTTAAAAAATTTTTCTGTTAAAAAAAAATTGATTGGTGGCCCTTTTAGGCTAAATCGTTTTAAATCAGAATATATAAAATCTTTAAATTTTTTTAGAATATTTTAAATTTGCTTGCTGACAACGGTAAAAAATTTAAACAGATCTGCTGAAAGTTCTGTCCAATATTTTTAAAAAACTGGAAGAAGGTATTGAAAAATAAAAATTTAAATAATTTTAATATTCTATTATTTATAATGCTTATAACTCGATCATTTTTTAACATAAATATGCAAGCTAAAGCACCGTTTTGTAGATATTGATCATGAATTAATTTTTAAAAATCAGACTAAAATTAAAGAAATGCCAAGCGGTCCAGCTTTAAGACTTGAGCCAAAATACTTCTCTGCTATGCTCATGTCAAATATTGAAACAATTGACACATCTCTTTACAAATAACTGAGTTATTAAGAAAAATATTTTTAACAAATTGTAATTTTTAGTAATAAAAATTTTTTTAATGCAAGAAATATAATCTGCTACTTAAACTTTCTATTTATGATGCGTTTCGCTAACACGACCACTTTTTCAAGCCAGTTTTTTATTTATTTGTGCACATTAATATGGACGTTACAAGTTCTACTTATCGCAACTTATGGATCATTTCGGTTTTCTTCTTGGAAAATGCATTCTTAAATGCCCGTTTTTCGCCTCATCTGAGTTCTAACTTTGACATTTCGTATTAGTTATTATACTTCATTTCATTAAAATCGACTCGGTTCAGACGCTTAAAGCTTCGAAGGAGAAGGAATCTCTTCTCCTTTGATGGTCCGCTATTTGAAAATACGAAAACGATGAGGACAAAAATCTACCGACGTTTTAAATTTTACTAAAATCAATTCAGTCGTTAAGCTGCGACTGATGCGCCAACAAACAAACAAACCAAAAAACTTTCAAAGAGATTTTAAATATAACTGTAGTATTCATAACAAAGGATATATATTAAGCCCAATAAAACTCACAAAAGGGTTCACTATCAAAAAGTCTTGAAACTTATGGTCGGTGTACTTTGGCAAGTCATCATAAATAGATTTTTGTTTAAACAGCTGTAACAAATAATCCAGACTTACTTTAAAAATCAGTCATGACAATTTGTTTCGTGGGGCTCATTGCTGCTTAACAAGTTTGTAAATTAAGAAAACTGCTAATACAAAACACATCCTATAGACTCCATTGTATCCAGAAAGATTTACCATTTTGTGCACTCTACATGCTGGTAGCTTAAGTTCTTCAAAAATAAAGCCGTAGCTCGCCTTTCGCAGTCAATAGAGATCATTCTCACTATGATAAAGGATTTTCTGGTTAAAATTATGGATGCCACTTATCTGGGTCAGATCTGGTTTTAACTTTATAAAGCGAAATGCTGTACGGTGACCGTAATCATTGACATATTAAAATAAAATTTGACGGTTAGCCGATTTCGGGAAATGGATTCACAATTGCTGTAAAGACACTATGCGTCTTCTTCAGTAGTTACCAACTAACATTGTCCGGCCAACACTGCTTGAAAGGTTGGCCAAAGTAACGCGTAAAGAATAAGCTTTTTTAGAAATAACATTGACGATCATGTGCTCGAACTCCTCCTCATTTTTTAATTTCTCTTTTTGTTTTTTTTTTTTTTTGTTTTTTACAATTGATAAACAAAAAACTTACCTTGATTTATATATCTGCACGAAAGTTTTCTTCAAAAGTCTATTTTATTTACGAAATTTTGCACGAGTTTCTTCTTTTCATCTTCGAGATTGTGCGCCTTATTTTGCATTCTGTCGAAAATGGAGAAGAAAACTGCTTTCGCAGAACCATAACCTGGTATTAAATTAAAAACCACTTAGAAATTAAAAACAAGGTTTCCATCTCCCAAGATTTTCCTTTAACCTTGACCATAATGAACTCTGCTTTCCCTTTGGCCTTGCAATGTGTTTCCATTCGTCCTGATTTGTTTTCGCCATACATCACACATCTATAAAGATTTTTCTATTAACATGCCATGCATGCCGCCTTTCCTTAGCATCGCCATTCGCTTCTTAGTGTTTTTTAATTCCTCCCAATGTGTCTCCGCTTGTTCCTTATCACACCTGGTCTACAACTCTAAAGATTTTCCTATTCATTGAAAATACTTCACTCAACTAAATTTGTTTCAAAAAATATGGGAAAATTAGAGAAAGACTTAGTGTTCTGCTTACTGCCTTAAAGGATATGGACCGATCTTGCTGATTTTCAATTATAAAATTTTCGCAACTCTGCCTTATCGATTTGTGAACTTAAATTTTTTCTCGCTTTTTAGGTATCTTGGCAAAGTTGATTTTAAAAGTAACATGGACGGACAGCAGAACTCGCTCAACTGACTTCGCTATTCATTAGATCTCAGTATTTATTAATATTTAATGGGATTGGAAATTGAGATTGCAGAAATTACAGACGGAATGAAAAACTAAGATGTCCTTTTTCCACCTGTGGTGAAGGGTATAATAATCGGCAACCATAGCCGGTGTGAAAAATATTCAGTCAATTTTTTATTGTAGAAAAAGTTATGTAAAGTAATGTAAAGTGTTTATAAATATTTTGTGATATCTGAAACACTTTGTTCCGGAATAGAATAATATGGCTGACATAGAAGATCCTATCGAAATTAAGCTATAGAACTCTTATTGTGTGTTTTTTATACGAATTTTTAAAAATAGCTTATTAACCAAAAAGTGTTTTATAACTATTGTAAACTTCAAACCCAAAATAGGAATTTTTTATGAACTGCACCGTTAAATTACAAAATTTACATTGTGAAGTTTAAAGAGTCGTTGTGGTTTATCTTTTTCTTTTCCGTCTTTTATATCTCAAGTTGTTAGCTGTTTATTTTTTCAGCACCTATCGCAAACTCGACGCTAATTGTATTTTAAAATTTATGCTAAGTCATTAATAGAAGCCAACCATGCCTTTCTGATCCTTTTTCTTATATTTGGCAAGCCAATTTTGATAGTTGGGAATATTTAAGAATTCATATTATTCAAACTGCGTAACAATATGTGAGCAATATACATCACAACTCTGATTTAAATAAATACGATACTTCTTAGAGCAGACATTCAAGATCACCCATAAAATATTTTCTTTTATTAAGACATCATAAAAAATTTTTAATTAAAAATTATAATCTACACATGCTTCATAGATAAGAATTCAACGTTTTTTTTTCGATTCTAATCGTAAAGTAAACAAATAGATTTTAATCATAAACCGCCACTACCTTTTAAATTATTAGTTTTAAGATTTTTATAACCTTTTGATATAAGAAACCATACCAACAGATTGTAAACAATGAAAATTTAAATTATTTTATTAAAATCACAATTTTTTAACTACTTAAAAAAAAACAATATTATTTATTTGTATGTTTGACGTAGACATTCTATCACTAGTCGAGGTGGTTTGTTGGGTAAGCAAAGGCCTAATAAAGAAAATAATGAATTGTGGGCTTGTGGGTCTGGCTTTACAATAGCTAAACAATTCTGCTCCCGGTATAGTCTGAGCTTGTTTTTTTTTTTTTTGCGACCAAATAAAGAGTTCTTTGCAGATACTAATAATGTGGTCAGCCATACAAAAACTTCACTGCTACGGTAAAAACCCAAAATTATTAAAGGGCACCCTTTAAATTTAAAGTTAAATTCTTTTGGGAGCTGGTACATTCTAACACACTCCTGGTTTTTTTTCTTGTTTCGTCTAGTTTATGCTATGGGCACAACCTTTACTTTTATTTTAATTCTTGCTGTTATAATGGATTTTAGTAGCTATAACAGTTCAACAGATATGGTGATACAACTTAAAATAACATTTCAAAATTGGCAAACTTTAAATTAAATTTTATGTTTATGCCTGCTGTTGTAGTGGCTGTAGTAATGCTCGCTTTGTGTAAAATTAATGCAACTGTCTGTTACGGTTCAAATGGTACATTTTTTATTATGAAGAAATCGGTTTTTTTCGCTTGTAAACATTATACTGCAGACAATGACAACGATCTTCTCCGAATCGTATGTGAACGGTATATTATTTGTTTTCTGTATTCGCAGTTAAAGCGGATGTAGCCACACACATTCTCTTTAAGTTTTTACCTGTTGATAGACAAGGTCATATTAGTGAAAACATGTCGAGAGCACCTTTTAACATTCGCTTCCGTTCCTACTCTAGACGCTCATCCTTAAATTCCAAGTTTATTTATTTAAAGGTTCCATATCGAAACACACCTAATGAAAATTTGGATTGTCCACCAATTACACTTTAAAAGATACGTAAAAATAATATGAGAGTTGTTTGGTGATACTTTTTAGTTTTTAAGACAGAATTATGGTGTCGATATCTTGAAACACACGGTCTTCGTCGCTATTGTTCCTCTTACTAATTCTATACGCAAATTTTTAATTGAACAAGTAAGAGTGCTATATTCGGCTCTGCCGAATCTTATGTAGCCTTCACCTAGTGTGTAAATCTAGTTTAAGGAAGTAACTCAAATCACAAAAAAAAAAAACAAATATAGGGGCGACACAGAAATTAAAAAGAGGAATTAAAATTAAGTACATTATTTGGTTTTAATGGGTTAAGCTTAAAAAAAATTTAGTTTTTTCTGAAACATCTCTTCAAAAGCTTTTCAATGATACGCATATTGATGTCTTAAAAATTATGAGGCACAATCGTACTCTTCTATGAAGTAGACCCTTAACTCGGAAAATATGGGTGAGCTACAATTTTTTTACCGGATGTTTTTTTTTTCTTACTTTTCAATTTTTTATCTTCCCAGATATTTGTTATTTAGATTAAAGTTACTTTGTTGTTCAAAATGATATGGTAAAATTGAAGCAGGCGTGGTGTTTTGCCTGCTGGCCCGAAGAACATGGACCGATATTGCTGGTTTTTAATAGCAAAATTTTTGACACTCTTTCTGGTCGGTTGGCATATGCAATTTTCTCTAGCTCATCTAGAGCCTTGGCAAAGTTGATTTCAGCCCGAACACGAACAGATAGATGGATAGACGGAGATTGCTCAATCGACTTCGCCATGAATAGGGACTCAGAAAATATTTACTACATGGGGTCAAAAATGGATATTGTAGAAACTACAATTGGAACGTCAAACTTATATATTCCATTTTTCCACCTGTGGTAAAAGTATAAAAATTTTCCATCCAATTTTATTTTCTTTTTGTTATAATCCATCTAATTAATTTTAAGAATTTATTTGTAACTAAAGTTTTTTTATTATCGCTTAGTAAATATTTTTAATCTTTAAAAAAGAATTAAAATAAATTAGGTTAAGCCTCAAAAATAAATTTATTATTAAGAATCTTTTATCATTAAAAACGAAAACATGGCAATAAAATGACATTCGCTATCATTAAAATCACATCCACAAGAAATGTAAATCATAAAAAAAGCCTTCTATGGAAATAATTCTAATATATCGCAGTAGTAATTAAAAGAAAATTATCTAAAAACAAATTTCAAAGATAAAACATTAAAAAGATATTTAGCACATAATCTATAAAATAAAGAAGAAGCGAACCACCATTGCTACAAGCTACGTTTCTAATAGCTGTTAAAGGCTGCTCTAGGAGTAATTGACAACCCAACTTATTTCTGAGCCTTCACAAATCCCATCCACTTACGCTTACTTTTCCGTGACATTGGGAAACAAAACGTGACAGTTTCCATATTCGATTAGTTCTCTTTTTTGTTAATTAGAAATCAAATGGTATAATTTTGTATAATTTCCCCCCTTTTATGATAAACAACTATGCTCAGGTACTCTTTTGTTTTATTTGATAGCTTTTGCTATCTGAGTTGAAGATATCAAAAAAGTGTCATTGTGTTTAAAATTCATTTTTATACCCTTCACAATAGGAGAAGGGAAAGGGTATATTAAAATTTGTAATTTCGTTTGTAATTTCTACAATATCCATGGCAGACTTCATAACTCATAGCAAAGTCCTTCTGCCCATGTTCGAGTTAAAATCAAATTTGCCAAGTTACTAGATGAGCTAGAAAAAATTTTAATATGCCAATCAATCAGATGTAATTTCGAAAAATTTTCTAATGAAAATCAGCAAGATTGGTCCATGTCCTGCGAGGAAACGGGAAAAACACCACGCCTGCCTCTTATTTTTCTATAGCATTTGGAATAATAAAGTAACACCAATCTAGGAATTAAGCAAAAAATATCAAATGAAAAAATTGGCGCCCGCCCATTATTTTCAAGTTATGGGCCTTTTAGCTTTTCATAGAAAAGTACGATTGTGCATTATATTTTTTAAGATATCAATATGGGTATCATTTAAAAGATTTTGGAGAGGTCTTTTAGGAAATATTACCATTTTTAAAAACGCTTAACCAATTCAAAGCCGATGACATTTTTATGTAAATCTAATTAAAGTACAAAATTTTTCTTCTGCTTAATTATCATTCTCTGTCGCCCCAATATTTGTTTTTTTATGCTATTGGAGTAACTTTCCTAAACTAGATTTACATATTTGGTGAAGGGTATACTTGATTCGTAATAGCCGAATATAGCACTCTGACTTATCGGTTTTATGATTGAGTCGATTTGAAGTGTGTGTTTGTCTTATCTTTGCTTTTCTCCTCTTTCTAGTTTTTGACTATCGAAAACAAATCTAAGCATCAAGGTATTAAAAAGTCATAATTGGTTATATTCTACAAATTTATCGCAGCGCTACCTAGTAACAAAAACGTAACTTGTCTTAAAATATTCTGTACTTAATTTTCAACAAAAATTATTTTTATGAATCAGAAGGAACTAGTGTTCAGTCGTCAGTTGACTTTGAAATGTAAAGATCGCTTTTACTTTAAAAGTAAGAAATAATTAATTTGTATTTAATTTAATTGTGGAAATTTAAGTGGCTGAAAAATGAGATTGACGTTCTATCTGACTTTTTGCTTTTTGCAAATCATTTTTATTGCCCACGCTATGGAAGAGTAAGTGCCAAGTGCCAAGTGTCATTTGAATAAATATCCTTTTTTAAATTATCAAAATTAATACTTAATACTTAATTTTTTTTTTTTTTGCTTGCTTATTTGTTAATTGTGGATGAATATAGCGATTTTCTTAAATCCATTTATTAAAAAAAAATTGTGTTTAACTGAATTCTTTAAACATTTTACAACCAATAGTTTTCGTATTTCCGCATTTTTTAACACTTTGTTTTTGTCCGCGCTACAGAACATTTAAAAACATGATTCCGATTTTCCTTTAACGTGACATCATAACATTTCTTTGAGACTTAAATGATTTGATGTTTTATTTGAACCAGGCTTTTTGGAATAGAAAAGAAATTTTACTGTTAATTTGTTTTTATATTTTTTTTTTTTCTTTATTTTCTTATATAATTTTTTTTTTTATTTTACATATATTTTTAAGCAAATGAATTTAAAAACTTACTGGAAAAAATCAACAAGTATCACTTTTATCAAAACCGGAAAATTCCAAAAAATTAATTTATAAAAAAAAATAATAATAATAATAATGAATATTCATAATTAACAATGTGTTTGAAGATAAATTCGAATTTAACTATCAGAGAGCGAAACCAACTTTTTTAGCACAGCTAATTTTTTAGTTAACAGGGCTCTGTTATTCACTTAACAGTTGCTAGAATTTTGATCTTTATTAATTAAAACGTTTAACTCGGGAATTTGGGAACATATTCATGTTAAGTGCGATATGTAAAAATAATTCTTTAAGAACAACAAACAAATTCAGAGTTTTCTAACTCAATCACTCTTAAAACTTACTTGAGAAGTTTACTGGTCATTATTAAAGTATTCCATAATTTATACAGATGGAGGCCCATAGTAGTGGGATATCTAAAATAATTTTTGAATTTAAAAATTTCCTAAAATATAATGAACACCACATTCACAAAATAACCACAGTACCGTAGGAAAGACACAACTGGCCTGAAATGGTAAAAAATCTAAGTCACAAGATAATGTGGTCTGGATTGGCTGGTTGTGCTGGTTAGTATTCGCATATTTATTAAACAAGGCATTCAGTATTTTGTGTCTCGCCGGAGTAACGCAGGAAGAAAAATGTATATTTTAATTTGTTATTCCGTTAATAATTTCTACAATATACATTTCCAACACCACAAAGTGTATTTATTCTGAGTTCTTATTCATAGCGAATCGATTGTGCGATATCCGTCTGTCTGTATATCCGACTGTCTCTACGTGTTCAGTTTAAAAATTACTTTTTCAAGCACTACATGCGCTAGAGAAAATTTAAAATGCCATGTCCATTCAAGCAGCGGGCGAAACATCACGCCTCCTCTGATTTTTCCATATTTTTTTTCAACTTTTGATTGTATTCCTGCAGGTCGTTCTTAAAAAATTGGTGGGTAAAACTCAAAATTTTCGGTAAAAATTAAACAGCAAATTTTTATGGGAGGAAAGGATCTCTTGTACCGATTTTAATTTAATCTGTTCAAGGGCCAATCTGCAATACGGTACATGAGCATTTATAGTCAAAGGGTATATAAGATTTGGCATAACCGAGTATAACAACGTTTTTTTTTTTTTTTTTTTTTTTGTTAATTCTATTTAGGTATTTGCTTCAATGTTAGTTATCTTTTATAATTTTTAATAACCTTTATTGTTTTATTATTTTCTTTTCTTGTTTTATTTTTTATAACGTAATAAAAAAATATCTTGATGAAACACTTATTCTTACCAGTATATTTGTTGTTGTATTTTAATTTTCATAAATTTTTATAATTTTCTTGAAATATCTTAAATAATTTTTTTTATTTATTTTTTTTTAATAATTAATGTTAAATAGATAATGTCATTGAAATCGATGACAAAACTTTCACCGATACTTTTTTAGCAACAATATTAAAAAATATTTTTTTATAATAATTTCAAAATATTAAAAAATTTAACTGAATGATATTTTTTCCTCCCAAATTTTGGTAATTATTTTCTTAAGAATATCGGAAGCATTAAAAGTATTTTTCCTATCTGTAGTGATTAAACTTTTAAGAATATTTAAAAAGTATTAATTATTTTATTCATACAAAAATTACAAAATGTTTTAAAATTGTTTTATTATTTCTTTAGCAGGGATAATGATTTCGAGCCCTTGTTATCAATACGTTTACCGTACTCAGTTAAAAAAGGTTTGTTTGTCAAAAATATTTTTTGTTTAAAAATTTAATTTATTTTATATTCCAGACGAAATTATTAATGTACCTGCGGTGGTGTATAATTATTATCACAAAGATTTAGATGTCAACGTAACTTTAGACAATAGTGATGGTGAATATGAAATTATCAATTTCGATAATCAAGTAATTACTGAGCCAAAACCGACTAGGATCAAACGTGTACAACGTCGTGCAACTGCTACGATTTCTTTCCTGATAAGACCCAAAGTTATTGGAAATGTTGTATTGAAATTCTACGCCTCATCATTAGCTGATTTTGATATCGTGTATAAGAAATTGAAAGTTGTTTCGGAAGGCATTCCCCAATATGAAACTCATGCTCTTTCAGTTGATTTGAAAAAGGAATCTCAGCAGAAATACCAAATTGAAATGGATTTACCTGAAGGCCTAATACCCGATTCAGTGCAAGCAGAAGTGGGTGTTGTAGGTGACATTATAGATTTCATTGTAAACAATTTAGATAACTTAGTGCGAATGGCATCAGGTTGTGGTGAACAAGCTTTGTCCTCTCTGTTTCCTAATTATTTGTTAATGAAAAACTTGATGAATTCAAATCGCCGATCTGAATCCATAAAAGCAAAGCTGCATCAAAATCTAAACATTGGATATCGAAACTTTTTAAATAATCGTCGACGGGATGGTTCCTTTAATAACTTTGGTATCTCTGGGGCCAAGGAAAATCCTAAAAATGGCTCAACATGGTTGACAGCTTCTTTTTTACGTTTTTTACCACAAATTAGAGAATTTCTCGATGTCGACGAAGCAATCATTGAAAAAGGTTTGGCCTACTTAAGCAAACAACAGGCATCAAATGGAGCATTTGTCGAAAGGAGTGATTACTTCCCTGATTCGAAAAGGGACCCTTTAACTGTAACAGTTGCTGCTGTATTGGCCTTCCTTAGACATCCCGCATATGCCGACAAATACTCTCAAAAAATTAATAAAGGCTTAAATTTCATAGCTAAAAATCTTGAAAAATATACATTGCTACATGCGCACTTAATAGCTGTTTATGCCGCCAACAAGGACAGGCATGTAGTAACAAGGGGAATGAGTCTAATAAAGTGGTTATCTGTAACTCACTTAGCTAATCAGACAGAATGGTGGCACTACGAGTTCCTTAATGACATTGAAGTTACCTCATATAATTTAATAACTTCATTGAGACTAAACTCTACCGCAGTCAGTAACGTTGTACCTATGGGTAGACGGCTAATAGCTCGAATTGATAGCCTTGGTAGGTTTGCTATGTCACAAGATACAGTCTTTGGTTTGATCCACCTCATAATGTCTGACCGACGTGCCACTTATGAACCATCAAAAATGGATATAAATGTTGTATCAAAGGATAAAAATAAAATTATAAAATTGACAGCAGATAATGGAATTTTGTATAAAAATGTTAAGGTAAGTTTAAAAAAATGCCTTAGAGTTGTGTTGCTGGTTTAAGAAAAAAGCTTACGCTGTCCATGAAACTGACCTCTTATTGTTATCTTTATTTTCAGATATATTAGGAACAAAAACGATCCCTTATTGATCTAGGAATTTGATGTGTTAATATTAGCCATGAATAATAAATTAACACCGACCATTTGTCACCGGTCTGCGTTTTCTTTAAGAAAATCTTCACTTTTTCGTAAAAAAAAAAGAAAAGAACCATTATTTTGAAATCTTCAAAGCAATGAAATTTTAAGTAGGACATGTACTCGTATACTAACAAGAGAACAGACTAAGCTAATAACAAAATGCCTTGGATAATTATTGTCTTAATATACGGTCTGCGAGGCTACGATACTGAGCTGTTCATGGCCCGTTGCCTAAAACCATAATTATTGAAGAATCTGTCATTTGCCTTTGGGTTCTGGTATTGTGACTTTTTTAGTTACTTCTAAATCATTCTTTATTCTCTTCAACTCTTAAGCAATGACATGACAGACTAATTTGATTACGTAGCTTTAACAAATGTATTTAGAACTTTGTAGAACAACAAATAGAACTATAAGTTCGAGTTAGTCAACAGCTTATTAAAGTAAATAATAATCATTTATTTATTTTTGTATCGTTTTTTTTTTTTTTTTTTTTTTTGTTATTATTATTGGAAGCTGTAGTCATGAGCAGTCTTTTTCAGTTAAAAGTGATAGTGGTTAACAATATACGTAAACAACATGTATGTTATATGGAGACATCCTTTAATTTAAAATATTATGAAATGATTCAAATAACCTTCCAATTAAAGAAAAAAATTCAAAATCGGTTAAAAAATGGCGAATTTCTGAAGGCACAAACATAGAAAAAAAGGACTATTTTAATGAATTTATACCTCCTTCTGTTTTTAAGGTCGTCTAAAAAAATGATCTTCGAGGTCAAGCCATAATTAGTTGGAGCTAAGATAGAATAAGTCCAATAACGCTTAAGTGACTAAGAAAAATACTTAAGTAATCCAAAATCAATCAACTATAGAACATAATTTGGAGTTTCTGTCGAATTATAGTTAGAAATTTCTTTAACCTAAAGAAATTTTTTTTTTCCATAAACGCAGCTCTTTAACTTAACTAAATGAAATTCTTAAAAACATTAAAAAATGCTAACAAATTTTGTTGACTGCTTTTATTTTCAGTTTCCTAAAACAAAATCATTAACCATCATCGCCAATGGTACCGGTTCAGCTTTAATGCATTACTCCTTCCAATACAATTTATTACAAAAAGTTTCTAAGCCGAGCTTTACCATAAAGATATATAAGCGTCATGACAAAGACAGATCATCACGCTTTGAAATGTCTGTGTGTGTCAAATATGTGCGTAGAGAAACATCTTCTAATATGGCGTTGCTGGAAATTTCTACACCCTCGGGTTTTGTTATTAATAGTGAGAGTTTAAAGGAAATAGAAAAATTAAAGAGAGTTACTGTAAGTGCTGTCAAAATGGATACTTTTTTAAATATACAAATAAATAATTTTGTTTTCATTTTACAGTATACGGAATTGAAAAATGACGATTCATTGTTGGTTGTATATTTCGATCATTTATACAGAAATGATGAAACCTGCTTAACAGTAGAAGCCTTGAGAGTTCATTCCGTGGCAATGCAAAAACCAGCTTCAATTTTATTATATGATCACTACGTTACAACTAGAAATGCTGCTGCTTTCTACGAAGTCGCTTTAAATTTATGCGATATTTGTAAGACCGATGAAGAGTGTCGTAAATGCAAATGAATTTTGATTAACATTTTTTTTTTATATAAAAAAAATAATCGAGGACAAGAATAAAAGCTTCTAATAAAACCAAATTTATTTTGTTAATGTGAACAAAGGATAAAGCTGTAAAAGGTATAAAAAGTATAAAAAGTATAGGGGCTTGACACGAGAGATGTTCCCAAATTCCTATATGATTTCTTCCGCCTTAGTTTATTAAATTGCTTTCAACATCTAAAACAACTTGACAGCTGACAGTTCAGGGAGAAGATTAACTCTTATTTTTTATTTAAGAACTCATAGCTTTGCACGTATGAATGATATTGAGGTGAATGTTTTTTTGTTTGAATGGAAATTATGCCATTTACATCTCCATCTTCTACAAGAATTTTTAAATTTTTATATACCACTTGAGAAAATTCCTAAAGAAAATTTTTAAAACCGCAGTTTTTGTAAAATCCGCTATTCCACAGCAAAGTCTTTTTGTTACGCCCTTATCCAATGGTGGACCGATTGCCATACATCCATTCTTGTCTAAAGCTTTGAAAAATATAATGACATTTCAAATTTTTTTATATTTAAATAAACAAAAGCTTTTCACGGATTTGCAATCTGAATAAAGACAGGGAAGAAGCTTTACTGCCGCTTTAATTGATATAGTGAAGGATGTAAAGTCTACCCTCGATAGTGATTCGAGATATTTTCTTGTTTTGTTAGATCATAGCAAAGCTTTTGACACTAGAACATCCTCTCCTATGAACGAAACTCTGAAAAGTTTTTTTTTTTTAATTTTTCCTCTAAAGCAAGTTAATTAATTTTATTCTATCTTTTCAATCGAAAGCAAACTGTTTTGTACATGGGTTGGTATCTGATTCTTTTAAAGTCGATAGAGGAGTTCCTCAAGGCTATATTTTGGGCCTGCTGCTGTTTTCGTTGTACATAAATGATCTTCCTGAGGAATTAAATCACTTAAGGATACAAATTTATGCTAATTATGTACAGCTGTACCCAAGCTCTAAAATTGACAGTGCACAGTGGGCCAGAAACAAAATATTTTGGAAATAACTCAGCCATTTGTAAAGGGCTAGACCGACTGACCTAAAATTTGGCATGAGCATAGCAATGTAGCATTCAAGCATAAATTTTGAAGCTGGGTATCATACACATTCTAGGGATGGCGCAAGCCCTTTAAAAAAGAGTTAAGTTATTTAGAAAATATTTTGAATCTGCCTCATTATGCGCTGTTTAGTAAACGAGTAGTGCACAAAAAAGAACTATATGCTATTAATTATGTAGTATACGACAGAAAAAGTCTAGAACGTAGTCGGAGAAAGATTTAGTCTCAGAAAGATTTAGTTTGATACAACAGAGTCTAAGAAATACTTAAGAAGAAACCCAAGGAAGAATTAATCGTAGGAAAATTAAGTCTAATAAAAGGCTTTAGCCAAAGAAATATTTGGTCTTAGAACGAGGTAGATAAAGAAACAGAAGTGTAAGAAAGAAGTAAGCAGAAGAAACGTAGTTAAGGAGAGACCAAGACAGAGTTATAATCTGAATAAGAAGTAGTCTAAATAAGAATTGTTCTTAGAAACATGTATTCTAAGAATAATAGAAAACGTAGTATAAAAGATTTGAGGTCAGGCCCATCATAAAAAAACTAGCGATTTGTGAGTTATTTAAAAGTGTTTCTTATCTGCTTTTTCTCAGAAGCAATTAGGAAATTATATTACTTATAAAATAATTTATGTGTTCATTGTTAATGACTTGCTAAGAAGCTGTTTTATCTTAGGAAATCATAAAAATCGTATACCTTATCATTTAAGAGATGGTTTATGACCTGTGTTTTAAATTTATTTGTTCAACTTTAGAAATACTAACGCTGAAAAAAATTTAATTGTTATCTAATTTAAAAATTTTTGGTGAAATATATATGTTTTTATGTTGTCTTACTAACAATAAGTTCTATTATTATAGACAGTTTAGAATAACTGCTTTAAGAAGTATCCAAGTCAGAGTTGTGATGTATATTATGCACATTTTGTTACGCAGCAGCTCTGCAGCTACCGCATCAATAATGTAAGAATATTTCTAACAGAAAGAAGAAGCGGACTTTTTCAAAGCTAAGACTTTAAACTTAATAATTGTTTCATTTTTCTTACGCTTAAGAAAATTTAATTAAAAAAAAAAACCTTTTAACACCTTTTGGTCTGCGTTTCCCTTTACTTAATCAAATAATTTTCGTAGAACAAAAGAAGACAACTGCTGCTTAGAAATCTATTAAGCTGCAAAACGCCTACTTTATTAGGACTTGTATACCAGCAAGAGAACAAAATAACCTAAAAACACAACGTCTTGTATGACTTTCTTAATCTAAGACATGTGAGGCTACGAATTCTTCTTTTGATACTGAGCTCCTTATGACCCGACCATAATTATTGTAGAATCCATTATTTTGCAACGAATTCTTTCTTTCTTTTAGGTATCACAACTTATTCAGCAACTTCTTAAAAATTATTTCCTTATCCTAAGGTGAACTCTAATTAGATAACGTAACCTTATCAAATATATTCAGAAACCTGTAACACAAGAAAGAGTAGACTAAATTCGTACAAAGTAAGACTTCAATTCCTAATTTAATTAATTATTACGATGCAGACTGTAGTTAAATAAAAAGAGGATACTTTAGTAAATGAAAATCAATCAACTTTAGCAAAAAATTTGGAGTTTCACTATAATTATAGTTGGAAAATTCTTCTACCTAAAGAAGTCACTTTTTATTTCATAAATCCAGTTCTTTATCTCAACTAAATAAAACTCTTAAAAATATTTAAAAAAAGATCTTAACAACAAAGAAGCTTGATAACAAAAACAGACCATCACACCTGGAAATGCTGGTGTGTGTTAATTATGCAGGTGAAGGAAAATCTTCTAATATGGCGAAATGGTAACTTGTGATCGGTATGTTTTGGAAAATCATCATGAACATATTTATGTTTAAACAGCTCTTACGAAATATTGAGATTAATTTAGAATTATTGAAGTAAAAGCTAATTTTGAGAAATGGACCTGCAATTTGACATCTCTCGGTTATTTTCTGTAAGGCCACTTTACGTCACCAGGATCATATGACGAGATTAGGGATAACATTGTTTGGCCAGCAATAATCGAAAAGTTGGCCTTAAGTTACTGCGGCATCCATATGCCCGAATTTTGTAAATTATCTTTTGTTTTTTTTTATTATTAAAATTAACAAAAAAAAAACGCAAACCTGTTTTCTCCAAGCACTTGATATCTGTATAATCACATAAGGCGAATTAATTTTAATAATTTAGCAATTTTAGTTGACTTTTAAAGAATATTTTCATGTGGGTACAAGGCGGATCATTTATAACGTGATGGTCATTAGCTTAAATGTCAAACTACATAAAAAATGTATTATTTGCCACTAAGGATACCGACGAATACTAACGAATGCGCCATTGCCATCACCTTATAATTATTATTATTTCACTTTTCTGTTAGCTTTGCAGTATTTCCTACTTTATTCCTATCTCCTAATATTTAGGTATTACATTGCCTGGGATGGAGTCTACCGATCCTCTTTAGCTTCCGCTTTCACTTCTTAGTGTTTTCGCATTTGTCTTAATGTGTCCCCACTTGTCCTTATCTTACGTGGTTTCCATTTCTAAAGACTTGTCTATTAGCATTTCTGCGATAGACTCTGCTGCCTCTTTTTAGCTTCCACTTTCGTCTCGCATTACTTTACAATTCGTCCCAATGTGTCCCCCATCTATTCCTGCCCGTCCTTTATCACACCTGGAACATTTTCCTATTACCATGCTGGAGATAAGGAAGGAAATTCCAGGAAGTATTTACAAGAAAATGACGCTGCTTAAAAAACGGATAGTGACGTATCGGAGAAAGATTTAGTTTAACACAACAGAGTCTAAGAAATACTAAGAAGGAAGTAGTCCAAGAGAGAAATCCAAGGAAGAAGTAATAGTAGGAATATTAATTCTAATAAAAGGCTTAAGCCTTAAAAATATTTTGCCTTGAAGGACGTAAACAAAAAATCAGAAAAAATGTAGTTAAGGAAAAACCAAGACAAAGCTATAATCTGGCAAAGAAGTGGTCATAAAAATTGTGCTTGGAAAAATACTGGCTAAGAAACACGTATTCTAAGAATAAGATAGTTAATGGAAAACGTAGTATAAAACACGTGAGGTCCCTTATAAAAAAACTAGCAATTTTTAAGTTATTTAAGAATGTTTCTTATCTGTTTTTTCTCAGAAGCAATTAGGAAACTGTGTTACTAATAAAATAATTTATGATTTCAATGTTAATGACTTGCTAAGAAGTTGTTTTATCGTTAACCTTATCATTTGAGAGATGGTTTATGACCTGTGATTTAAATTTATTTGTTCAACTTTAGGAATACTAACGCTGAAAAAATTTATTTGTTATCTAATTTAAAAATTTTTGGTTGAATAATGTTTTTATGTTGTCTTACTAACAATAAGCTCTATTATTATAGACAGTTTAGAATTACTGCTTTAAGGAGTATTCAAATCAGAGTTGTGATGTACATTATGCACATTTTGTCACGCACCAGCTCTGCAGCTACCGCATCAATAATATAAATTGTGAAATATTGCCAATCATCAATTTTGGCTTGCCAAATAGAAGAAGAAGAATGATCAGAAATGCACGATTAGCTTAACTTGCGGTAAAATTTATTTTCAATTCATATATTTCTTAACGCGAAACTCACTCTGCATGTCTTCAAATATCAATATTGTGTAACTAAACATTTAATTTTACAAAATTATGGCAAAACCCAGAACCATGTGCGGTAAATTTGTGCCCGCCCACTGACTTTTAGTTAGAGGCCTTAACAATGAAAGGAGTACCTGTCCCTAAATTAGATCCGTTTTATTTTTTTTAAATTATTTATTTCAGCATTCAAATAGTTTTAAACTGCAGAATTAAATTATAATGATATTTATTTTTATCAAAACATGAAAAACATAAACAACAAAAACGTTTAAATAGTAAAGTTTAATTGTAAATATATTATTAATATCGCAATGTCTATAAATTAGAAGTTAGATTGTAAAATTACAAGTTATGTACTCTTATTATAAAAAAACTAAATAAATTATTTAAATTGACTTTCATTACGTAATTTGATAATTATTAAAGAAGACGAGTAAAATCAAAACAAAACTGCTGTCAAATTTTTATATAAAAAACAAACTGACCTAGAAAACGTTGTACCACCTGCTCTAAGTAATTTAAAAAGGAATAATCTAAACCATATGTGTTCTAGAGTACGCAGATCTATCTTGATTTAAAATTCCATCAAAATCGTCCCTTAAGGTGAGTCAGCCTTAATATTTAAGAGTATAAAAAATAGATGTTGTACGATTCTCAAACATTTATTTCTGCACTCATAGGACTAGAAATTGTGTACAATTTAAAGAAAAATACTAAAAACTATATCGGGGTTAAAAAAAATAATTAAAATAGTGGGCGTTAAAGTATGCTATTCGTTATGCCAAAGTCTTTATAATATTACCTGAGGGGGCGAAGAGAAGGTCGTGTCATTGAGGGATATGAAAAAATAGATGTTGGCCTATTTCCGGCCCTACCCGATATGACCAAAAAATTTCGTAAAAATCGATCGAGCCATTTCGGGTGCGTTAAAAAAACATTACGCCTGCCTCTAATTTTTCTATATTTTTAACTTTCCTTTGTATTCCTAAAGGAAGTTGTCATAATCTTATAGGACTTAGCAAAGACTTTCATTTTTATTCCTGCTGGTAGTTTTCTTTCATAAATACAAAGTACTAAATAGTAAAGACCTGCAGGAATACAAAAAAAAAAAAGGTTACTAAAAAACAACAAGCAAAAACTTACAACTAAATTTAAATGTTTTTTGACCTTTATTCCTTTCTTTATTCTTTTCTTTTTAATTAAGCACTAGGTCAGGTTTAAAATAATTAAAATATTGTTTTTTATTTATTTTTTCAATATTTCGCCACACCGTTGGGTGGCATCTTCAGGAAACAGGAAACAAAATTATTAAAACTATGTTATTTCCTGTTTCCTGAAGATGCCACCCAACGGTGTGGCGAAATATTGAAAAAATAAATAACAAACAATATTTTAATTATTTTAAACCTGACCTAGTGCTTAATTAAAAAGAAAAGAATAAAAAAAAACTTACAACTTTCGACGCTTTTTTTCTAGAAAAGCTTAATGGTGGGAAGAATTTCTTAAGCAGATTTATAAGTACAAGTGGTTATGCGTATTTGCTGAAGGGTATATAAGATTCGCCATACCCGAATATAGCACTCCTACTTTTCGCTTTTATGATTTAGTTAATTTAAAGTGTGTGTTTGTCTTATCTTTGCTTTTCTTTTCTTCCTACTTCCTTATTATCAAAACCAAATCTTAAAATCAAGATACATTTCACTAGAATTCTCTGCGAGAAATACATCATGGCTTTTATTTATTGCTTTATAGTTTTAAACAAACAAAATTTTTTATGTTGTACAAATACTTTGCACCAAATAAAAAATGAGTTGTGCGGACGACCGTACCAAGTAACATAAAAGTAATTTGTCTAAAGATATTCTGTATAATTTCATTTTCAATAAAAAGTATTTATATAAATTTTAAAGAATTAGTGTTCAGTCATCATTTGACTTTTAAACGTGAAGATCGCTTTTACTTTTAAAGTGAAAAATAATTAATTTGTATTAAATTTAATTGCGACAATTAAAGTGTTTAAAAAATGAGATTGACGGTTTATCTGACTTTTTGCGTCCTGCAAATCCTTTTTATTGCCCACGCTATGGAAAAGTAAGTACCAAGTGTCATTTGAATAAATATCCTTTTTTTAAATTATCAAAATCAAAACTTCAGTTTTTTTTTTGCTTGCTTGTGGATGATTTAAGTGATTTTTTAAATCCATATATTAAAAAAAAGAACCTGGAGTTTAAGTAAATTTTCCAAACGTTTTACAACCAATAGTTTTCGCATGCCTAAATTTTTAAATACTTTTTTTGTCCTCGTTCAAAAACGAAGCAGGACATTTAAAAACGTGATAACGATTTTCCTTTAACGTGACATCATAACATTTCTTTAAGACTTAAATGGGTTGATGTTTTATTTGAACCAGGCTTTTTCGAATAGAAAATAAATTTTACTGTTATTTTGTTGTTTTATATCCTTTATTTACTTACTTATATACTTTTTAACTTATATTCTAAAACAAATGAATTCAAAAACTTACTGGAAGAAATTAATGAGTTTCACTCTTATCAAAATTGGAAAATTCAAAAAGAAAAATTTTAATACAAAATAAATTAAAAAATAATAAATATCTATAATTAACAATGTGTGTGAAGATAAATTCGAATTTTACTATCAGAGAATGAAACCAACTTTTTTAGCACAGCTAATTTTTTAGTTAACAGGGCTCTGTTATTCACTTAACAGTTGCTAGAATTTTGATCTTTATTAATTAAAATTTTTAACTCGGGAATTTGGGGCCAGGTTCATGTTAAGTGCGATATATAAAAACTGTTAAATGTGCAAGACAATTCTTTAAGAAAAACAAAAAACTTCAAAGTTTTCTAACTCAATCATTCTTAAAAATTTCTTTAGAAGTTTAGTGGTCTTTATGAAAAAATGAAGAGTGGCTGCTTTTACATAACAGTAACAAATAGAGGTCCAGGGACTGCTTTGTTCATCCATAGCAGTGGGATGTCTAAAATAAATTTAGATATTGAAAATATCTTAAAAAATAATGAACACCACATTCACAAATCTGGCCTGACTTGGTAAAAAAAAGAAAAGCATGTTATGAGTTGGAGTTTTAATCGAAGTCGCAACATAAAGTGCTCTGGATTGAATGGTTGCGCGTTGGTTAGAGGGGGGCACATTTACTAAAAAAAGGCATCGAGCCTTTTGTGCTTCGCCGGAGTTATGCAGGTGGAAAAGGCGTAACTATGCTTGTCATTCCGCTTGTAATTTCTACAATATCCATTTCCGACCCCATAAAGTGTATATATTTTGAGTTCTTATTCATAGCGAAGTCGATTGAGCGATGTCCGCCTGTCCGCCTGTCCGCCTGTCCGTCCTTGTTCGTGTTGAAATCTTTTTTGCCAAGGCACTAGATGAGCAAATTTAAGTACGCCAATCGATCAGGCGCAGTTTAAAAAATTTTCTATTAAAAATCAGCAAGATCGGTCTATGTTCTGCGAGGCAGCGCGCATACACCACTCCTGCCTGTTAATTTTTTAAAGTATTTGGAATAATGAAGTAACTCCAATAAAAAAAAATTTAAAAATGGCGCTTGCCCTTCTTATCAGAGTTAGAGTCCTCTGAACTTTTCATACAAAACTACGATTGTGCACCATATTTTTTAAAATATAAAATATTGGAATGTTGGAACATAAAACAATAAAGAGTTTTGTTTTTTTATTATTACCAGATAGGGCCTCAAGCGAACCTTAGGATCATAATTTAGTAAAATAACAAAAAGGTCTACAACAAGCAGCTCATTTAATATTAAAAATTTTAATTAAATAATATTTTTGTGCATCTCAAATTTTTGGTAATTATTTTCTTTAGAATGTCAAAAACTTTAAAATTACTTTCCCAACTTGTTGTAATGAAATTTTTTATCATGTTTTTAAATTTTTCAATAATTTTTTTAGCAGGGAAAATGATTTCAAGCCCTTCATATCAATACGTTTGCCGTACTCAGTTAAAAAAGGTTTGTTTGTTAAATATATTTTTTATTTAAAAATTTAATTTATTTTATATTCCAGACGAAGTAATTAATGTGCCCGTCTTGGTGTATAATTATTTCCATAAAGATTTAGACGTCAGGATAACTTTAGACAATAGTGATGGTGAATATGACGATTTCGTCAGTCAACGCTTTAGTGAGCCAAAGCTGACTAAGATCATACGTGTTCAAGGTAATGCAACTGCTACGGCTTATTTCGTGATAAAACCCAAAGTTATTGGAAATGTTGTATTGAAATTCAACGCCTCATCATTAGCTGATTTTGATACTGTGCATAAAGAAATGAAAGTGGTTTCGGAAGGCCTTCTCCAATATGAGACGCATGCTACTTCAGTTGATTTAACAATGGAATCTCAGCAGAAATACAAAATTGAAATGGATTTACCTGGAGGCCTAATACCTGATTCACTGCAAGCGGAAGCAGGTGTTGCGGGTGACATTAGAGACTTCGTTTTAAATAATTTAGATAACTTGGTGCGTATGGCAACTGATTGTAGTGAACAAACTTTGTCCTCTCTGTTGCCTAATTATTTGGTCATAAAAAACTTGATGAATTCCAATCGCGTAACTTATGACATGAAAGCAAGGCTGCGTTACAATCTTGAGACTGGCTATCAAAACATTTTAAATTATCGTCAAGTGGATGGTTCCTTAAGTAACTTTTGTACTTCTGGGGCCAAGAAAATTCCTGAAAATGGCTCTACATGGTTGACAGCTTCTCTCTTGCGTTTTTTGCCACAAATTAAAGAATTTTTCGATGTCGACGAAGAAATCATTGAAAAAGGCTTGGCCTACTTAAGCAAACAACAGGCATCAAGTGGAGCATTTGTCGAAAGGAGTGATTACTTCCCTGATTCGCAAAGGGACCCTATAACTGTGACAGTTGCTGCTGTATTGGCCTTCCTTAGACATCCCGCATATGCACACAAATACTCTCAAGAAACTTATAAAGGCTTAAATTTCATAGCTAATAATCTTGAAAAGTATAAATCGCTACATGCCCATTTATTAGCCATTTATGCCGCCAATAAGGAGAGGCATGTAGCAACAAGGGGAATGAGTCTAATAAAGTGGTTAGGTGAAACTCACTTAAATAATCAGACCGAATGGTGGCATTATGAGTTCCTCAATGATATTGAAGTTACCTCATATAATTTTATAACCTCATTGAGCCTGGACAATACCGCAGTCAATAACGTTTTACCTATGGGTAGACAACTAATAGCTCAAAGTTATAGCATTGGTAGGTTTGCTATGTCGC
The DNA here is from genome assembly GCA_937654795.1 of Cistogaster globosa. Lineage (NCBI taxonomy): Eukaryota > Metazoa > Arthropoda > Insecta > Diptera > Tachinidae > Cistogaster > Cistogaster globosa. The sequence goes on along the minus strand of OW569404.1, from coordinate 7,296,315 downwards.
AAGATACAGTCTTTGGTTTGATCAACCTTATAACGTCTGACCAACGCTCTGCTTATGAACCATCAAAAATGGATATAAATGTTTCATCAAAGGATAAGAATGAAACTATAAAACTGAATGGAAATAACGGAATTTTGTATGGAAGTGCTAAGGTAAGTTTAAAAAAAATCCTCAGAGTTACGCTGCTGGTTCAGGAAGAAAGCTTGCGCTGCCCATTGAAGCTGACCTCTTATTGTTAAATCTATTTTCAGATATATTAGGAACAAAAACAATCCCTTAGTGACCTAGGAATCGGATGTGGTAATATTAGCCATAAAAATGCTTATAGAAGCTTTAATTGCTACCGACCACTTTTCTTCGGTCTGCGTTTTCTTTTAGAAAATCTTAACTTTTTCTTAAAATTAAAGGAAAAGAACCATTATTTTGAAATCTTCAAAGCAAAAAAAACGCTGAGTAGGACTTGTATAATAAAAAGAGAGTAGACTAAGCTAAGAACAAAACGTCTTGGATAACTGTCTTAATCTACGGTCTGCGAAGCTACAATACTGAGCTGTTCATGGCCCGTCGCCTAAAACCATAATTATTGCAGAATCTATCATTCTGCAACGAAGCCTTTCTGTTTTGGTATTGTGACTTTTTTATTTACTTCTATATAATTCTTTCTTAATTCTAAGTTGGAATCTAAAACAAAGACAAGACAGACTAACTTGATTACGTAACTTGAATAAATGTATTTAGCAATCTGTAGAACAACAAAAAGAACTATAAGTTCGAGTTAGTCAACAGCTTATTATTAAATAATCATTTATTTATTTTTGTATCGTTTTTTTTTTTTTTTTTGTTATTGTTATTGTTATTGGGAGCTATAGTCATGAGCAGTCTTTTTCAGTTAAAAGTGATAGTGGTTAACAATATACGTAAACAACATGTATGTTATATGGAGACATCCTTTAATTTAAAATATTATGAAATGATTCAAATAACCTTCCAATTAAAGAAAAAAATTCAAAATCGGTTAAAAAATGGCGAATTTCTGAAGGCACAAACATAGAAAAAAGGACTATTTTAATGAATTTATACCTCCTTCTGTTTTTAAGGTCGTCTAAAAAAATGATCTTCGAAGTCAAGCCATAATTAGTTGGAGCTAAGATAGAATAAGTCCAATAACGCTTAAGTGACTAAGAAAAATACTTAAGTAATCCAAAATCAATCAACTATAGAACATAATTTGGAGTTTCTGTCGAATTATAGTTAGAAATTTCTTTAACCTAAAGAAATTTTTTTTCCATAAACGCAGCTCTTTATCATAACTAAATGAAATTCTTAAAAACATTTAAAAAAATGCTAACAAATTTCTTTGACTGCTTTTATTTTCAGATTCCTAAAACAAAAACATTAACCATCATCGCCAATGGTACCGGTTCAGCTTTAATGCAATTCTCCTTCCAATACAATTTATTACAAAAAGTTTCTAAGCCGAGCTTTACCATAAAGATATACAAGCGTGATAATAGACCATCACACTTGGAAATGTTGGTGTGTGTCAATTATGTAGGTGAAGGAATATCTTCTAATATGGCGTTACTAGAAATTTCTACACCCTCGGGTTTTGTTATTAACAGTCAGAGTTTAAAGGATATAGAAAAATTAAGGAGAGTTACTGTAAGTGCTTCCAAATAATTGGAAATTTGTTTAAAAACACAAATAAAAATTTTTGTTTTCATTTTATAGTATACGGAATTGAAAAACGACGATTCATTGTTGGTCGTATATTTCGATCATTTGTACAGAAATGATGAAACCTGCTTGACAGTCAAAGCCTTAAAAGCTCACGTTGTTGATATGCATAAACCAGCTACCATTCTACTCTACGATTACTACGTTACCACCAGAAAGGCTGCTGCTTTCTATGGTGTCAATTAGAATTATGTGATATTTATGACACCGATGACGAGTGTCGTAAATGCAAATAAATTTTTATTAATATATTTTTGTTGTTGTTGTTTATTATTATTTTTTTTTCTTTTTTATTTAAAAATAATAATAAGGAAAAAGAATAGAAGGTTCTAAGGATACACAAATTTAGTTGTTAATGTCAAAAAGTATAAATCGTAAGTAGAATAAACAAGAAATGTTTCCCAATTCCTACATGATTTATACTTTCCGCCTTACTTTGTTAAATTGCTGGCAACCCTTAAACAACATGGGTTTATAAATATAATTTTTGGGAGAAGGTCAACTCTTATTTTTTTATTTTTTTTATTAAAGAACTCATAGCTTTGCAATTAAGAATGATATTGAGGTGAATCTTTTTATGTTTGAGTGGAAATTGCGTAATTTACACCTCCATCTTCTACAAGAAAGATCAATTTTATACAAAATAATAAGTTTTATATAAAATACATATAGTTAGGTTGATGGCCCTTTTATGCTAAAATACACAAAAATGCAATATTTTTGGATTTTTTTTAATGAGAAGAAAATATATAATCTTTAATTTAATCAATAATTTTTTCGAGAATATTTCAAATTTCGCTTGCTTACTTGCTTAATTATAAAATGCTTATAAAATGCATATTATTAAAGCGCCGTTTTGTAGGCATCAATGGCCTTTAGGTCAATGTTAAATTTAAAAAACAGACATAAAATTGAAGAAATATTTAACGTTAGAAAGGTTTTTCAGGTGCGAGGTACCGGACTTTGAGACCACAAAGCGCCATTCCTGAAAATTGGTACCCAGCTTTAAAACTTAAGCTCGAATGATCCTCTGGTATGCTCATGACAAATTTTGAATCACAATTTTGGACACAGCTCTTTACAAATGGCTGATTTATTTCCAAAATAATTTCGTTCTGCCCCACTGTGCGTTACTGGTTTAAGAAGAAAGTTTCTGCTGCCTATTAAATCTGAGTTCTCATTGTTAAAATTAATAAATTAATAAATAAACTTTTTAAACACCTTTCGGTCTACGTTTTCCTTTACTAAATCATAAATTTTTCGTATAACAAAAGAAGTGAACCGCTGTTTCCAAATCTTTAAAGTTGCAAAACAGCGACTTTATTAGGACTCGTATACCAGCAAGAGAACAAAATAAGCTAAAAACAAAACGTCTTGTATAACTTTCTCAATCTAAGGCCTGTGAGGCTACGAATTCTTCTTTTGATACTGACCTCCTTATGACCCGTCGCTTTAAACCATAATTATTGTATAATTCATTATTCTACAACGGTCTTTCTTTTACGATTTTTGGTATTACGACTTGTCTAGCTTCTCCTTAAAAATTGTTTCTTTATTCTATTCAGAAATCTGTAACACAACAAAAAGTAGTTTAAATTCGAACAAAGTATGGTACTCGAGTTCAAGGCCTAATTATTTGGAAACCGATAAGATATAAAGCCAAATAAAGAAGGTATTTTTTGGTCCATAAATGCAGTTCTTTATCTCAACTAAATGAAACTCTTAAAAATATTAAAAAAAAAACATCTTAACAACATAAAAACTTGATAAAAAAAACAGACCATCACACCTGGAAATGCTGGTGTGTGTTAATTATTTGGGTGAAGGAGAACCTTCTAATATGGTGAAATGGAAACTTATGATCTGTATGTTTTGGCAAATCATCATGAACATATTTATGTTTAAACAGCTCTTACAAAATATTCCGATTTATTCAGAATTATTGAAGTAAAAGTTAATTTTGAGTAATGGACCTGCAATTCAACATCTCTCGGTTATTTTCTGTAAGGCCACTTTACGTCACCAGGATCATATGACGAGATTAGGGCTAACATTGTTTGGCCAGCAATAATCGAAAAGTTGGCTTTGAGTTACTGCGGCATCCATATGCCCGGCATCCTTTTCATTTCTGAATAACAAAATTTTGTTGATTATCTTTTGTTTTTTTTTATTATTAAAATTAACAAAAAAAAAACGCAAACCTGGTTTCTCCAAGCACTTGATATCTGTTTATTCACATAAGGCGAATTAATTTTAATAATTTAGCAATTTTAGGAGACTTTTAAAGAATATTTTCATGTGGGTACAAGGCGGATCAATTATAACGTGGTGCCCATTAGGTTGAACGTCAAACTACATAAAAAAATTTATTATTTGCCACTAAGAATACCGATGAATATTAACGAATCCGATATTTCCACCACCTTATAATTATTATTATTTCACTTTTCTGTTAGCTTTGCAGTATTTCCCACTTGATTCCTACCTCCTAATATTTAGGTATTACATTGCCTGGGATGGAGTCTACCGATCCTCCTTAGCTTCCGCTTTCACTTCTTAGTGTTTTCGCATTTGTCTTAATGTGTCCCCACCTGTCCTTATCTTACCTGATTTCCATCTCTGAAGATTTGCCTATTAGCATTCCTGCGATGGACTCTGCTGCCTCTATTTGACTTCTACTTTCGTTTCGCATTAATTTACAATTCGTCCCCGGTCAACACTTCTAAAGATTTTTCTATTACCATGACTGGGATAATGAAGTAAAATCCAGTAAGTAGTTACAAGAAAATGACACTGTTTAAAAACGGATAATATTAGAAAGCTACATTCTATTAATTACGGAGTCTATGATAGAAGAAGTCTAGGACGTAGTCGGAGAATGATTTAGTCTCAGAAGGATTTAGTTTGATATAGCAGAGTCTAAGAAATACTTAGAAAGAAGTAGTCCAAGAGAATATCTAAGGAAGGATAAATCGTTAGAAAATTAAGTCTTATAAAAGACAGCCTAAAAAATATTTTGTCTTAAAAGGACGTAGATAAAAAAACGTAGTTAAGGAAAGACCAAGACAGAGTTTTAATCTGGAAAAGGAGAAGTCTAAATAAGAATTGTGCTTGGAAAATTGCAGGCTTAGAAACATGTTATTCTAAGAATAATGGAAAACATAGTATAAAAGACGTGAGGTCCCTTATAATAAAAACTAACAATTTAGAAAGAATTTATTTAAAAATGTTTCTTATCTGTTTTTTCTCAAAAGCAATTAAGAAATAGCATTACTAATAAAATAATTTATGCTTTCATTGTTACTGACTTGCTAAGAAGCTGGTTTATCTTAAAAAATCATAAAAATCGTAAACCCTATCATTTAAGAAATAGTTTATGACCTTAAATTTATTTGTTAAACTTTAGGAATACTAACGCAGAAAAAAATTTAATTGTTGTCTATTAAAAATGTGTAGATTAATTTCAAAGTTTTTGGTGGAATTAAAATTTTTTATGTTGTCGTACTTAAGTAAGTTCTACTATTATAGGCAGTGATGTTCGTTATACACATTTTGTTACGCATTAGCTATTTAGCTACTGCATCAGTAATATGAATTGTGATATATTGCCAACTATCAGTTTTGGCTTGCCAAATATAAGAAGAAGAATGATCAGAAAGGCACGATTAGCTTAACTTGTGTTAAAATTTATTCTCAATTCATATATTTCTTACGCGTTAACACGCAACACACTCTACATGTCTTCAAATATCGATATTGTGTAACTAAACATTTAATTTTACAAAATTATGGCAAAACCCAGAACCATATGCGGTAAATTTGTGCCCGCCCACTGACTTTAACTCTTAACAATAAAAAGAATACCTGTCCCTAAATTAGATCCGTTTTCCTTTTTTAAAATTATTTATTTCAGCATTTCAAATAGTTTTAAACTGCAGAATTAAATTATTATTTATTTTCATCAAAACATGAAAAATATAAACAACAAAAACGTTTTAAATAGTAAAGTTTAATTGTAAATATATTATTAATGTCTCAATGTCTATAAATTAGAAGTTAGATTGTAAAATTACAAGTTATGTACTCTCATTGTAAAAAAAAACTAAATAAAATATTTAAATTGACTTTCATTACGTTATTGATAATTATTAAAGGAGACGAGTAAAAACAAAACAAAACCACTGTCAAATTTTTATATAAAAAACAAACTGACCTAGAAAACGTTGTACCACCTGCTCTAAGTAATTAAAAAAAAAAATAATGTAAACCAAATGTGTTGTAGAGTACGCAGATCTATCTTGGTTTAAAATTCCATCAAAATCGTCCCTTAAGGTGAGCCAGCCTTAATATTTAAGAGTATAAAAAATAGATGTTGAACGATTCTCAAACATTTATTTCTGCACTCCCAGGACTAAAAATTGTGTAAAATTGAAAGAAAAATACAAAAAAAGTATAGCGATGTAAAAAAATAATTAAAAATAATAGACGTGCTAAGAATAGTATGATTTTAATCATGCAAGAGTCTTAGTTATATTATGTGAAATTAAAAAGAATATTGGTCTAGAAGTCTGGCCTACCAAAGGGGGCGTACAAAAGGACGTGTCATTGAGGGATATGAAAAAATAGATGTTGGCCGATTCCCACACCTACCCGATATGACCACAAAATTTCGTAAAAATCGCCATTTCAAATAAGTCAAATCACAAACAAATAAATTTACTCAAAGAGTTTTTTGTTTCTACATATATCCTCGTTTTATGTATCAATGTTGAATCCTTGAATTTTAAATTAATAGCGCCATATCACAGCCTCCGTGGACATAATGTCTTGCCAGAAAGTGACACAATGCTCATTGAAATTATTTAGAAGGCCAGTTATTCAGGAAAGCGAAGACGTTGTTGTTCTCTGTGTCCGTTAACAATGTGTCACTTTTTAAAGTGAACGTTATATCCGTGGACGCTATTACATGCCACAAAATTAATTTCGGTGTTTTAACGCAAATTAAATTTTTTTCTACATTCTTATACCTATCAACACAGATGGAAAAGACAAAAACTAAGTTTTTCATTCCGCTTGTAATTTCCGAACCCATAACGCGTTTATATTCTGAGTTCTTATGCTCTGCAAAGTCGATTGAGCGATGCCTGCCTGTTCGTCCGTGTTAGTATTAAAATCAATTTTACCTAGGCACTAGATGAGCTGAAGAGAAAATTTAAGTCCCCAATCGATCAGACATAGTTTTGAAAACTTTGCAATTGAAAACCAGCAAGATCCATCAATGTCCTTTCAGGCAGCAGGTAAAGCATTACGCCTGCCTCTAATTTTTCTATTTTTTTAACTTTAACTTTCTTTTGTATTCCTGAAGGTAGTTTTCAATATCTTATAGCACTTAGTAAAGTCTTACGTTTTTATTCCTGCAGGTAGTTGTCTTTCATAAATACGAAGTACTAAACAGTAAGGATCTGCAGGAATACAAACGAAAGTTAATGATAAAACAACTCTCAGCAAAACTTAAAACTTAAGACGCTTTTCTTATTTAAAAGAAAAGTTTAACAGTAGAAAAAAATTACTTATGCAGATTTATAGGTACTTTTATAGGTATTTGTTGAAGGGTATATAAGATTCGGCATAGCCGGATATAGCACTCTTACTTATCGCTTTTATGATTGAGTTGATTTAAAGTGTCTGTTTGTTTTATATTTGCTTTTCTTTTCTTTCAAGTTTCTGACTATCGAGACCAAATCTTAAAATCAAGATAAATTTATTTCACTAGTGTTCTGTGCTTTATAGTTTTAAAATTTTTTATGTTATACAAATACTTTGCACCGAATAAAAAATGAGTTCTGCGGACGACGCACAGTGGGGTTTGATCATACAATGTATGGCAAAATATATAAGGAGTGCTCGTAGCATGTTGAAATTTTGCTCTGAGACTTTTGTAAGCTCATTAAGGACAAATATAAGGTTTCATCAAAATTTGCCACGCCCACTACCCACCGCCCATAGAACCCAAAGTTTATTTTTGAAATTTGGCAGAGGTCCTTTTATTGCCTCAGTTAAGAATAAAATAAAGCACTACCCACCGCCCATAAAACCCAAAAATTATTTTTTGACAAAAGATTTTGTTTCTTTTTCAAAACTATTTTTAAAATAAATTTCAATACATGCATTTAAATAAACGCTCTTATTCCTCATCTATTATTTCTGTTACTACATCATCAAGTTTCAGCACCTGTTTAGGGGGCTTAGAATAAAATATTTCATGAATTATTTAAACTTATTTATTATTTAATATTTCATTTTTTTAAAGCTGGAGCGCTAGCACGACCGAGCAAATTTTTTTTTTTTTTGCATCCAAGGAAGTTTGCCATCATGGAACATAATAATAGATCAAATTTTATTCTATCGTATTTAAACCATCTAAATGAACTTTAAATATTTTTTTATCTTTTTTTTTTAATACGCAGAAAAGGTTATATTTAAAAAAAATCACTATTTAAATTAGATCAGTAAAATTATCTTAAGTACAAACACTATATGAATTTACATGTGACTTTACTTCATTATTTTAAAGACTTATAAACTTTTTTATGATACAATTTAATCCTTCTTCATACAGAATCAATTTTCTACAAAATTGCATCATTATATTTTTAAATTTAATGTGTCAAAAAAATTACTTAATGTACAAAAAATCCCACTGTGCGACGGTACCTGGTAACATAAAAGTGACAAAGTGATAAAAGTGTATAAATCATTAAGAATTAGTGTTCAGTTATCATTTGACTTTAAAAGCTAAAAATAATTAATTTGTATTTAATTTAATTGTGATAATTTAAGTGGCTGAAAAATGAGACTGACGTTCTACTTGAATTTTTGCTTTTTTCAAATTCTTCTATTTGCCCACGCTATGGAAGAGTAAGTACCAAGTGCCATTTAAATAAAGTTTACTTTTTTAAATTATTAAATCAAAATTAATTGTGAATGATTGAAGTTTTCTCAAATCTATTTATTAAAAAAAAGAGAACTTTGTATTTTATTTAATCTTACAAACATTTTTCAAGCAATAGTTTTCACTTCCCTGTATATCTTAATTCTTTCTTTCTGAAAAATAACATTCAAAAAACATTCATAGTATCGTAGGGAAGACACAATTGGCTTGACTTGGTAAACAAAGAAAATTATGTTATGGATTGGAGTATTAATCGAACACATTTACTAAAAAAAGGCATCGAGTATTTTGTGTCTCGCCCGAGTTATGCAGGTGGAAAAGGTATAACTTAGCTTGTCATTTCGTTTGTAATTTTTACAATATCCATTTCCGACCCACAAAGTGCATATATTTTGAGTTCTTATTCATAGCGAAGTCAATTGAGCGATGTCCGTCTGTCCGTCCGTATTGGAGTTAAACATCAACTTTACCACAGAAGCACGAGATGAGCAAGAGAAAATTTAACTACACCAATCGATTCGGCGCAGTTTGGAAAATTTTGGTATTAAAAATCAGCACGATCGGTACATGCAGCGGGCATACACCACTCCTGCCTCTAAATTTTCTATAGTATTTGGAATAATGAAGTCACTCCAATCAAAAAAAAAAAAAAAAAAAAAAAAAAAGCAATGGAAAGTCAAGAAATAAGAAAAACCACCAAACAAATTGAACAAATTGAACAAATTGGCGCTTGCCCTTATTATCTGAGTTAGGGTCTTTTGAACTTTTCATATGAGTAGAAAACTACGATTAGAATGTTGAAATTAAAATAACAAAGAGTTTTTGTTTTTTATTATTACTAAATAGGACGTCAAATGAACCTTATGATCACAATTAAATTAAATAACAAAAGGGTCTACAGCAAGCAACTCATTTCATATTAAAAATTCTAACTAATAATATTTTTGTGCATCCCAAATTTTTGTAATTATTTTCTTTAAAATGTCGAAAACTTAAAAATTACTTTCCCAACTTGTTGTAATGAAATTTTTCGTCATGTTTTTAAATTTTTCAATCAATTTTTTTAGCAGGGAAAATGATTTCAAGCCCTTCATATCAATACGTTTGCCGTACTCAGTTAAAAAAGGTTTGTTTGTTAAATATATTTTTTATTTAAAAATTTAATTTATTTCATATTTCAGACGAAGTAATTAATGTGCCCGTCTTAGTGTACAATTATTTCCATAAGGACTTAGACGTCAGGATAACTTTAGACAATAGTGATGGTGAATATGATAATATCGAATTTGTCGATCAAGGCTTTAGTGAGCCAAAACTGACCAAGATCATACGTGTTCAAGGTCATGCAACTGCTACGGTTTATTTCATGATAAAACTCAAAGTTATTGGAAATGTTTTGTTGAAATTCAACGCCTCATCAATAGCTGATTTTGATATCGTGCATAAACATATGAAAGTGGTTTCGGAAGGCATTCCACAATATGAGACTCATGCTATTTCAGTTGATTTCGAAAATGAACCTCAAGAAATATATAATATTGAAATGGATTTACCTGAAGGCCTAATAGCTGATTCACTGCAAGCGGAAGTGGGCGTTGTGGGTGACATTATAGATTTCGTTTTAAATAATTTAGACAGTTTGGTGCGTATGACATCCGGTTGTGGTGAACAAGCTTTGTCCTCTCTGTTGCCTAATTATTTGTTAATAAAAAACTTGATGAATTCCAATCGCGAAACTTATAACATAAAAGCAAAGCTGCGTCACCATCTAGAAATTGGCTATCAAAACATTTTAAATAATCGTCAACCAGATGGTTCCTTAAGTAACTTTGGTACTTATGGGGCCAAAGAAATTCCTCAAAATGGCTCTACATGGTTGACAGCTTCTTTTTTGCGTTTTTTGCCACAAATTAAAGAATATGTCGATGTGAACGAAACAATCGTTGAAGAAGGCTTAGCCTACTTAAGCAAACAACAGGTTAGAAATGGAGCTTTTGCCGAAAGGAGTAATTACTTCCTTGATTCGCAAAGGGACCCTGTAACTCTGACAGTTGCAGCTGTATTGGCCTTCCTTAGGCATCCCGCATATGCCAACAAATACTCTCAAGAAATTAATAAAGGATTTAGTTTCATAGCTAAAAATCTTGGAAAATACAAGTCGCTACATGCGCACTTAATAGCTGTTTATGCCGCCAATAAGGACAGGCATGTAGTAACAAGGGGAATGAGTCTAATAAAGTGGTTATCTGAAACTCCCCTAGCTAATCAGACCGATTGGTGGCATTATGAGTTCCTCAATGATATTGAAGTTACCTCTTATAATTTAATAACCTCACTGAGACTGGAGTCTACCAGAGTCAGTTACATATTACCTACTGCTAAACGGCTAATAACTCAACGTTATGCACTTGGTAGTTTTGCCACCACTCAAAATACAGTCATTAATTTGATCAACCTTATAACGTCTACCCAACGAGCCAATAACCAACCAATAAATATGGATATAAATTTTGTAACAAAAGCTAGAAACGAAACCATTAAATTGACTGGAGATAATGAACTTTTGTATAAAAGTGTTAAGGTAAATTTAATTAAAAATTTCTTAGAGTTATCTTGTTATTTTTAGGAGGGAGCTTGCCTGTCCATTAAAAGTGAATTCTCGTTATTGCAATTATAATAAAAAAAAAAGTCTCTTAGGGACTTGGGAATCTGATGTATTAAAATTAGCCGTAAAAATGAAAGGCCATAGAAAACATAGAAAACTGCTTTTAGAAGCAGACTTATGACGCTTAAACTGATACTGATGGTTACAGAAATAGCGAACTTATTCTTAGCAAACACTTTAAACTAAATAATTGTTTAATTTTTCTTACTTTAAGCGCTGTTTAAAATTTTATTAAAAAACTGTTTAAGCATCTGTTTGGAATATATTTTTACTACGTCCTTTCGTTCTGCGTTGCCTTTTAGTTCAGCATACGTTTTTGTAAAAGAAAAAGAAGCGAAACATTATTTCGAAATCTTCAAAGTAACAAAAAGCCGCTTTTATTAGAACTTGTATACTAACAAGAGAACAAACTAAGCTAAAAACAAAACATCTAAAATAACTTTTTTTTAATCTACGGCCTGAGAGACACGAAACCTTGTTTTGTTATTGAACTCGCTATGGTCTGACGCCTTTCTATTACGATTTTTGGTATTGTAACTTTTTTAATTATCCCTGAATAAATCTTTCCTTATCCAAAGCTAGATTCGAGATAAAAAACGACACTGATTAATAAGAGTACGTAACCAAATCAAATTTGTTCAAAAGTCTGTAGAACAATAAAAGGTAATATTAATTTAAGATGGTTAGAATTTTATTCAAGTAAAAACAAATATTCGAGTTCAAAGTCTAATTAGTTGCAACCCAAAGAGAAATCCAATAAGGCTTAAAATCGTGATCCTAAATGACTACGTAACGATACAGATTGTAACTAAATAAACAGGGGATACTTTAGTAAACCAAAATTAATCAACTTTAGGAAAATACTTGGAGTCTCAGTAGAATTGTAGTTACAAAATTCTTTTTTCTAAAGAAGCCATTTTTCATCTTAACAAACCTCAGTGACTGCTTTTACTTTCAGTTTTCTAAGACGAACTCATTTAGCATCATTGCCAACGGTACCGGTTCAGCTTTAATGCAATTCTCCTTCCAATACAATTTATTAAAAAAATATTTTAAGCCAAGTTTTACCATAAAGATATATAAGCGTGATGACGGACCATCGCACTTGAAAATGTTGGTGTGTGTCAATTATGTGAGTAAAAGAATATCTTCTAATATGGCGATGCTAGAGATTTCTACACCCTCGGGTTTTGTTGTTAATAGTGAGAGGTTAAAGGAAATAGAAAAATGAAAGAGAGTTGCTGTAAGTGCTGTCAAATAATTGGAAATTTGCTTAAAAACACAAATAAAAATTTTTGTTTTCATTTTATAGTATACGGAATTGAAAAACGACGAATCACTGTTGGTTGTGTATTTTGATCATTTATACATAAATGATGAAATTTGCTTGACAGTCAAAGCCTTAAAAGCTCACGCTGTGGATATGCAAAAACCAGCTACCATTCTACTCTACGATTACTACGTTACCACCAGAAAGGCTGCTGCTTTCTATGGTGTCAATTAGAATTATGTGATGAAGAGTGCCGTAAATGCATATAAATTTTTATAAACACATGTTCCTTTTTTTTTTTTTTTTTTGTTTATTAATTTATATTCTTTTTATTTAAAATCAATAATTGAGAAAAAAAATTAAAATATAATTTTTGGAAGAAGGAGAACTATTATTTTTTATAAAACGATCTACACATTTATGAGCACAAAGCTGCGAACGTAAGAATGATATTGAGATGAATCCTTTTGTGTTTAAGTGGAAATTGCGTTATCTGCACCTCCATCTTCTACAATAATAATCAATTTTATACGAAATAAATATGAAAAGGTTAAACAAATTAAAGTTTTTTATAAATTCTTTGGAAAAGAAAGTTGTACCCAACATTTCAAAAAAACTGGACCAGGGTATCGAAAAAAATTTAATTATAAAATACTTATCAATCGTTCTCTTTTCAACATAAATAAGCAAATTAAAGCGCAGTTTTGTAGTAATTAATGTGGCCTTTAGGTTAATGCAAAATTTTTAAAAATCAGACATAAAATTGAAGAAATGTTAAGCGTTAGAAAGTTTTTCAGGTGCGAGGTACGGGACTTTAAAACAGTTTCAAAACTTTAGCCCAATTACCCCATGGCTCATGCCAAATTTTGAATCAATCAGTCTAAACCTTTACAAATGGCCCCACTGTGCGTTACTGCTTTTAGAAGAAAGCTTCCGCTGCCTAATAAATCTCAGTTCTCATTGTTAAAATTATTGTAAGAAATATTATAAACAAAAATTGTCCCTTTGCGGACTTAGGAATCTGATGTGTTAACGTTAGCCGCAAAATTCGGTCTCATGGAAAATATAGAATATTTCTAACAAAAAGAAGAAGCGGACTTGTTTAAAGCTAAGACTTTAAACTTAATAATTGCTTCATTTTTCTTACAGGGAGTCTACACCTGATGAATTTATATCTTGATGAAAGTCAAATTTATATCATGATGAAAATTCATCCTGTGTAGACTTCATTTATTAGTATTATATCATCGTTATGATATAATTATCAGAGCTCATAGACTAATAAATTCATCATGATATGAAAAGTCATTTTATATGTAATTTTATTTTTGACGTATAATTTTTTAATAAAATTTTAAATTATTATAGCTTAGGCATTTTTTTATTATGTTTTTATTATAAAAACCAACCGAAAGTTCAAAAAATAACATTTAGACAGAATTATTTGAACATGTTGACTTCGCAGTGACCAATAAAGAATTATTCATCATAATATTAAATCATCAACGTCTACCCCTTTGAACTGATATTAATATAAATTTGACAATTGTTCTGCCGGCGTTTTATTAGGCATTATGATGAAAATTCGTCTCGTGTGGACATAGTGTTACGCTTTACAAAATTTAAATTTAAAAAAAACTTTTTAAACACCTTTTCTGGAATATATTTTTATTACGTCCTTTCGGTTTGAGTTTTACTTCACTAAATCATAAATTTTTCGTAGAACAGAAAAAGTAAACCGCTGTATTCACTTTACTTCCTTATCTCCGGCATGATAATAGGAAAATGTTCCAGGTGTGATAAAGGACGGGCAGGAATAGATGGGTGACACATTTAGACGAATGGTAAAGTAATGCGAGACGAAAGTAGAAGCTTAAAAGCGGCAGCAGAGTCCATCGCAGAAATGCTAATAGACAAGTCTTTAGAAATGGAAACCATGTGATATAAGGACAAGTGGGGACACATTAAGACAAGTGTGAAAGCGGAATCTAAAGAGAATCGGTAGAGTCCATCCCAGGCAATGTAATACCTAAATATTAGGAGATAGGAATAAAGTGGGAAATACTGCAAAGCTAACAGAGAAGTGAAATAATAATAATTATAAGGTGATGGCAATGGCGCATTCGTTAATATTCATCGGTATTCTTAGAGGCAAATAATAAATTTTTTTATGTAGTTTGACGTTCAACCTAATGACCACCACGTTATAAATGATCCGCCTTGTACCCACATGAAAATATTCTTTAAAAGTCAACTAAAATTGCTAAATTATTAAAATTAATTCGCCTTATGTGAATATACAGATATCAAGTGCTTGGAGAAAAACGGGTTTGCGCTTTTTTTTTTTGTTAAATTTAATAATAAAAAAAATTAAAAGATAATCTACAAAATTTTGTTATTCAGAAATGAAAAGGATGCCGGGCATATGGATGCCGCAGTAACTTAAGGCCAACTTTTCGATTATTGCTGGCCAAACAATGTTATCCCTAATCTCGTCATATGATCCTGGTGACGTAAGTGGCCTTACAGAAAATAACCGAGAGATGTCAAATTGCAGGTCCATTTCTCAAAATTAGCTTTTACTTCAATAATTCTAAATTAATCTCAATATTTCGTAAGAGCTGTTTAAACATAAATATGTTCATGATGATTTGCCAAAACATACCGATCACAAGTTACCATTTCGCCATATTAGAAGATTTTCCTTCACCTGCATAATTAACACACACCAGCATTTCAAGGTGTGATGGTCTGTTTTTGTTATCAAGCTTCTTTGTTGTTAAGATCTTTTTTTAAATATTTTTTTAGAGTTTCGTTTAGTTGAGATAAAGAAGTGGATTTATGGAACACAAAATGACTTCTTTAGGTAGAATAATTTTCCAACTATAATTCTAGTGAAACTCAAAATTGTTTGCTAAAGTTGATTGATTTTGATTTACTAGAGTATCGCTTTTTTATTTAATTACAGTCTGTATCGTAATAATTAATTAAATTAGGAATTGAAGTCTTACTTTGTACGAATTTAGTCTACTCTTTCTTGTGTTACAGATTTCTGAATATATTTGTTAAGGTTACGTAATCTCTAATTAGAGTTCAGCTTAGGATAAGGAAATAATTTTTAAGAAGTTGCTAAATAAGTCGTAATACCTAAAAGAAAGAAATAATTCGTTGCAAAATAATGGATTCTACAATAATTATGGTCGGGTCATAAGGAGCTCAGTATCAAAAGAAGAATTCGTAGCCTCACATGTCTTAGATTAAGAAAGTCATACAAGACGTTGTGTTTTTAGCTTATTTTGTTCTCTTGCTGGTATACAAGTCCTAATAAGTATTTACAAGAAAATGACGCTGTTTAAAAAACGGATAGTGACGTATCAGAGAAAGATTTAGTCTTAGAAAGATTTAGTTTAATACAGCAGAGTCTAAAAAAATACTAAGAAAGAAGTAGTCCAAGAGAGAAATCCAAGAAAGAAGTAATCGTAGGAATATTAATTCCAATAAGAGGCCTTAGCCGTAAAAATATTTTGCCTTGAAGGACGTAAACAAAAAATCAGAAAAAATGTAGTTAAGGAAAAACCAAGACAAAGTTATAATCTGACAAAAAAGTGGTCATAAAAATTGTGCTTGGAAAAATGCTGGCTAAGAAACACGTATTCTAAGAATAAGATAGTTAATGGAAAACGTAGTATAAAACACGTGAGGTCCCTTATAAAAAAACTAGCGATTTTTAAGTTATTTAAAAATGTTTCTTATCTGTTTTTTCTCAGAAGCAATTAGGAAATTGTGTTACTAATAAAATAATTTATGATTTCATTGTTAATGACTTGCTAAGAAGTTGTTTTATCTTAGGAAATCATAAAAATCGTAAACCTAATCATTTAAGAAATAGTTTATGAACTGTGTTTTAAATTTATTTGTTCAACTTTAGGAATACTAACGCTGAAAAAAATTTATTTGTTATCTAATTTAAAAATTTTTGGTGAAATAAAAATTTTTTTATGTTGTCATACTAACAATAAGTTCTATTATTATGGACAGTTTAGAATTACTGCTTTAAGGAGTATTCAAATCAGAGTTGTGATGTACATTATGCACATTTTGTTACGCACCAGCTCTGCAGCTACCGCATCAATAATATAAATTGTGAAATATTGCCAATCATCAATTTTGGCTTGCCAAATAGAAGAAGAAGAATGATCAGAAATGCACGATTAGCTTAACTTGCGGTAAAATTTATTCTTAATTCATATATTTCTTAACGCGAAACTCACTCTGCATGTCTTCAAATATCAATATTGTGTAACTAAACATTTAATTTTACAAAATTATGGCAAAACCCAGAACCATGTGCGGTCAATTTGTGCCCGCCCACTGACTTTTAGTCAGAGGCCTTAACAATAAAGGGAATACCTGTCCCTAAATTATTCCGTTTTCCCTTTTTTAAAATTATTTATTTCAGCATTTCAAATAGTTTTAAACTGCAGAATTAAATTGTTATTTATTTTCATCAAAACATTAAAAACATAAACAACAAAAACGTTGTAAATAGTAAAGTTTAATTGTAAATATATTATTAATGTCCCAATGTCTATAAATCAGAAGTTAGATTGTAAAATTACAAGTTATGTACTCTCATTGTAAAAAAACTAAATAAACTATTTAAATTGCCTTTATTTACGTATTTGCTATTTTTGAAAGGTGACAAATAAAAGCAAAAAAAAAGCAAATTTCATTTAATTAAAAAATCAGCTGATCCGGTAAAAGTTGTACCACCTTCTCTGAGTGATTAAAAAAATAACGTAAATCATATGTGCTTTAGAGTATGCAAATCTATCTTGGCTTAAAATTCCATCAAAGTCGTGAGGTGAGGCATAATGTCCCTTAATGTGAGTCAGCCTTAAAATTAAGGAGTATAAAAAATAGATATTGAACGATTCTCAAACAATTATTTCTGCACTCCCAGGACTAAAAAGTGTAAAAAATTTGATGAATAATACCAAAAACTATAGCGATGTAAAAAAATAATTAAAAATAATGGACGTGCTAAGAATAGTATGAAATTAGTCATGCAAGAATCTTAAATATATTATGTGAAATTAAAAAGAAAATTGGTCTAGCAGTCTGGCCTACCAAAGGGGGCGTGCAAAAGGACGTGTCATTTCCAGACCTACCCGATATGACCAAAAAATTTCGTAAAAATCGGTCGAACCATTTCGGATGAGTCAAATGACAAACAAATAAATTTACTCAAAGAGTTTTTTGTTTCTTTATATATCCTCTTCTTATGTATCAATGTTGAGTCCTTGAATTTTAAATTAATAGCGCCATATCACGACGTCCGTGGACATAATGTCTTGCCAGAAAGTGACACAAGGCTCATGTGTCCGTTAACAATGTGTCACTTTTTAAAGTGGACGTTAAGTCCGTGGACGCTATGACATGCAAAAAAATTAATGTCGGTGTTTTTAACGCAAACTAAATTTTCTTCTACATTCTTATACCCCTCAACACAGACGGAAAAGACTTAATCTAAATTTTGCATTCCGCTTGTAATTTCCGAAGCCATAAAGCGTTTATATTCTGAGTTCTTATGCTCTGCAAAGTCGATTGAGCAATGCACTAGGCACTAGATGAGCTGAAGAGAAAATTTAAGTCCCCAATCGATCAGATATAGTTTTGAAAACTTTGCAGTTGAAGACCAGCAAAATCCGTCAATGTCCTTTCAGGCAGCAGGTAAAACATTACGCCTGCCTCTAATTTTTCAATATTTTAACTTTAACTTTCTTTTGTATTCCTGAAGGTAGTTTTCATGCGATAAGCACTTAGCAAAGACTTCCGTTTTTATTTCTGCAGGTAGTTGTCTTTCATAAATACGAAGTACTAAACAATAGAGACCTGCAGGAATACAAACGAAACTTAATGACACAACAACCCTAAGCAAAACTTACAACTTTTGGTTACGCATACTTGGTATAGGGTATATAAGATTCGGCATAGCCGAATATAGCACTCTTACTTATCGTTTTTAAGATTACGTTTATCTGAAGTGTGTGTTTGTTTTATTTTTATTTTTGCTTTTCTTTTCTTTATAGTTTTTGGCTATCTAAAACAAATCTTAAAATCGAGATACTTTAACAAGATCTTTCTGCGTCAAATAAAATATTGCAAAACATGACTTTTGTTTCTTGCTTTATAGTTTTAAAGATTCAAAATTTTTTATGTTGTACAAATACATCGCACTGAATAAACGTATAAAAGATGAGTTGTGCGGAAGACGGTACCTAGTAACGTAAAAGTAACTTGTCTTAAAATATTCTATATAATTTCATTTTTAACAAAAAGTATTTATATAAATTTTAAAGAATTAGTGTTCAGTCATCATTTGATTTTTAAACGTGAAGATCGCTTTTACTTTAAAAGTGAGAAATAATTAATTTGTATTTAATTTAATTGTGTTAATTTAAGTGTTTGAGAAATGAGATTGATGTTCTATCTGACATTTTGCTTTTTGCAAATCCTTTTCATTGCTCACGCTATGGAAGAGTAAGTGCCAAGTGACATTTGAATAAATATCCTTTTTTTGATATTCAAAATCAATACTTGAGTTTTTTTTTTTTTTTTGCTTGCTTACTTGTTACTTGTGGATGAATATAGTGATTTTCTTAAATCCATTTATTTAAAATTAAGGAACTTTGTGAACTTTCGCATCCCCGTATTTTTTAACACTTTATTTTTGTCGTCGTTAAAAAACGAAGCAGGATATTTAAAAATATGATTACGATTTTCCTTTAACGTGACATGATAACATTTCTTTAAGACTTAAAAGGTTTGATTTTTTATTTGAACCAGGCTTTTTGGAATAGAAAAGAAATTTTACTGTTAATTTGCTTTTTATATTCTTTTCTAAATTTCATATATAATTTGTTTTTATTTTACAAAGATTTTAAAGCAAATGAATTAAAAAACTTACTGGAAAAAATCAACAAGCATCACTTTTATCAAAACCGGAAAATTCCAAAAAGATTATTTCATAAAAAATATAATAATAATGAATATTCATAATTAATAATGTGTTTGAAGATAAATTCGAATTTTACTAGCAACAAACAAAACCCACTTTTTTAGCACAGATAATTTTTTAGTTAACAGGGCACTGCTATTGACTTAACAGTTGCTAGAATTTTCATCTTTATTAATTAAAATTTTAACACGGCAATTTGGGGACAGGTCCATGTTAACTGCGATGTGTAAAAACTGTTAAATGTGCAAAACAATTCTTTACGAACAACAAACAAATTCAGAGTTTTCAAAGTCAGTCATTCTAAAAAAATGTTTTAAAAAGTTTAGTGGTCATAATAAAAAGACGGAGAGCGGTTGATATAACATACCATATACAAATGAAGATCCAGGGACTACTCTAATGATACATATTAGTGGGATATCTAAAATTTATTTGGAAATTGAAAATTTCTTAAAATATAATGAACACCAACCCACATTCACAAAATATTCATAGTAGAGAAGGGAAGAAACAACTGGCCTGCCTTGGTAAACAAAAAAACATGTTGGAGTTGGAGTTTTAATAGAGGTCACAGCATAAAGTGGTCTAGACTGGATGGTTGCGCTGCTTTAATGGGCGCACGTTTACTTAACAAGGCATTGAGTATTTTTTGTCTCGCCAGTGTAACGCAGGTGGAATAGAGTGTTTGTTATTCCGCTTGTAGTTTCTACAATTTCCATTTTCGACTCCATAACGCTCTTAATCATAGCAAAGTCGATTAAGCGCTGTCCATCGGTCTGTCCTTGTTCGTGTTAAAATCTACTTTACGCGGGCATTGGTTGAATTAGAGAAAATCAGCAAGATTAGTCCATGTCCTTCGAGGCAGCGGGCCTCTAATTTTTCCATAGCATTTGGAAAAATTAAGTAACTCCAATCAAAACAACAAATATAATACACGGTAGAGAACTAAGAAAAAAATATCAAACGAAAAAATTGGTCAATTTTAAAACATTGAAAATTTTAAATAAATGATATTTTTGCCTTCCAACTTTTTAGTAATTATTTTCTTAAGAATATCGGAAGCATTAAAATTATTTTTCCTACCTGTAGTGATTAAACTTTTAGGAATACTTAAAAAGTATTAATTATTTTATTCATACGAAAATAACAAAATGTTGTTCGTCATGTTTTAAAATTGTTTAATAATTTCTTTAGCAGGGATAATGATTTCGAGCCCTTATTATCAATACGCTCGCCATACTCGGTTAAAAAAGGTTTGTTTGTGAAAAATATTTTTTGTTTAAAAATTTAATTTATTTTATATTCCAGACGAAATTATTAATGTGGCTGCGGTGGTGTATAATTTTTATCACAAAGATTTAGATGTCAACGTAACTTTAGACAATAGTGATGGTGAATATGATATTATCAATTCCGACTATGAAGTCATTAATGAGCCGACATCGACAAAGACCAAACATGTTAAAAAATATGAAACTGTTACGTTTTCTTTTCTAATAAGAGCCAAAGTTCTTGGTATTGTTATATTGAAATTCAATACCTCATCATTGGCTTATTGTGATATCGTACATAAAAAGATTAATGTGGCTTCGGAAGGCATTGCCCAATATGAGAGTCATGCTATTTCAGTTGATTTGAAAAATGAATCTCAGCAGAAATACCAAATTAAAGTGGATTTACCTGAAGGCTTAACACCCGATTCTTTGCATGCGGATGTTGGTGTTTTGGGTGACATTTTAGATTTCGTTTTAAACAATTTAGACAACTTGGTGCGTACGGTAACAGTTTGTGGTGAACAAACTTTGTCCTCTCTGTTTCCTAGTTATTTGGTCATAAAAAAATTGATGAATTCAAATAGTGAAACTCAAACCGTAAGAGATAATCTGTGTGACTGTCTAAAGTATGGCTATAAAAAAATCTTAAATTATCGTCAACCGGATGGTTCCTTAAGTAACTTTGGAACTTCTGAGGATGAGGAAAATCCTCGAAATGGCTCTACATGGTTGACAGCCGCCTTTCTACGTTTTTTGCCACAAATTAAAGAATATGTCGATGTGAACGAAACAATCGTTGAAGAAGGCTTAGCCTACTTAAGCAAACAACAGGCTCGAAATGGAGCTTTTGCCGAAAGGAGTGATTACTTCCTTGATTCGCAAAGGGACCCCATAACTGTGACAGTTGCTGCTGTATTGGCCTTCCTAAGACATCCCAAATATGGTGACATATACTCTCAAGAAATTACCAAAGGCTTAAATTTCATAGCTAAAAATCTTGAAAAATATAAATCGCTACATGCGCATTCAATAGCTGTTTATGCCGCCAAAAAGGACAGGCAAGTTCTAACAAAGGAAATGAATCTAATGGAGTGGTTATCGACAACTAGATTAACTAATCAGACCGAATGGTGGCATTATGAGTTCCTCAATGATATTGAAGTAACCTCATATAATTTTATAACCTCATTGAAGCTGAACTCTAGCAAAGTCAATTTCATAGTACCTGTTGCTAAATGGCGAATAGCTTCACATTTTGCACTTGGCAGGTTTGCAATTACTCAAGATACAACCACTGGTTTGATCAACCTTATAACGTCTGCCCAACGAGCCAATAACCAACCACTAAATATGGATATAAATTTTGTAACAAAGGCTAGGAATGCAACTATTCAATTGACTGAATATGATGCACATTTGTATAAAAGACTTAAAGTAAGTTTATTAAAAATTGCTTAGAATTATCTTGTTGTAGAGGAAAGTTTGTCTGCCAATTAAAAGTGAATTCTCGTTTTTAAGATTATTATCAGAGATATCGTGAATAAAAACAATTTGGCTTCCTGATATGTTAACATTAGCCTTAATGACGCATAGTCATAGAAAACTTAGAAGACTGCTTATAGAAGCAGACTTATAACGTTTAAACTGATACTGATGATTACAGAAATATCGAACTTATTCTAAGCAAAGACTTTTCCTTTTGGTTAATCATACTTTTTTGGAAAAGAACAAGAAGCGAAAAAATATTTCAAAATGTTCAAAGTAACAAAGCGCCTCTTTTATTAGGAATTGTATATCAACCAGGAAACAAACTTAGCCTTTCTGCTATGACTTTTGAAATTGTAACTTTTTTAAATATTCCTAAATTAATCTTTCCTTATCCAAATATAAACTCTAAAATAAAAATGACATTGATTAATTAGATTACATTATCTAAGCAAATGTGTTCAAAAAACTGTAAAACAGCAAAAAGTAGTATAAATTCGATATAGTTAGACTTTTATTTAAGTAAGAAGAATATTCGAGTTCAAGGTCTAATTAGTTGCATCCCAAAAAGATATAAATTTAACAAGGCTTTAAATTGAAATCTTAAAATGACTACGTAATGAAACAGACGGTAATTAAATAAGCAAGAAATACTTTAGTAAACCAAAATCAATCAGCTGTAGAAAACAATTTGAAATTTAAGTAGAATTATAATTGGAAAATTCTTTTGCCTTAAGAAGCCATTTTTTGTCCCATGCAGTTCTTTATCTTAACTAAATTCATTAATTAAAAACATTGAAAAATCTTAACAAACTTCAGTGACTGCTTTTATTTTCAGTTTCCTAAGACGGACTCATTTAGCATTAGTGCCAATGGTACCGGTTCAGCTTTAATGCAATTCTCCTTCCAATACAATTTCATACAAAAAGATTATGAGCCGCATTTTATCATAAATCTTTATAAGCGTAATGACGGACCTTCATACTTGGAAATGTACGTGTGTGTCAAATATATAGGTAAAGAAATATCTTCTAATATGACGTTGCTGGAAATTTCTACACCCACAGGTTTTGTTATAAAGAAAGAGATTTTAAGGGATATAAATATATTTGAGAGAGTTACTGTAAGTGCTGTCATAATGGAAACTTGTTCAAAAACACAATTAAATAATTTTGTTTTCATTTTATAGTATACGGATTTAAAAAACGAAGATTCATTGTTGGTTATATATTTCGATCATTTGTTTAAAAATGAAGAAGTCTGCTTGTTAGTAAAAGCCTTGAAAACGTATTCTGTGGACATGCAAAAAACAGCTTCCATTATAATATATGATTACTACGCTACCACTGGAAAAGCGGCTGCTTTCTATAATATTTAAAATTATGTGATTTTTATAAAATTTATTATTAAAACTTTTTTTCTTGTTATTTAAAAAAATAATTGAGAAAAAAAAAATAAAGCTTAAAAAAATAAATTTTAGTTGTTATTGTAAAATAAGGTAAAGTTTCTAAAGGTAAAAGAGCATAAAATTGTAAGTGAAATAAACAAGGGATATTCCCAAATTTACCAAAAATTTTTATATTTTCCTCTTGTAAGACTACAAATCCTTACGTCATAGATTATCCAAAAATACGTCATTTGAAAAAGGCTTATTAAGACCAAAAGGGAAAAAGTTAAGTCCAACACTTTAATTTAAGAATAAATGTTTCAATAGGATATACAAATACAAAAGGAATTTAAAATTCGTTGTCTAAAAGATTTTTTTTGACCAGATGGAAACTGAGTTTTGTTTTTTGTTGTACTTTGACAGAAAGAGAAAAATATAAGATGGTGAAAAGCATTTTTGATTTTTTGAGTTTACCACACTTTTTACTCAAAATTCGTTCTACTTTTAAAATATTTGTTAGTAAAGTTATTTAAAACAAAAAACTTAAAAATTCAAACTAAAATGAAAGGAATATCATAATTCCCAAGACATTAATTTAAAATCTCCCTAAAATTAATAGCTAAAACCAGTCTCATAAGAAACTACTAAGAGCATATAGGACCATTAAGACCCGGTTTAGATTATGGATTTAAAAAAAAAAAAAATAAAATCCACAATTAAAAAAAAAGCATGTCGATATCGAGGAGGTCCGAGGGTAAAACATCAAGCCAACTGCCAAATCGTTATGCAGCAATTATCTTCGCACTAGTAGCTTTTAAAAAATTAGAAACAAATTTATATGCCCATAAAAAATGTTGCGTTAATGGGGAAGAAATTTGTGCAGCTTTTTTGAGCAAAAAATCGTTTAGAAAGTTTTACAATATTTTAAATCGATGTAGAAAATTATTATTGCCGACCTTTTTTTTTTGCTTTCTTATCAGTAAACTCATTTAAAAATAAATAAAAAAGATAAGTGAAACCTAAACAAAATACAAAATACAAATACAAAAAACATCAACAAATAAAAAAAACATCAACATATTTTGAAATCTAATGATTTTCTTATCTCAACATAAGATGTTCTATTACATTTATTGTCACAGATTTAATAGAACATCCATTGCTAACGGTATATTTGGCTTAACAAAAGATTTTGTATTTAAAGCAAGAAAAATCTGCAAGTTAAAAAAAATCCCCGTGACTTAAAATTCATATTTTCAAAGAAAAAATATATTTAATAAAATTTTATGCGTGTGTGAAATTGATGCATTAAAGTAAACAAGTAAAATATAAAGTCTGGTGCAAAAAAAAACAAACAACCGAATTCCCAAAAAATACATAAAAAATCCCAAAGTTGAAATTATTTTATCCATAAAATTCACATATCTTGCTTGGATCCTAAAAAGCTCTTGATAATAACTAAAAAGTCGTATAGGAGTTTTAAGACCTGGTTTCATAATTCTTACACCATTTTTGCAATTTTGGGGTATAAATTTCCTTACATGGGGATAAGAATGAAATAACTTTTTAAACCAAATTTTAATAAAAATGTTATAATTAAGAGAATACTCTTATTTACAAGCGTATTCAAATTAAGTAGAGACAATAACAAAATAAAAAATGTTGTGAAAAATTTTCCCTATTTTTAAAACTTCCCCAGTTTTATTTATTTATTTATTTATTTTTTATGAAACTACAGATATTGAATGAAATTTTGCACATGTGTGCCATTCAGTTCAGTTAAAGAAAACAACAGAAAAATTTTAGTTTCAAACAAATCGAATACCACAATTCCCAAAACCTACATAAAAAATCCCAAAGTTGAAATTCTTTTATCCATAAAATTCACATTTCTTGCTTGGATCCTAAAAAGCTCTTGATAATAACTAAAAAGTTGTATAGAAGTTTTAAGACCTGGTTTCATAATTCTTACACCATTTTTGCAATCTTGGAGTATAAATTTCCTTACATGGGGATAAGAATAAAATAACTTTTTAAACCAAATTTTAATAAAAATGTTATAATTAAGAGAATACTCTTGTTTACAAGCGTATTCGAATTAAGTAGAGACAATAAAAAAATACAAAAGTGTTGTGAAATTTTTTCCTTATTTTTAAAACTTCCCGTTTTTTTTTTTTTTTTTTTTTTTTTGATGAAACTACTGATATTGAATGAAATTTTGAACATGTGTGCCGTTCAGATCAGTTAAAGAAAACAACTGAAATATTTTAGTTTCAAACGAATCGAATCCTACAATTCCCAAATCATGAAACAAAAATCCCAAAATTGGAATTCATTAGTATAATTGCCCACAAGGCTCACATTTGACGCTACAGTCATAAAAAACTTAAAAGTATAATTTTACCTTTTTAGTTTTAGGATTATAGGGGATATTGCTTAGCAAGTCGACCTGTTGTAATAGATTAAGCAATAAACTTTTAAATGCAACAAAAATTGTCAAAAGGTTTAAATCGCGTAGTCGTTTAATTAATTGTGTTTTTACTATTTTAACACCAAGCATTTTATTTAAAAGCTTTCTCAGTATTAATTAATAATTTGCATTTAAATATATTTGTTGGATATTTTTTTTATTTCTTAAAAACTGAACGCAATTTCTTTCATTTTAACATTTGTAGGTATGAATATAAAAACTTATTTTAATACCAAAAAGAAAAGAGCCAAATGTCAAGCTTTACACTCTTAAATTTTTTTTTTTTTTTTTTTTGCCGCTACTTTAAATACAGTAAATTGTTCTCAGGAGAACAAATGGGCGTAAGAAAAAAAAAAAAGAAGAAGAAAACAGGAGAAAAACACAAATTTATTATGTATTTTGTTATTAAGTTTAACCACTTTAAACTTTAACTTTTAAAACAAAGAACTCAGTAAGAAAATTCATTATGACATCTTTTTCTTCACATCTCTAGCAAATCACAATGTTTCTGTTCACATTATATTTTCTTCGCCCTGTTTAATGATATTTTACTATATTTTATTTTTTACTATATTTTACTATAAACTATAAATTTTAAATAAAAATTGCTAGAAAGAAAGTGTTTTACAAACAAGGATAAAATTGCTTTATTTTATTTAACTTGGGGGGAAAATATTTTCGTTGCACAGTTGTTGTAACGAGTTTAATGAGGAAGACTTTCTTTCCTTTTAATCTTTGTGCTGGATAATCACCTTCATAATTTGAGTCAAACACACAATTTTTTTAGAAAGACATTAAAGGAATGCATTTTATGACCAACCGCTTGCACAATTTAAAGTAAATTTCATGACACAGATTTTTAACTAGAACTTATGTTTTTTGTATCAGTTGTATAAAAAAGTCCAAATGATATGACCCAAACATGAGTAACAATTGACAAAACCGAAGAATAGTTTTAATTCCACAACTGCCATTTCAAAAGAGTACAGCTTTGAATCTTTAAACTCAAGTTCGTCTTCAAAAAAAAAAATATTATTTAAAAAAATCAAAATAAAAAATTATATTTGCTGTATCAAAAGTGGTTATAGATTTAGGAAAAAAAACACACAGAAATTAAGTTATATAATGAAAAAAATCCGAGCAAAGTGTGACCGAAATTGTACTACTAGTTTTCCAAATTTCATTCTCCGTTCCTGTGGGATGCTTAAATTATACAAAAGCCATTAGTGATTGTTGGATGGTTATCGAAATAAAGCCTTAATGGTAATATTCGAGCTACTAACCAATCAGATAGAAAGGTCATTCAGAGATAAATTTAACTTATTAACTTATTTTATACTTTTGTTTTTATTTGATTGTTGAACAATGTTCTATACTCTAAACAATTATAAAGTCAAGAGTACAAGTTGACCATTTTTAGACGGACAGTTTAATCTAAATATATCGTCTGCTACAACAAGTTTATCGTCAGCAGTTTCTCCGGTAGCAAACACAGAGTATCTTAAAGTTGATTACCAGAACCATTAGGAGCTCTGACGAAACTCTATATCAACAAAAAATGTTCTGGATCATATTATTAATTATAGTGAAACTGTTAACTTACTAAACGACGTTTTAATGTTATATTCAACAGTTTAGTGTGGAAAAGCAATCTTTAAGCTGCCACACATTCATCCCCCAATTACAAAGTCTTATTTGTGTATCATATCAATACCACCATCACAGTAGAAGCAGGGACCTCTTAATCTTGTACAAGAAAACAAGATCGAGATAATAAACGAGTTAACAATAATGACACTTTCCATTTTGTTTTTTTTTTTTTCCTTATTAATTTACAATATTGTATCTTGTTTTATTAGCAATCAAAACTTTAAAATTTTTGAATTCTTTAACAAATAATTTATTTTGATAATTGTCTTCTTGACAACTACAAAATATACAGCTGATGAGCTTTTTCGCCCGTGCGTTCACCTGTATTATTTCGCCATGGTCGGACAGTAATCTTTCCGGCGAAAATAAATGAGATCGCTTAAGCTGCCACCTGGAAATTGATTTGTCTTACTTCTTACTGCCATCCCTAAATTAGCGCGTAAAGCGCAAGATATCTGTCAAAATTTCTCATGTACATACAATATGTATGAAGCATCCATAAATAGCATGGCGTCAACGCTTAGCAATTAGAAAATCAAATTTTGACAGCGCGTAAGGTAGTGAAGTTGGCTGCAAGCTACCCTTGTTTACATATTTTATTGTAGTATTTAGAAAACGTTGCAAAATAGTAATGACGTTTTAGCTTTTTTCGGCTTTATCTACCATTTTTATCACTGTTTTGCATATCATTTTATAGGGTTTTTTAAAAAATGATAAGCTAATATTACTGTTCACAAGAAAACGTTGCGCTTTTATTTAGATATGTCATTTCAGCGTTAAAGCCATGCGTTATTTTGCGTCGCGTCTTTCGCGCTAATTTAGGTATGGCTGTTACAGTATTATTTTCTGTTTCGTGTTGCCGACATAATGAACTTGACAATGAGACTAGAAAAGACATGGCAATGCTGGGAAAATGAATTACGTTCAGTGTTAAATAACTTAAAAAGAAGAAGATTATTAATTCGTCTGAATGTTGCTTTTCTGTGTTTGTGTATGTAGAACTCAGTTAAAAATAGTTAATAATTTTAAAAACGAAGGGTGTCGCCGTACAACACATATGTTTTTACGTGTGTTATGAACCGTAAAGGGCGATACCTTGGAATTTAAAAAACTGCGTACAGATATAGCCCAAAGTAAAAAAATAGATCGAAAAAATAAAGGGTGTTCCCATAGGTGAGGTAAAAAACGCTTGAAAATTGTATAGAATATTCAAAATTTTAAATTATAAAATTTTAGTTAAAGGGTGACCCAATAGTTCATTTAATTAAATGTAAATTTACAAGGAACCTGTATTTTCCGCTTTAACAACAATTATAAAATTTAGCTTTGGAAACAAAAGGGTGTTCCAAACTTATTCTTTATAGATAGACAGCTGAAGTTTACAAGAAACTGGTAGCAATACCACTATAACAACAAGTATACCAACTGAATTTAAAAAGTAAACAGTGTTCCCATAATTGATGTATTTTGTCTTGTGTGGCCCCATCTTTTGAAATGTTATATACAAACAAAATTAATTTGTCTGGTAGAATAAAAGGTATAAATGTTTAAAATATAAATTAAAGGGTGTTACAAAGCTGATATAATTTGATGTTTATGGCCAAACTGTTAAACCTTTATGGGCAAACTATTAAAATTTTTCTGCAAGTATGAACGTTGGATTTAAAAGGGATTCTCTATTTTTAATTTTGTCTGTTAGAAGTCGTTTTTTTAATTATGTTGATTTAGGTTTTGGAAAGAAATTTACACAATCACTAAATAAGAATAAAATTATTATTAAAGCACCAAAATACAGATCAAATTCAGATTCGAACTTTGTAAGATGGCTAATAGTCCTAACTCTTGGTCACATTTTACACAATTAATTTTTTCATTTTAATACAAAACTAAAAATAATGCAGAAACTGTCCACGCAATAAGTTACTGAAAATCTACCATTTAACAATTCTAATTCTTTAAAAATCAACAAAAAAAAAAAATATACTGCCTCTATAAGACTTGTAACATTTCGGGTAAAATATATTATTGTGATCTTCTTTATAAGTAACGAAGGTTAACTTAAATTGAATGCCAATCACTTCTTAACAATTTGAGTATAATATGAACAAGAATAAAAAGAAAGCATAGAATTAAGTACAATGACAATATTATACTCTTAAATAGAATTGTATAGAAGCAACAATTGCGACAACAACACAAAAGGACATACAACACATAATAAAATGCCCGTTTGTAAAGAAAAACCAAGCACATCAACCCAACACAAGAACAAATACAACAATACTAAAAATCATTAAAAAAAATATATTGGCGAACAGCACACATAAAAAGTAGAAGAACTAAAGTCGTTCAAGATAATTGCTAAAGAAAAAAAATTTTTTGAAAATGGATATCGATAACAATATTTTTAATAGGGTTTTTGTTCAAAAATGTTAAGAACAAAATAGATTTTGTTGGATTGGTTATGATTATAAAAAATAAAAATGAAATATTTGTTATCGATAACAAGTTAACAATTTTGTTATCGATAACAATTTAACAATATCGATAACAAATAATGTTATTAAATTACTACAAAAAAGTTATAGACCATAAAAAATTATTTTAAGATTCGATAGCTGTTAGTCAAAACTTTCCTTGAATTGTTATCGATTACATCAACAATTTAAAAAATAATAATTTCCGACAGCAGAAAAGTAGCGGATATTTTGTTGACTTTGAAGAATATCATGCTAATATCTATTATCAATTACTTAGAAAATGTTTATTTGAAAAAATATATCGAGAGCAAAAAATGTATTTATTTTTGTTATCGATAACAAGATACATATTGATAAAAAAATTTTACAAACACAAAAAGAAACAATTTCCAGAAAATAATATATTTGGATATTAAAAAATTTCTTACCAAAAATCTTTTTTAATAACAAAGCATTCTTTTTAATAGAAACGTTTTAGTAATAAAAATAGAAATTAAAAAAAAAGTCAGTTAGAAAGTTTATAGTCGACATAACAGTTTCCAAAAATATTAAATTCGTGAATGTGTTATAGTACACACGATATACATTTGGTTAATATACAGGGAATGAATCTGTGGCCCCAGAAGAATTTGGAATTGTTCTAGACCTGAACAGTTTGCATCCACAATGCGTCAGGGGCGGACAAGATATAGGGCTATTTGGTTTAATGCAAACAGTTAGATGGTTTTTTGTAATAGTATCGTTTTCTTTTTATATTGAAATAAATAATTTTACCGTACAAAAATAATGATAACATTCAAATCCATTTTTTTGCATCCATCTTTTTGTAGCACATCGAGCACCTTTTTCTAGTTTTCCTCTTGGGTCCTTCAGCTTCCTTCAAAATATTCTTGATTGTAACAGGGGGTATCTGCGGTGTCTGTGATTGCTTAGAGACCACGGACATATCTGTTGGTTCCTCTTCTATCTTAGATGCTCCTTTGCCAGGTTGGCCTAGAACCAGCTTTCTCACTAAAACTTCTTTGAACTTTTTGATGGTCATTTTTTTATTGTTAATATTGTTGTACAGGTGCATAGCATTGACAACAGTGATAACATGGAAAGCTAATCGCTTGTACCATTTTTCAGTTCGGCGCAAGAATGGCGAAAATGCTGAGAGCTGGTCAGAGATATCAACAGATTTTCCTTTATTCTAGTCGAACACCATCTCTGGTTTTGTGATCTCCTTACCGCGGTTTAACTTTGTCGCCATTTATGTTACGGACCGGTTGACACGGCGAGGTTTCCGCCTAGATCTTTTCTTTTTTGCTCTCAGGTGGTCCCAACACTTCCCGTCGGCCGCGTATCCTAACACAAAAACAATAGTAAGAACGCAACTGAAGCTACCATCAATAACATCACAAGCAACAGTATTGTATGGGGACAGATGCTCATCCCCGTACACAGCATCAACACATACTGTTTGTCTTGCCATTTGAGAACAACGATTTTTTTGGTTTTGCAGAGCTTTCTGTTCTCGCCGTTTCTGTTTTGTTTGTACAACATTGGGGGGATAACCTATTCGATCCTTTTGCAAAGTTCCAACCAAGTGAGTTTTTCTTTCTACCACTGTTTGAGCTAATTTCACACTGGTATACCAGTTATCGGTCTCATGGTCTAGAAGCTCTCCAAACAATTCCTTATTTTTTGGTCCACACTCGTTGAAGTTGACAGTAAAACTTCTACATCTGACTCTACATCAAAGCTACTAGAAGAAATGTAATCCTTGTCACTAATCACTGAATTAATTCGTCTAAGGGGATTTTATATGTTTAAAAATTTTTTAAATTTTGTAGCTGCATGTAGTGTAGACAAGTAAAACTTCCCCAATTTGGTAATTTTTAGCATTTTTATAGTATTAGCGATCAAATTTCAATAATTTACACAATAATTTACGTCATGTAAATAATAATAATTTTGTACTGTTAAATTAAAATTGTGATTTGCTTCATAAATTTATTGCATTTTATATACTGTTTTACAAAATATTAAATAAAACTTAATTGCCATGTGTACATAATGTAGAGTATTGTAAGAATAAAACTCCTACAAAATATTACATTTTTGGCAAAAAAAAAAAAAAAGAAAAACAATAAGATCCTGTTTCCAATGTTTTGCTGTTGTTATTGTAGATAATAATCTTGACATTCATACCAACCTATTAAGTGGCATTTATATGTATGAAAATAATAGACGCAAAGAAATTTATAAATAATTTTACATGTGTAAATTATATCTTTTATATTCATTTCTTCATTTATTTCTATATTTGAGACACATTTTTGCTTTCATTTTTATGAAAATCTAAATAATGTGTGTATGCAATTGATGACTTTTTTAAGTCTGACTTTTTGACTTTTTTTGTGTTGGAAAGGACTCTTAACAATATTCCTTTGTTCTTTAATATTTAAGCGTATTTGGTAAGAAATAAACAACAACAACAAAAAACGTACAACATGTGTTCGATATTGTGTAAAATAAGACAGTTTGTGACAGCTATTGACGCTTGTATTATTAGTCCAAATATTTCTTTATTATTTCTTATAACAAGTATTTTCTTTATGATGTCTTTTAATGGAAGATAACACACACATAAATAGAACACTACACAGTAAGAGTATTAAATTTTAATTATCTTACAAAAAGAACCTTGTGTAAAGGGAAAATCATTCTTGTTCAAAGCTTCTTAAGAGAGAAAATTAAGTATGAACCAAAAAATTTAAATTAGCTGTTTAATTTAATGGCATTTAAAGGGCAGTTGCATAATAATGACTTAATAGTTCAAGTTGTCCCACTTCTTGTAATAAGAAAAATATTTAAAGACCTTCGCCACCTTTCAAGACACATATTGTCTTAGCCAACGGCCTTTTCCATATTCATAAACAATTCAAAGCTGCGAAAAATAAAGTTTATTTAAAAGATTTAACAATAAATTTGCTTATGACCTCGCAGTTGGCGCATATCCATAAGTGCGTCTTTTAAATTTAAATTTAATAAAAATCTTTAAACAAAAAAAAAAAGGAAAAGACAATTTTCAGCGATCTGCCTTGATAACGATATAAAACTGGATTCATCCTATACTCGTCTGAATTGAGAAAGTTCTAAAAAATACGCAGAAGAAAATATAGTTGTGGTGAAGTCACAAGAATCATATTATGCCCGCTATAGCAATATATAATTGCGATAAACAAGTTAAAGTTATATTAAACAATATCGTAGACAAACTAGAAATTCACAATTTTTTTAACAACTGACCATTCAAAGGGTTAAGGCACAAAAAGTGTCTTAACTATAATAAAATAGTTTATGCTAAAATTTTACCTACGAAAATATCAAAAGTATCACAAATTTGTAGTATTTTAAACACACTTTTTTTATATGTAATTAAATTAAGAATAAAAAATAAAGCAAAGAGATTTCACAACAAGTTCAAATAATAATATTTGTTTATCATATTATGATCATTTTATATCATATTATAATATGCTGTGATCATAATATTATAAAATATTATATTAAATTTTATTATAAAACATAACTTGGTTCCATTTTACAATATGACAATTATATTTGATAAATATATATGTGCTTTTTAGTAAACAAATTTGTTAATTTTTGACAATAATATGATCTGACTGTATGTTGTTGCCTCTTCATTATGATTACCTTAACCATGTTGTATTTTTTTTTTTTTTTTGTTTTTGT
Organism: Cistogaster globosa; assembly: GCA_937654795.1. Classification (NCBI taxonomy): domain Eukaryota; kingdom Metazoa; phylum Arthropoda; class Insecta; order Diptera; family Tachinidae; genus Cistogaster; species Cistogaster globosa. The sequence continues at coordinate 7,262,180 of OW569404.1, read as the reverse complement.
CTTACAAAGTGGTTAATTTTTTTGTCCGGTGTTACCACGGATTTATTTCTATCTTATTATAGATGTAGGAAAATTAAGTCAGAAAAATCCCGCTGGCACGAAAGTTTTCATTAAAAGTGTATAATTTTAACTGAGCTTAGGTTCACCTTTAATTTAATACTTAAATTTATTTTTAAAGAGAACATAACAAATTAAACTCTAGCAGAATGTAATGCAGCATTCTTGGGATAGCTTTATCCGTCATGAATAACCATTTATTAGCCAACTAATTTGATAAAGAAGAATACGAGAATTATTTATTATTCTTATTCCAGCTAAAGAGAGAAAGTATATGAGAGCACCTACTGCATTTTTCATCTCATGTCACAGTTTACCAATCATTTAAGAACAAATTTTTGCTCTCTGGATCAGAAGTATATGAACTGAATATCAAGTATCGTGTATGGAAATTAAAAAACAAATTATAAAAAATTTGTTTAATACCTTAAATTTGTGTAACTTAAATACGTTACATCCAAAATTTGATTTAAATTATATTTCACTGATATTTTTTATTTAACATTCTCTTAACCCAATATGAAATCCTTTTTCAAATTATTTTTACAACTTTGAAATTAAATTTTGCAAAAAAAATTATTTCTTTTCTTTGTAAAGAAAAGGCAAGGAAAAAACAAAAATCTGTCAAAGCCACTTGTTAGGAAAATTAATCAAAAAAAAACAGAAAAGAATAAAAAAATTAAACAAATTGTATTAAAAGGAACAAAAAAGTACAAAATACAAACTTTAACACCAGAAGTGTCAAAACATTTTCATAGAAAAAACTGTTATCCACACATACACACACCAGCCACTACAACTCAACAACAAATCGTAACAAAAATCAATAAACCTCACAAATCACAAAAAGCAAAAAACAAAAGTAAACGAAATACGAATGTAAAAATTTTTTTTAAATCAATACAAACAAAAAATTGGCTGAGAAATCTTAAACGTTTTGACACAAAAAAAAAATATTTTCTTACGATAACAACAAAAGAAATACAACAAAGGATGTTTTTAAAATCTTTTTTGTAAAAGGTTCCATTAATACGATTAGTTTATTAAGAATTCTTATTCACTTTACAAAAGATACATCAACAAATCAAAATGCATTCCAAAAAAAAAAATAGTTATAAATTTGCATAGAAATTGAAAATATTTTGTTAAACGAAACAAGATACGAAAAAGAAACAAAAGTTTTTGTTGGAAAAGTTTAAATGATTTTGTTCGGAAAATCAATTCTAAATAGAATTTAACTTAAAATATTTATCAACGGAAGGACCCTACATTACGTTATGAATATTAATTCGCAGCTACATAAAGAAAAATGAAGTAAAGGGTGTTTTCATAGAGATATGAAAAAATTTTCTATTTAACACTATCCTTAGAAATGTACTTTAAAAAATTATATTCTAGCATGGCACTTTTAAATAAAGTTATTTTCCAAAAAAGTACCTTTAAAATATAGTAATTCTTTTAGGAAACTTGCTTTGAAAGAACAGTTATATTTAACAAAGCTCTTTTCTTTAAGTATATTTGAAAAAAAAAATGCTTACTTTAAAAGATGCCTTTAAGAAGATAATCAATTTTTTAAAAATATTCTGAAAATATTGCTTTAAAAAGGTACTTTTAAAAAAGTACTTTTAAAGAAGTACCTTCTTGATAATTTTTTTAAAATACAACTCTAAGAAAAGAATCTTTTGTAAAATTTTGTAAAAAGTAAAAATTATCTTTTAAAATTTGTTTTTTAATTTTTTCTTAAAAAGAAGCTCTTTTGAAAACTTTTCCTTTTAAAAAAAGTACTTATTAAAAAAACATCTTTGATAAAGTACCTCCTGAGTAACCATTTTTTTAAAAGCTTTGTTTAAGACCAAAAAATATTTTTCTCAAAGTACTTTTTTTTAAATTATCACTTAAAGTACCTTTTTAAAAAATTAAATTTTATGTACTCTTTTTAAAGACACATTTTAAAAAATGCTGTATTAAAATATTTTTAAAAAAGTATATGAAACTTATGATATCTATTTACACTTTTTGGATGGGAAATCTTCAAATATTTTTTTTTAAGAATTTCTATTAGAAAACTGGATTTAAAAATAATTCTTTAAAAACCAATTATTTTTAAAAAATTTATTTTTTATGTATTTTAAAAATGACCTTCTAAATAAGAGAATTTTATAAAAACTACATTTAAAGAGAGAATATTTTTTAAGAAGAAGTAGTTACGAAGAACTATCATTGGAAAAATGTGTTCTTTTCAAAAAGTACTTTTAAAAAGTCTCTTGAAAAAGGTACCTACTAAAAAAACCAAAATTAACAAATTAAAAAAATATAATTTCAAAAAATGCCTTAGAAAAATAAGTTATAAATATGTCTTTTTTTAAAAACAAAGTACCATAACAAAAAGTTCCTTAAAAAACATACCTTTCTAAGAAACCAACTTGTCTTAAAAAAATGTTTGAAGAAAGTACTTATTTTGCAAAGAACTATCATTGAAAAAATATGTTCTTTTCGAAAATTACTTCTTTAAAAAGTCTCTTTAGAAAGGTACCTACTAAAAAAACAAAATTAATAAATAAAAAAATAATAATTTTTTAAAATGCATTTGCAAAATAAGTTGTAAATATGTCTTTTTTTTTAAAAAAAGTACCATAACGAAAAGTACCTTATAAAACGTACTTTTCTAAGAAACCAACTTGTCTTAAAAAATTTTGAAAGAAAGTTCTTATTTTGCGAAGAACAACCATTGGAAAAATATGTTCTTTTCAAAAAGTACTTTTTTAAAAACTCGCTTGAAAAAGGTACCTACTAAAAAAACCAAAATTCATAAATCAAGAAAATATAATTTTTAGAAATGCATTTGAAAAATAAGTTGTAAATATGTCTTTTTTTTTAAGTACCATAACGAAAAGTACCTTAAAAAATGTACTTTTTTAAGAAACCAACTTGTCTTAAAAAAAAAATTTTTAAAGAAAGTTCTTATTTCGCAAAGAACTATCATTGGAAAAATATGTTCTTTTCAAAAAGTACTTTTTTAAAAAGTCGCTTAAAAAAGGTACCTACTAAAAAAACCAAAATTATCAAATCAATAAAATATAATTTTTAGAAATGCATTTGAAAAATTTGTTATAAATATATCTTTAAAAAAAAGGATCATAACGAAAAGTACCTTAAAAAACGTACTTTTCTAAGAAACCAACCTGTCTTAAATTTTTTTTTTTAAGAAAGCACTTATCTTGCAACTACTGTACCTTCGAATAGAAAACTTTTAAAAAAACACCATCAAAAAACGCATAAAAAATAAATGACTTGAAAATATTTTGCAAATGTATTAGAATTCAAGTTTTAAAAAGTCAAATTTTAAAGTTTTTTAATTTTTTAAAAAAGATAGTATTTAAAAAAAAGTACTTCTATAAATTAAAAAAACTATTTAATAAAACTGCCCTTTAATAAAAAAAAACGACAACAAGTTTTTAATTAAAAATTTTTAGATTTTTTTGTTTTTAAAGGCTGGCTGTTCCCCACGAAAGTCTTTCTTAATCAACTTTATTATTGTTTTTTTTTTTTGTGGAAAGGCAATTTGACCAATTCATTAGTGGCTCACGTTTTTTTCACAATAACAAATATATATTAAATTCGTAGCAGAGGCAGCAAACATGCAATAAAAATGCTTTTTACTTTTTAAGTGAAATTGTTTTATTATTTACATTTTTCAAATAAGTGCAGCATTACGAACTCTCATATAAAATATTGTAAATATTATTCAATATATTTTAATAATATAAAAAATATTACTTTGAACTATCGGCGAATTTAATGAAAAATTCATTATGACGAAATACCACATGCGTTGCTCTCAACTCTAATTAAACTATAAGTCAAGGTCTTGTATTACATTATCACTTCATGTGGTCTTGTAGGGAATAAACAAGAAAAATAAAAATCACAAACTTGTTTGCATAGCAGAAAAAAATATATATTAAACTTTATTTTATGAGGTCTGACTTAAAAGAACTTATAAAATTTTTGAACATTTAATTATAAACGTTGGTCATGAGGAAACAGTGTTTCTTAACAAGACTTTCAAAGTCGCGAACTAAATCATTAATATTTATTTAAAATCACTCTAGTAAAATTTACTTTGTGAGTAATAAAAACTTTCATAAAAAAATCTTTTTCCCCTTTTTAGTTTTCTATACATTTTTTATACACAAAAGTATAAATAACAGTGTGTTCGTAAGCACATATTAACAGTACATTATGTGGGTTACCTGGCCACAAACTAACACACACTCACACCTAACCAAATAACATCTCATGCACATACACATTAAAAAATTTGTAATTATCATTATTTCTCATGTTAACCGTGTTGTAGGGAATCATGGTGCTCAACTAAACAAGAAAAAAAACAAAAAAAAGCAAAACTCATGTGCCGTGATTTCCGTTTTGTTGTCCATAGAATACCCAAATGAAAATACCAACCAACAAAAATAAAAATGTTTGAAATAAAAAAAAAACACAGACATACAAACACAAAATGTATATAATCCAGCTAAATTACAACTGTATAATGTTGGCATAATGATCTGACCATAGTTTTTATTATTAGCCATACAAATACACTCGTGCATATTTAGGACTCCCACCACACACATACATTTAATAACAAACCTCTAAAAAATTACGTTGAAATGTATTAAAAGTGTTGAAAGTCCAATACTTTGTTGAGAATGAATGGTTTTTGTGATGTTAGAAAGTGAATCTAAATTGGCTGTTTATACAGTTTTTGTGCAGGAATAGCAAATGCTTTTGAGATAATTAGACACTGACTTTATTGAGAAATTGCTGGTAAAAATAATTCGATGTTTTGTATGTGTTTATTTGGTTTATTGGAATTGAATTGTAATACAAACGAGAAATAATTGAAAAGGGTTATTCCATCATTAGTTTTTAAAGGCAATAAAAAAGAAAAATATTTAAACGACGTTTATTGAAGTGTGTGAGAAGAAATTAAAGGGTCTTTAAAAAACAAAAATTCCACATGTCTCTACATAAAATTTTCTTTTTGTTTCAACAAAATCTTCATTCATTCAGTGTTTTTCCAAAAGCCCCTATCAAAAAAGTATTTTTAAGGACCTTAAAAAAACGATATTTTTCTTTGCTGGTTTTTTCTTGAACTCTCATTCAAATAAAAATATTTCTAATAATAAAAGTTTTTCTTTCTTAAATCAATAAAATATTTTTTGTAATAATAACAAATTATTAAAAGAGTTTTTGTCAATTAATCGAATATTAAAAATTGTTTAAGTTTTCTTTTGATATAAAAAGTTTTTAAATTAAAATCAAAAAATTAAACCATAAAATTTATCGACCATCGATTATTCGAATAATCGATTATTCGAATAAAATTATTTAAAAGTTTTCCAAAATATTTTAATGCTCATAATATATTTTTTACCTTCTTTGAATAAAAGAAATTGTTTAGATAAAAATAAAAAAAATATTCGATAATTTTTTATCGAATAATCGATTATTTGAATAAATTTTGTAACAGCTTTCTAAAATATTTTATTACTAAAAATATATTTTTAACCTTTTTTAAATAAAAAAAAAAACAAAAATTTAGGAAAAATTATTGTTTCATATAATTTGTCGAATAATCGAATAAAATTTTAAGCTATTTAGTTTCACCAAGGAACAATTTTAAATTATAATTAAAATGTATATCATTACTTATTACTCGAATAAATTGTTGTCGAATAATGTAATATTCGAAAAAAATTTTCAAGGTATTTGCTTTAAGTCAACGTTTTAATAAGAATATCAATTCGTCGTTAGTAAAATTTTTTTTAAATCAGAATAAAACATTATTTCATAAAATTTTTCCAAAATCGAATAAATTTCTTTATTTAATTGGCAAAAAATTCAAATACTCAAAATATATTTATTACTTATTTTGAATGAAAAAAGCTGTTAATAAAAAAATTAAAAAAAGTTTTGACGAATAATTATTTATTCGATTAAACTTGCTAAAATATTCAAATACTTAAAATATATTTCTTACTTTATTTGAATGAAAAAAAAAACAATTTTGGATTAACTATTATAGTATAAATTTTTTCGAATAATCGAATAAAGTGGTCAAGCCATTCAGTTTTAATAAGTAAAAGCTTTAAATTTTAAAATTTACTTCATAAATGTTTGTCAAAAAATCAAATAAATTTTTTATACCACATAACTGCTAAAATATTTAAATAATTAAAAGAATATTTTCAATCTTTTTTGAATAAAAAAAAATGTTTAAATAGAAATAAAAAATTATTCGCTAAATTTTTGTCGAATAAAAATTATTCGAATGAATTTTTAAACCAATTTGCTTAAATATTCAAATAAACACAGTTTATATTATACTTTTTGCGAATTAAAAAAGATAAAAATTCTGAATAATATAAGAAGGTTTGTACAAAGCAAAAACAAATGTACAAGACGATTTACCGAGAGAACGATGAAGAAATGCTTTGAATTGAGTTTGGACTTCGTCTTGTCCAGTTAATACTTATTAGTTGGTTAAATAGATGACGTTTACAATATACACAACGATTCTCAAAAAGGTTCTAAAAATTTTCACAAAAGAGGTGAAGTTTCTATTGCACCAAGACATATTTTTCTAATATTTTAAGATACGAAAAGTTTCAATATAGTAACGTTTTAGGGCCTTTGGTTCCCTAAATAGCAAAAACCTAAATTTTTTTATTGTGCAATACTTGCTTTAAAAGTACCTTAAGAAATCACATAAACCCTTTGTCAAAAAATAACTTTTTGTAACCCGATTAGCTAATATTTGAAATGGGCTATTTTTAAAATACTTTTTTGAGAGGTACTTTCTAAAAACGACTTTTTCACAAGGCACTCTTTTCGAAAGTACTTTTTCAAAAGGTACTTTTTTCGAAAGTACTTTTTCAAAAGGTGTTTTTTTCGAAAGTACTTTTTCAAAAGGTACTTTCTTTTAAGATATTTTTTTCTTTTTACTACTGTATTGAAGTAGCTTTCTTTAAAGTAATTTTAAAAAAATATTTTTTTTAAATAAATTTTTTAATTTTTGTTTAAAGTTACTATTTTTAGTTATTTTTTAAATAACATTATATTTTAAATTAAGTACTAAAATTAAAAATTTTATAAAGGTACATTGTTTAACAATTTACTGAATTTTTAAACTCTTTTTAAAGATATTTAAAATGATCAGTCCCTAGGACCCAAAAACGAATTCTTTTTCAGCCTTAAAATTCTACAGGCAGCTGTATGGGGTTTTTTGACCGCCTTATAGGGTTCTAACACTAGTACCTATGGCCAGGTAGGGTATTTTTAAATGACTTATTTGAAAACTTATTTTTTATGTATTCTTCCTGAAGTGAAACAATTTTTGAACAAAAAAAAATTTGATTTATAATCCACATTATTTTTTTTTTTTAATTGATATAAAAATATTTTTTTTTAAATACATTTTTAATAAAAAATTGTTGAGAAAAAAAACTAAATTACATATCTTTTTATATTTTAAAAATATATAAATTTAAAAATATTGCTTTTCATTTTCTAATTATTTATTTTTATATACCGTTCGTCTAACTTTTTACTAATACTCATGTAAAAATCACCTTCCATAGTTATTTCTTATCTGACCTCATTTGCTAATTCTTTTAGTACCAATTAACGCCGTTTAAACTCTTTACGAGCAGAATACTATTGCACTTTCTCTCCTCATTGAAGAAAAACACTTTATATTAATTAAGTCTGCTACAAGTAATTGCAAAGAACAAACACTATTGTATGCATTTCTTGTACAAAGTTACTAAGTTGTTCTTGCTTTAATCTTTCCTTACCACAAATATAACTAAAACTTTCCACAAAATGATGCTAAATATTCTTTAAAACACTTAAAAGAACAAAAAAGCCCATTAAAATAAAAAAAAAATAAAAAATATTAAAGGCCTAATTTTTCTTTTTATTACTTGTAAGTCCCAAGCAATTGAAGATAGTCGAAAGGCAAAAAAAAAAAAAACGGAACAAACAATAAATTGGCTTAAATGGCCAATATTCAAGTTACATTCCAACAAATATTACAACAACCATAATAGACTAGAGAAGGGCGGGAAAACATGACAACTATAAGGATAAAAATAACTGCCTTCCATTTATTTTTACAGTCTACTCGATATAAGTTTATATACAAACCTACATTAACATACACACAACCCAACATTTTATGTAATATTTTTGTATGAATTTCCGGCCGCAAGAGGACTGAGTTGTTTAACAGCGATAATTACCCTTATACAGGTCGACAAATCAATTTACGAGTGTAAAAATGGCAAATGATTTTTATTTTTACTTTTTTCATTTTTGGTATTTAATACAACACAGCACACAAGTTGCTGGTAGAGGGATGTGCTTAATTAAGCAAAAAAAAAATCCCACTGAAGCTGGCAAATTTATAGCCAAAAATTTTTTCCTTCAATTTTCTTCCAAGTAGTCAAAATAAAGCAAAATTAAAAAATAAAATAAAAATGGAAGAAAAGATAAGTTTTTGTTATGAATTAAACAAAACGGTCAATAAAAACTTAAATACAAAGATTTTTGTTTTAATTATAAAAAATTATTTAAGCTGATTTAAAACCCTAAAAGAGTTAAACCACATTTAAACTGGACAACATCTTTAATAACACAGAATTAAAACAAAACTACATCTGAACTAGAGGAGAGCCCGAACAAATTTTTTTACTAAAGTGTTGGCTCTTTTTCAACTACTTTGGTCAAATAGCCCTTTTAAACTATAATGGCTTCCAAATTTTTGCTTCGTACTAATGGCAAGTTCTAGGTTACATTTACTACAACCGAGAGGCTATTAATCATCTCTTAGGGCTTTAAATAGAACTTTTGCTCTAGATACGTTCATTTGGCGTTTTTCGATGTTTATTGGAATGCTCTTAAGAACTTTTTACGTTCCTTGAGTTCCGCGTAGAATACTCCGAACTCATTGAAAGACCGTAGGGCTAACTGACCCTACCCTAGAGCCAAATAATTGACTGTTGTTCCGCCATAAATTTTGGTAGGCATCACTGTGCGCTCTATTGGCCATCTCAATACTTCAGCAATTATTTACTGCTCCTTACCGCCCTCCTAGGGCCTACGGAAAACTTGCTGTAATCTACTGGATGTCTACTATATACTATCGCCCTCTTTAAAGACCACTTATACAAAAAACCAAAGAAAACTAAAAACTAACTAAATATATGCCTCTGCAAGGAGTTTATTGCCCTTCGGATGGTTAATGGATCCGCTGATCTCCATTAGTCGTACATTTAAAGCAAAAGAAAGCATAAAAAGTCTAAATTTCCAGCCAGCTCATGTTGCTATCTGTCATTCTTCCGTAGTCCATAGCTGAGATAGTTAACCGATTAACTACTAAGCACTTAACTAAATTTATTTCTTGAGTTCATATCCCAACTGCTTCTAATTAAAAGCTAATAGCAACAAACTTATTCCACGTTAATCATGTAAAATAATAATATTGTTAAATTAATTTACAAGAGCTTGGATATAAAGTTTTAAAAGAGAGGGCTATAGAGCTCAAATTACAACAATTATTAGAATACCCTATAACTTCTAAATTTCTTGTCCGTGTAGCAGACTTAGCAACACAGATTCTTTGTAAATTTTTGCTGTCTGTCTTTAATGGTTCAAAAGTTTCTCCACATGCACAAAATTACATTAACTATTGGGGCACCCTTTGATTTTTAAGTCCAAATTTTAAACTACGGATTAAATTTTCCAAATTTTAAAACGGACTACGCGATACAGGTTCTGTTTAGAAGTATAGCCATATACATATCAAATTAAATGAACTATTGGGACACCCTTTAATTTATAATTTGTTTAATATTTACACTTATTATTTTTAGGCGTTTGTCTATACGATCAAAAAGGTAGACCCATAGAAGCCAATTTAGGTCACCCATGGGGACACCCTTTAATTTTTTAGATTAATTTTTGTATTATTTTAGTGATACGCAGTTTTTTTGAATAACAAAGTGTTGCTTTTAAGATTCATAAGATATGTAGAAGCAAGTATGATGTATTGGGACACCCTTTTGTTTTCAAAATTAGGAAATGCTTTTAAAATGGAACCAATCTGTAAGCATAACTTTAAAAAAAAAACAATCAAATTTTCAAAATCAGTTCACTGACCCAATAAGGTATACATATTCTGGGTTCTTATGCAAAGCGAAGTCATTTGAGAGATGTCCGTCTGTCCCTTCTTGTTCAGGTTGTAATCAACTTTAACAAGGCATAAAATAAAAATTTGAATACGAAAATAAATGAATTCGAAAAATTAAAGATAGGTCTATGTCCCCAGGCAATGGCTAAACACAAATATTTTTTGTTAGTCACAACAATTATACAAGGATTTGATATAGTAACCTTTTCTTTTCTTTAGCTGGGACCACAACCTTTAACAACATTTACAATTTTCGAAGCTTTTTTTGAACAGAAAAACTAAACTAAAAAAAAAAACAGAAAGAAATTAAGGATTCGGTCTAGTCGAATATAGCATCTCAATTGTTTATTTTTATTTGTAAGTCACTGTTTTTTTTTTTCTTTTTTATTTATTTTTTATCGTTTTTTTATTTTTTTTATTTTTTATTTTTTTCAGTGATTTTAGCAAAAATTATTTAGTTCCAACCGACCATCTTGCACAATTGTGGTGTAATAAGCAAATGTTAGCGAAAGTGTTTAAAGTGTGGTTAAAAAAAAGCTTTAATTTGGTTACTGCAACCATATATTGGTACAAAAAACATTATAAAGTTTTTGTGATCATCACAAAAAATTCATGCATGATATTGTCCTTGATCACAGACTTGATATAACTACGAATACACACATGCAGTATAACACCTCTTTAGCAGAATATTGCGTTGAGTATCAAACAGCACAATTGCAATTTCATTTTTCTCACTTCTTTCAATTTTTTTTATTTTTTTATTTTCTGTGTTCTTTTAGTTTATTGTGTGATGGTATTTGTAACTCTGGCTATTCAGTTACTATCTTAACTACAATAAAAACAAAAGCAACAATAGGAAATCACTTTGTTGATTATTTTTTCCAGGGTTGACCAGAAAAAATAATGAGAGGAAATAAAATAAAATAAAACAGACTTTATTTTAAACAACATTTATGTGTTTTGAATGGAATAAAACATCATTTAAATGGCTACCCATCGATTTAATTATGTTTAAAGCAACTATAATTTATTAACCACAACAACAAAAAAAATAATGTTATAAAGTTTTTGGGATCATCATAAAAACTTCATGTTTAATATTGTCCTTGATCACAAAATTGATATATTGGGCTGAATTGGTGCCACTTATACCTCAAAAACTATAAATTCGATTTTAAAACTTAAGTCTGCACAGTGTTATAAAATTTAAAAAAAAAAAAAGGTCTTCGTTTTCCTAGTAACGGGATCAGCCTTAGACTAGACTCAGATAAGATCTGGTAAATAGTAATAAGTGGAATCTGTTTTCTTTTTCGTAACGATTGCAAAAGTTTTACATCAACTCGTTTTTATAATTGAACAAAAATATATTTAATTTACAAAGACTAATCAAAACATATTTTGGGATAAAGAATTCAAATCTTATCAGTTTGTACTAAATTTGTTAAAATTAAAAAAACTCCTTCAAAGAAAATTTTTTTCAAAGGTAATCTGTGTAAACTTTGTTTACAGCATTTTTTAATATTTAAGCATTTAAATTTATAAATATTATCTTTAGTTTATTATCTTAAATTGCTTTCCCCGTCATTAAAACCACGATTTAGCCCATGTTCATTTTGTCTGTTGCTCGTCTCTCGTTTCATTTTGTCCACAACTTGGCCACAATATGCTTTTTGTATTATTTCCCCACAATTATTCTGTTTAATGATTTTATTTATTTAATCTCTATTTAAAATTTTTTTCTCTTTAGTGTTGAATTGTTTCGGTGGCTGTAAATAAAAGTGTAAAAAGGATTTGCTTTCATTTTATATTCTGTTCCAACCCAATTGTGTTTGGGTTTTATAAAGAAGGAAAAAAATAAAATAACTGTTAGTTAATGCTTCAATGATGATTTTTATAATTTGATTGTTTGCCTTCTTGTTAATCCTGTTTTGTTCAATTCTCTTGTAAAATAAAATAATAAAAATCTAAAAGATTTATTTCTAGCATTAAATTTCATTTGCTTTATGGTCTGTTCATTTACAAAATGATTTAGTTGAAATATATTTTGTTGATGAAAAATGAATAAAACTTTAATTTAGTTGAAAATTATAAAAAAACGAATTAATTGACCAAATCGCCTAAAAGTAGGCTAAAGATTTTTGATTCTTTTTTTTCAAAATCATGTATTTTCTGATAATAATTTGTGAAAAAGCTATTAAAGGTTGGCGCAGCCGAAGGCAGACAAAAGCATTTAAGAAAAAGTAAAGAGGAAAATCTTTCACGTTGCATTAGTCAACAAAAAAGCAAAAGAAATGTGCAGACGCAGACAACTGATCTATTTAAACAGCAGAAACTTTAAGTAAACCTAACGTAAGGACTCAAATTTAAAGTGGCGACGGCATTATTATGGCCAGGGAAAGAGAACCGCCTGATAAGTTTATCAACAGTAAACCTTCATGCGAATAACTGTTGTGTAACCTGTTAGAGAACGAAAATACCTGCTATAAAAAGACGAAAAGGGAGCTTAACCAATATGGAAAGGCTTTAGGGGCTGCTGACACTGCTGTTGTAATGACAAAAATGTTTAAGAAATTCAAGAATATGATCACTTGATCTAAACCCCTAACGCACAGCGTATGTGATTGTACAGCTCTGTGTATCCCCAGCAGCATGTTGTCTTTCAGAGCTTTGATGCGTTGTCCATATTGCTTTGGGGGTATAAAACAGCATCAGTCGCCTGGGCGTGTAGAAGACTGAAACTAGCAAATAACTTACCAAGGCCGTTCTTTGTTAAGTAAACAACTGACATCACGGGAATCGGCAGCCCACAAATATAGCAATCTCTATTCGTGTTATTGGAGAGGCACTTCAGGGATGGCTGTTGTATACTCAACAGAATTAGTAGTGTGGTGGAATTAATATGATCTCAAGAAAGGAATGAGGCACGGTCCTGCAAAAATTGAAGTTGCTTTTAAGTTCGTTGGGCTTTCTTGATGCACTGTATTCATTCAGTGATAAAAACACCGTCAAGTTATGGCCTCATCGCTAGATATTGACGTTAATCTGCATCACATCTCTGTAGCACGAATAAGAATCTCTGGCAACGCCATCGTCGACCAAAAATCAGTGGTCTGTTGAGAAGCCGGAAAGTTAAAGTTCCAGCTACATATTACTGCGTTCAAGCATGAGTCATCATGAGTCGTCTAGATTTCAGTTTAAGTTAAGTTTCCAATTCTTTAGGTGGAATTTTTTGAGAACATTATTATTCTAAGGCTTCTTAGGATTCGCAAAAGACTTACTCTACTTTTATGCCAACTTATCATCGTTTTTCTGTCCTTTTCTTGATTTTATACCTTCAGCAAATATAAAATTAACACTTAATTTAAAATTCACATTTAATATCCTGCTTCGTTAATAATTTGTACGCATGGATACAAAAGTACATCTGTTTTTTTTTTCGAATTTATTCAAGTACAAGCAGCTCGGTTAACAACTTGCAATTTTTGGAGACTGAGTTGATACTTGAAAACTATAAAATTAACTTTTTTGCAAGTGAAGAATATGTTTATGTTTATTGTGTGTACTTTTTGTGTGTGACCTTAGTGGAAGTTTTATATAATCAGTGCTTTCACAATTGTGTGATTAACGTTAAAGTAACTGCATAACTCTGAATACACATATGCAGTATAACACTTTTTTTAGCATCAAAAATAACAATTTTAATTTCTTTTACACTCACTTCTTTCAATTTTTTATATTTTTTTATTGTCTGTGTTCTTTTAGTTTATTGTGTGATGGAATTTGTAACTTTGGCTATTCAGCTACTATCTTAACTACAATGAAAACAAAAGTAACAATAGGAAATTACTTTGTTGATTATTTTTTTTCCAGTATTTTAAGGGTGACCAGATAAGATAATTTTAGGCAAAGAAGTTTAAATAAAAAACAATATGAAAGATATAAAATAAATCAGACTTTATTTTAACAACATTTTTGTATTTTTTAATAGAATAGAACATCATTCAAATGGCCAACTGTCTGTTTAATTTCTATTTACTTGTTTTAGTAGAGCTACTTTATTCGCTCCAGAGCTGTAAACGAATGATTCTTTTTTGAATCATTCCTGCGAATCATTCCCGCATTGAATTGTGATTTTTTTAATGCATTCATTCCACACAAAAAAGAATTGAATTAAAATTTGAATGCATTCACAATGAATTAAAATTCCTGATCGCCATTCACTTACCCACACGAAATGAATGAATAAGAATTAGAATTTCATCATGAAATTACTTTTTATGAATGCATTCCTCTCATCAGCCAATTAATGAATTAGAATCTGAATGGATGTATTATGAATTTAAACGTCGTGAATGCATTCACTCGCCATCGAATTAAGTGAATTAGAATTGGAATGCAATTATTGGAAGGAAAAATATATTGAAGGAATTCATTTTTTTTACAATAATTCTTTTAAGTTGAAAATTATACAGTGTGTGTTTTACTACGTCGGCCATGACATAAGCTGCAAAAATGTTAACGTGTGTTATATTGGGCATGATAAAAGATGTAGAAAAGTTAAAGGGTGTTATAAAATTGACATGATTTTTACGATTAGAGTGTTATCTTTTAAACTATAAAAGATAAAAACTTGAAATTTACGAAGTGTATGTTACTGCATCGGCCATGACAAACGCTATAGAAAAGTTAAAGGGTGTTGCAAAATTGACGTGATTTTTACGATTATAGTGTTATCTTTTGAACTATAACAGATAAAAACTTGAAATTTACGCAGTGTATGTTACTGCATCGGCCATGACAAACGCTATAGAAAAGTTAAAGGGTGTTGCAAAATTGACGTGATTTTTACGATTATAGTGTTATCTTTTGAACTATAACAGATAAAAACTTGAAATTTACGCAGTGTATGTTACTGCATCGGCCATGACAAACGCTATAGAAAAGTTAAAGGGTGTTGCAAAATTGACGTGATTTTTACGATTATAGTGGTATCTTTTGAACTATAAAAGATAAAAACTTGAAATTTACGCAGTGTGTGTTTTTACATCGGCCATCATAAACCCTATAGAAAAGTTAAAGGGTGTTGCAAAATTGACGTGATTATTACGATTTAGTGTTATCTTTTTAACTATAACAGATAAAAACTTGAAATTTACGCAGTGTGTGTAACTACATCGGCCGTGATAAACGCCATAGAAAAGTTAAAGGGTGTTGCAAAATTGATAAAACGCAGTGTGTTACTACGACGACTATGATAAACGTTGTAGAAAAATTCGTGTTATTAATTATTTACCAAAAAAAAACAAAAATATTTCACACCTTTGCAAACCGTTTACATTTTTTAGGAAAAAAACATTGAAACAGTTTCCACGAAAAATCTCATTATAAGTGTAATAAAGAAAGTACCTACCCCTTAATTTAGTGCTAGCAACAAAAAAATGGGTCATTGAATGGTCTGTTTGTTGGCCACGTGCTACATTGTGAAAATGGCAGGTAACAAAAATTTAAATAATCTTGTTCAATTGGATTGTTTTAACTACCATATGATAAAAATTCAAATGAAATTTTAGAACTAAATTCTTTACACTGGCAAACAAATTAGAATTATTATACCGACCTTAAATACTAGACAGATATTATTGTACATTCTCTATTTCACTCATATTTACATTTGTCATTTTTTATTTTTTATAGTTCAAAAGATAACACTATAATCGTAAAAATCAGGTCAATTTTGCAACACCCTTTAACTTTTCTATAGCGTTTATCATGGCCGATGTAAAAACACAAACTGCGTAAATTTCAAGTTTTTATCTTTTATAGTTCAAAAGATACCACTATAGTCGTAAAAATCACGTCAATTTTGCAACACCCTTTAACTTTTCTATAGCGTTTATCATGGCCGATGTAAAAACACAAACTGCGTAAATTTCAAGTTTTTATCTTTTATAGTTCAAAAGATAACACTATAATCGTAAAAATCACGTCAATTTTGCAACACCCTTTAACTTTTCTATAGCGTTTATCATGGCCGATGTAGTTACACACACTGCGTAAATTTCAAGTTTTTATCTGTTATAGTTCAAAAGATAACACTATAATCGTAAAAATCACGTCAATTTTTCAACACCCTTTAACTTTTCTATAGCGTTTGTCATGGCCGATGTAGTAACATACACTTCGTAAATTTCAAGTTTTTATCTTTTATAGTTTAAAAGATAACACTCTAATCGTAAAAATCATGTCAATTTTATAACACCCTTTAACTTTTCTACATCTTTTATCATGCCCAATATAACACACGTTAACATTTTTGCAGCTTATGTCATGGCCGACGTAGTAAAACACACACTGTATAATTTTCAACTTAAAAGAATTATTGTAAAAAAAATGAATTCCTTCAATATATTTTTCCTTCCAATAATTGCATTCAAATTCTAATTCATTTAATTCGATGGCGAGTAAATGCATTCACGACGTTTAAAATCATAATACACCAATTCAGATTCTAATTCATTTTTTGGCTGATGAAAGGAATGCATTCACACAAATTTTGTTCATAATAAATTCATTCAAATTCAAATTCATTAACTTTGTGTGGCCAAGTGAATGGCATTCAAGAATTCAAATTCATTGTGAATGCATTCCAATTTTAATTCAATTCATTTTTTGGAACAGATGAATGCATTCAAACATTTTAATTCACGGTGAGTTAAAAACCAAAAATGAATCATTCGTTTACAGCTCTGATTCGCTCAATAGCGTCCCTTATACTGACTTCCAATTTTATCAATTTAATTTAATTGTTTTTGGATGAGAGATAAGACAGGTGGTGAAAGGAGAGAGATAGAGAGTTAGTTATTTTACTTCGCCGGCGAATATGCTATGTAGAAGTACCAACGAAGGAGGCTGCACGTTTTCATGTTAGTTCTGAATATGTATTTATACCATTAAACAGAAAAAAACATTCTTTTATTTTGATTGCCGCAGGGGTTGAACCCTAGACAACCAAGCTTGTAGTCAACGTGTTTACCACTTCGACAACAGCGGCCTCAGACAAAGGACTTGATAACAATTCAGGAAAATCATATGAAATCTAAGGATCACTGCAGTCATTAGATGAACACTCTTTGCGATCTCCAAATCTTTCATTCACAACTTAAAGTGCTGACTTGCATAAAGAGCCTTCTGCTTGGAACCACACCCAATAAATATCATTTTTTAAAGAACTCCGTCCATAGAAAGATGGTCATTATGCTCTCTATAGCTAACTAATATTGGCTTGACATTTTTGGCTCTTTTTCCATACCGCCTAACACTGACCGAGTGTTTTCTTTACTCTGCATTAATCTTTGTCTGGTTGATAGTTTAAAAGCATTTTACTTACTCAGTGACAAATTTAACTCATCATGAATTTAACGTTGCATTTTATTAACTCCTTGGAACTTCCATAATATAACAAACTATCACATCTATGAGGTCTACTTTGGCTAGGCCACAGCTTCTTTAGTAAATTTCTATTTCTATAATGAAAGAAATTTCGCTTAAAAAGTTTTAAATTTTTTGTTACCTTTTTCTTATTCCAATAGCTGCTGGATTATAAAGGAAGCTTTTGCTAAAAATCTAACTTTATACTTTATTTATATTAATGAATAACTTCTGATTTGAAGAAAGTCATATGGTATTCAAATATTTGCTTGTGCACAGAAAAAATTTTATTTGTTTTCAGATAGAACTTTGGGTACATTTTTAATTGATTCTATTATTTTTATAATTAGAAAATTTTTATCTCTGTTTTGAATAAATATTTAATTGATGCAATTAATTATTTAATTAGAAAATTTCGTATTTATTTTTCAATTAAACTTATAATTAAGAGAATTAAAAAATTTATTTGAATTTAAGCCTAAAAAACATGTTACCAGTTGCAAAAACTGGTTTTAAGGGCCTTACAGATTTCTACCCCCACTGAACCCTAGAAAACTACAGTCTCCTAATCCGAAAGAATCACAAGGAGCTTCTTAAGAAGCTTGTCAGGATAGTCAGCGCTAAAGCCTGAAGACAACCCAGGACCTAAAATTATCATTAGCACAAACATTTTATCAGGCGTTCTTGCAGAAGCAGGTAGTTGCAGAGATGGAAATTTACCGACTTTTAAATTCTTCGACAACTCTAATGAACACAGCTTCCCATACGTTCTTAGCTTAAGAAAGCAGCGTTTCATATATTTTTATTTTTCCTACAGGAAACATTTAAAAAAATATAATTAAACTAATGTTTTGTTGTATTTGTTCGAATAAAGCAATTTAGTTTTGCGTTTTATTTCTTTAAAAACATTTTTTCTTTTTAAGTTACTTCTTTGTAATAAAACTCACAAAAAGCCACAAGTGGCTTAACAATGAGTTAATTTATTTCCCTTTTTGTCTTACATTACACAAGAAAATCAGAGAACAAAACATTTTAATAAAATATTGCGCCACAGGAAGTGCTTGGTTTTTCATGTCTGAAGGTTTTCTAAGAAAATCTCATAAAATCTTTTAAATACGTTAAATTACTTGTTAACAAAAATGGTGAAAATTAAGAGATATTGTTGTTAACAAACAAGATTTATTAACCAACATACACGCCCATCTTATTTATAATTTTTTTTTATTGGCTTCATTGCAAATAAAAAATTGGGAAAAATAATGTAGAAACCTTTTTGCAGCAAAAAAGTCAAATATCGGCAGCCAACAAGTTTAAAATTTAATAACAAATTCAGCTTTTAAGATAAAATTAAATAATATTGTAATTAGCACAAAAATACCTTCCAACTGTACAAGGAGTTTAAAGTTTTAAAAATTTTAAAGCATACTTTTGGGCTTTGTAAAGTAAAAAGGAAAAATAAGCCACATTAAAATCCTTTAGAAAAAGTTACAATTAGCTGCTTTATAAAATGAATGCATTAATATTTATAAAGTTGAAAAAATTTTCGCTTTTATTTTTTACACAAAAACTGTGTGATTAACATTAAAATAATATAAAGCATACATTTGGGTTTCGTATATAAAAAAATGTTTAAATAAAAGTATACTTTATGGAATTCCATTAAAGAAAAATGATGGCAAAGAGCCACGTTTTTTAAATGAAAACCCATTTTTCAAAACTGCTAATTAAAATGGTTTCTAGAAAGTTTATATAGATAGTTCCTGGATTTAGTATAAAGGAAACATAATATTTGAAAGAGAAAAAATTTTTGGTAAACAAAATTTTTAAAGCGGCTAAAACAAAAGTTGTTTTTGACCTTCACAAAAAAAACAAATAGTGTTATTTACTGTTTCGGTTAGGAATGCAAAATTTATAAAAATAATTTTTACTTATATATCTTAGTGTGAAATTTTAATTATAAAGAGTAGGAGACATGCACGTGCAAATTAAATCTTAAATGATAGAATTTTATTTTGAAAAGACACTTTCTTAAGATTCTTGCCAGAAGATTTTTTATTTTTTTTTTCTGACAACTTGTTAAATTTTTAGACCAATTAAAATTTTGTTGCCAAATCCAAGTCATTTAAAAACTTTTTTATGGCGCAAGTGCCCGGTTTTCTAATTTTATTAATTTTAAAAGCTAAAATTTTATATTAAAGGAACAACACTACGTATGATTAATATTAATTTAAATTAAAATTAAATTAAAATAAAATATGAATTAAATTTCAAATTATGTTTAAATTATGTAAATTTATGCCATAATTGAGAACTTGTAGCTTAAACAATTTACATCAAGTTTTATTTAATTCAAATAAATGTTTTAAAAATTCAAATGAACACATGCAGGTGTGCGTTTTTGTGCAAATATTTTTAAATCATTTCTATGCAACAAAACAACTGCTTTATTTAAAAAATATTTGAAAAAAAATTCATGACAATAACAAAACAATATTCATTTTTCATTTGAAGTATTTTTTTTTTTTTTGCTTTTTTTGCCAAAAAAAAACATAAAAATACTGATATTTAAATCATTTCGAATACCCTAAGGCTTTTGAAAAATAAAATGTTATTAACAACATGTGTTCGGTTTAGGGGAATTATTGAAAAAAGGTTTTTGCAAACAATATTTTTTCACCAAATCAAAATGTAGATTCTTAGTATTCAAACAGATGAATAAATTTAATTGATGGTTTACAGGCGAAAATAAACAATATTTTATTATATCTTAACAAAAAAACAACAACAAAAGTAAGAGTGCTATATTCGGCTATGCGGAATTTTATAAACCCTTCACCATTCCCTTCGGGCGTGCTAAAAGAAGTCTGGCTGATATCCAACCCAGGAACAAACAAAGTGCACTCAGGGCCTCTTATACCCAGTCTTCTGGTGTGCAGGCACCAAATCTGGATAGACAATTTGACTACTTGTCGAAGGGTTGACCAGTGTCCTTAATAATACAGGAGCCACAGGAACCGGTGGCCCATACAGAGAGCCGCTCATCTTCGTAGCCGATTATTGGTGAGGTCCCTTCGGGGCACACGTGGTGGCTGTCCGCAAGGAGGTATGGTGCTGAACAAAAGTGTGCTATTGCACTCTCAACAGAAGGGGATGAATAGGCTTCAACCCCTTAAGCAAGAGAAAGAACATGGTCCTGTAAGCTACATTCTGGAAATTCCAACTCTGTTGGCTACACCTGCAGGAGGCGCTAGTCAACGCTTTGTATTTCACTCACTGATAAGACCACCGTCAGGTTAGGGCCTCACGACTATGAACTGCATTGATCTTGATTACGTACTAAGTTTAGTTAATCAAGTACTTCCATTAAAAAAAAATTGGAGTGACAGAGAATTAAAATATAAGAAAAAAAATTAAGTACGATATAAAATTTTACATAAAAATGTTATCCGCTCTTAATGGGTTAAACATTTCTAAAAATTTTAATATTTCCTGATATATCTCCTCAAAAGCACCGTAGTGTCATTAAAAAAAATATGGTCCATAATCGTACATTTTTATGAAAAGTTCAGAGGTCCATAATTTGGAAAATAATAGCGAGCGCGTATTTTTTCACTTAATGTTTTGTTTTTTCTTTTTTTTTTAATTCTTTCCGGCCCTTGTAGTTGCTTCTTTTTGAAGTTACTTCATTGTTTCAAATGATTTGGGAAAATTAAAGACAGGCATGGTGTTTT
The DNA here is from genome assembly GCA_937654795.1 of Cistogaster globosa. Classification (NCBI taxonomy): domain Eukaryota; kingdom Metazoa; phylum Arthropoda; class Insecta; order Diptera; family Tachinidae; genus Cistogaster; species Cistogaster globosa. Next base: position 7,240,700 of record OW569404.1, on the reverse strand, counting down.
ACCAACTGCCTCGAAACCTTGCCGATTTTCAATAGCAAAACAATGTCTGATCGATTAGAGTATATAAATATTCTCTAGCTCTTCTAGTGCCTTGGAAAAGTTAATTTCAACACGGACAGGCAGACGGACATTACTCAATCAACTTCGCTTTGCATAAGAACTCAGAATATATTTTACTTTATGGAGTCGAAAATGGATATTAATGAAACTGCAAACGGAATGACAAACCCTTCTCCACCTGTGGTGAAGAGTATGATCGTTTTTAAGATACGACACTAGATATCTAAATCTGTTATTCTATGGGGTCACCCTTTAAGTTCTAACTATTTTTTTACCCTTGTTATTAAAGTGATCAGGCACTTTCTATCAATTTCAAAGGTCCTCTTGTCGCCGTTTTAAAAAAAAACCTTTTTAGGTTAAAGTAATATTCTGCCTGGAACACCTTTTAATTTTTAAGTTTCTTTTCTACATACTTTGTGTCAATTTAAAGTATCTCTCTGTACATATTTAGCAGCTTAGGCTCTTTATGTAAAATAACGTGTCTGTGGGGACACCCTTTAATTTCTTTATTTTTATATTCATATTAGTAATTTTTTATGGTAGCGGCCATAATGGATAACTTCTGCGAAAATTTGCAAAGTCTACTCATTAAGGTCCTCAAGATAGTGACCTATAGAAGTGGAACAGACGACCGGACATTGTAGTGAATTAAAGACGATACGTTTTTAAACTTTGAATGCAGAATCCTAAATCGGCAAAAACCAAGAGCTTGAAATATAAAAAAAAATTATTTTTTTTATTTTTTAGCAAGTGAATTACTTCTTCTTCTACCTGTAGCAAATAATTTCTTGCACAATGGGACTAGAGCAAAAAATTTTGTAAGTAGTTTCCATAATAGCCAATTTTCATTAAATGTTGCATGTGACTGCCAGAGTAGATTCAGAAAAGCAATTAAACTTAGTTTTTAAATCCATGCGCTCCAGACATATTCGAAGCGTTGCCATATATTCCCGAAACATGGTATCTTACACATATAAAATTTTTGCAAGGATTGCATTATTTAAATTTTTTATCCAATTTAATATACACGTCAACAGAATTTATTCTACATGACCCCAACATTTAAGGACTCTCTTTGAAGCGCTCCTAAAATCTCTTGAAAACTAAATTTTTATTATATTTGGTTTCTGCCCCACTGTAACTTTAAAAAGGAGAGGTAAGTTTCCTATCTGTTATTTGCTCCGATGACTGACTATCCAGCAAAGAGAAGAGAACAAAGCTCCAGATGAGCATCCAGACTAAAAGAAGTCTGTGTTAAGGGTTTTGTGACATTTGTGATTCATCTGCTTTGCATTTCTTACAGCCTAAAGAATCAGTGAAGGCGTTAACTACGTTCTTACTCGCCAGTGCGTAAAACAATTTTAATTATATTTAATAAAAATCTAAAACTAAAATTTAATAATTTTTGCAAATTTTTAATTTTAAAGTCATCTGTTTCTTAGTTCCAAAAAGAAACTTTCTTTCGACCGATATAATCTGACATAATTTGATCTTTTATCTAGAAAAAAATTAAGGATTGGTTTTAAAATTAGTAGTATCATTTAAGTCTGGAGTCATGATATAATATTAAAACCCAATTCCATTATTATTATTGATTTAACCCATCTGAGTTGCTCTGTATCAATAGCTGGCCCCTCTTTCGCTGCCCAACAAACTTGAGAAAATAAATAAAAATTTTCTTAAATTTTTATTATTTTATTTTTTGTTTGCTTAAGTGTCTCCTTTTCGCTTTCTTCTTTTTCATCATAATAATTTTTCTTTTTAATAGTTAAACCTCATAATTGCTGGCAATTAAAATGGCATTAAATTCAATATTATTATTGTGTTATTTTTATTATTTCTGTAATTTTTTATTATTTCTTTTTGTTGCAGTTTTTATTTCAATTATTGTTTATTACAACAGAATATTTCGCTTTTGAATGAAATCGCTCTTACACACCAGGCAGCCTTGGAATAAAATCAAGAACCATAAACAAACAATAAATAAAAATTGAAAAGCGATAATTATAATTAAAATCTGTTTTGTAAGTATTTCTTCTATCTCGTAAAATACAATACAATTTTGTACAGAGCATAATCTGAAAACTTAAATGCACAAAAGTCGTCTTGTTAAAATTTAATTAATATTTTTAAAAGTCATTGTTTTTATTTTCGAAAACTTTATCAAAAGGAGTCCTTAAAGTAAAGCAACATTTTAAATTGCCATCACTTGTTCAGTAGGACATTGTTTTAATTAAAAATATTTAATTGCTGACAGTTAAAGATTGATAACAATGTAGCACTTTTTAAGGGACTAACGCTTTTTAATTGCTAAAAAAAAAAAAATCCTATCAAAATCAATTTAAGCAAGAAAGCGCCCAGTGTCTTAATGATGGCTTTATTTATAATTAACGCTGTTTGCATTCGGAAGAGTCACATGTTACTGTTAAGTGTCAAGTGACTCCATCACGGGTCTGCGTTTAGGCTATAAGATCAAATAACGCCACAACTACAGAATAAGAAAAAATGATTAAAAAAACAAATTTATACTTAAAAAAAATCATCAAAATATTTTAAAACTCAAAAAAGGTTTTAAAAAGGATCAAGCAAAACTCGCTAAAATTTCGAAGAACTACAAAATCGCTAAAATACATGAAAAATCACTAAAATTATTAAAAAACAAGATTTAAATTTAAAAAAGAAAATCCTCAAAATAATTTAAAACTCAAATAAGGTTTTAAAAAGGATCAAGCAAAATTTGCTAAAATTTCGAAGAACAACAAAATCGCTAAAATGCATCAAAAAACAGTAAAATGATTAAAAAACAATATTTAAATTTAAAAAAGAAAATCCTCAAAATAATTTGAAACCCAAATAAGGTTTTAAAAAGGATCAAGCAAAATTTGCTAAAATTTCAAAGAACTAAAAAATCGCAAAAATGCATGAAAAAACACTAAAATTATCAAAAAAGTTAATTTAAATTAAAAAAATAAATCCTCAATATGTTTAAAAACTTAAATAAGGTTTTAAAAACGATAAAGCAAATTCGCTAAAATTTCGAAGAACAACAAAATCGCTAAAATGCATGAAAAATCACTAAAATTATTTAAAAAAAAAACAAATTAAAATTAAAAAAAATCATTAAAATATTTTAAAACTTAAGTAAAGTTTTAAAAAGAATCAAGCAAAATTTGCTAAAATTCGAAGAACTAAAAAATCGTTAAAATGCATAAAAAAACACTAAAATAATAAAAAAAGCAAATATAAATTTAAAAAAAATTCTCAATATGTTTAAAAGCTTAAATAAGGTTTCAAAAAGGATCAAGCAAAATTCGCTAAAATTTCTAAGAGCTAAAAAAATGCAAAAACGCATAAAAAATCACTAAAATGGTTAAAAAACAAAATTTAAATTTAAAAAAGAAAATCCTTAAAATATTTTATACTCAAATAAGGTTTCAAAATGATTAAGCGAAATTCGCTAAAATTTCGAAAAATTACAAAATCGTTAAAATGCATAAAAATCGCTAAAACAGTAAAATTCAACAAAAGCGTTGGTAAACAATTTTCAAATTTTAAAAAGGAAAAAAAAAAAGAAAATTAGAACATAAATAAAAGCTTTAGACTGTTTCTATAGTGATTGACTATCAGTTCTTCCTCGTATTCGATGTCTTAATTGTTTTACTTAAACGCTAATAATGGATGAAGTGATAAAGATAACAGGATTTTTTATTTAATTATTTAAAAATTTAAATATATGTAAACTTAAGCCAAATTAACAGCATTCATTTGATTTAAAGTTATTTTCATCACATCATATTTAATACTAGACACTGATTTCATTTTTGGTTTAATTTGTTTAACTTTCAATTATGTCATTTACATTATTTTTATGCCATTCGGCATAAAACTAAATTTTTCGTCATCAAAAAATATTTTTTGTATGTAAAAATAAATTATTGTCATATATCTTCATACATGTAATAAAATGATATACAATAGAATATACAACATAGATGTATATTAAAGCAATTGTGTATGTTGAAAAAAAAATAACACACATGCGAGGTAAATCTAGAAATCCTTTATATTTCATTACATAAATTGTGATGCTGTTTGAAATTGTGATTTTAGCATTTTTTTAAACATCAAAACTAAATTTTGTAAATAAGAAATAAAATCAAGCAATTCAGAGCCTACAATTATTTAAAGCTACTTTATTTAGTAGCCTTCATGAACGAACATGTTAATGATTAATTTTTAATTCCTTTACTGGTTGTGAGTTTTCTATTAAAAAAAAATGATTGAATCCATTAAAAATTTAATTAGGTTTTAATCAGAATATAAATAAAACAGAAACTGTCAAAGACATATTTCTTTCTCTCACTCACTCATTCTGTCTCTCTTTTTGGTGACACTGGCACTACTAAAACTTTCTTAATGTTATTAGTGACAGTAAAGAGTGTTCGTGATACCAACAATAATTGTAAATCATTTGTAAAAAGGAAAATTAAAAACTCTTTAGGCAAATATCGCTTTAAAATATAAAAATCAATCTACGTATACGAAGTGACTAATTTTTATTACTTTTAAATTGATCGCATTAAATTTGTAAAGCATTTTGCCATTTTTTACACATAAAAATTTTCTTTTTAACTTAAAACAAACGGCAAACATGTCTCCCTTTTAATATAACAAACATTTAACATATTGTTAACATATTTTGAACAGAATTATTTGCTAATGATATACTCTAACACTTATTTATCTTAAGAGCAAACCCTTAAGCATCTGCTCGCTAAACCACATTTACATATTTATGTTAATCCACAAACAAGTATTGTGTGCCATACAATCCTCAAATACAAATAAAAATAAATAAATAAACCTCTAAACATGTTTTCACATTCTTTTGGTTTCATTTGCCGCAAAAAGATCAACAGATTTTTCATGTCAAGTGTCAGTTTATGGCATGTAGAGATTCATGTTGAATGAGTATTTTCACACTCACAGGAAAATACATTTTGCACAAACACAAACACTCAAGGCAAGCAGATATTCACACAAATACACTCTTATATAAATTTGTACAAACCCTTATAAATTTAACATCACTTAGTTAGCGAAATACTGCTTAAAAAATCTATTGCACAGTGGGTCAATAAAATAAATAAAAAAATTTGTAATCGTCAACACTCTTTATTTATTTTTTCAAACCCCTGCTGTGGTAATATATTATTTTACACTAGACTTTTTATTATTATTTTACTTAGACTTTTTATTTTAGACTAGATCGTCACAGATCGTCTTATCTTATAAATAATCTTATTAAAATTAACAAAAAAATGTTGCATACCTTAGGGGTTAATATGATATGTTCGAGGCGTTTCTTCAGTCCTTAAAAATTATTCTCCCAAAGCAAATCTGATAAATTCGTATAAAAAAAAAGTTTTTACTTTAAGAGCGCTGCTTACAGAGAATTGCTTGTAGCTGGTATTTTTAACGGCATTGATTTATTAAAATATATTTTTAGCCTCACTGTTAAATATTTCTGTTTGCTATAAAACTCAAGCGAGCATTTGTATGTTAATTTACTTCTATTTTTTTTTTTTTTTTGTTAAAAACACTCATGTGCCAAATTAAGTGTAATTCTCATTTTATTAACAACCATTACTGTTGTTTCTTAACCCTCTTAATTTTTGTAACATGGCAACTTTTTTTTGTTTGTCAACAGTCAAGTGTTGTTAACTTAGTGCTTTTGTAAGTGTTATTGTTTTTATTATTATAGTTAGAGCTTTTTTATTATTGGCTGCGGCCGTTAAATGTGATGGTTAAATTAGGAGGTACTAAAGATTAAAGAAAATATATTTAATAGGGTGTTTTTTAAGTGGCATATAAATTTGCAAAAAAAAAAAATAAAATAGAAGTAAAACAGAACTAATGTTAACAAGTAACATATAATGCTAAATAAATCTTTGTTAAGAGACTTTTTTTAGAAGTAAAGTTTTAGTCAAAAGTATTTATTTTGTAATTCACCACTGTGAACTGTTTTCATTTAAGTAATATTTTTGTTTTAAATTTTAAAATTGTTAATTTTAGTTTTATTGATTTTCTTATAACAATAAAGGTTTTTAGAATTTTCCAAGTTTAAAGATTTTGTTAAATTATTATTTATTTTATTTTATTTTATTTCATTTTATTTTTATTTTTTATTTTTTTTTTTTTTTTTTTTTTTTTTTTTGTTAATTCAATTGTTATGAAATAAGGACTTGAACTGTTCTAAAAAAAAGGTTTTTAGAAAATAAAAAATGAACTTAAGTCAAAAATAAATTTTAATATATTTTTACTTTTTTTATAAAATTAGTTTTTCTTAGTATAAGTGCTTTAATGATTTCAGTAATTTTCTGTTTTGCAAAAACAAAATATTTTTCGAAGCATAAAAATTTTTACTGATTTTAATGACAATTTTTGATTCTCTTTTCTATAAACCTATCATATGAAAAAAACTGATTACTTAAATTATATGCGGCGCTAGTTTCTGATGCTCTTCTAACCCAGATACTGCTTTAGTTTTTTCTTCTGAAATTATTTGTTAATAGAATCATTATAGCGTTTCTAAGCAAAACTTGTTTGACATTTTTTTCTTTCTGATCTTAGCGATTTTTTATGAAAATTGCGTTTTTGTTTAAAAAAAATTTCTGTTCCAAAATATTTTTGGAATTTCACAGATATTTTAAAAACGTAATTTTTATAAAGCTTTGTTTTTCAGGAAAATTACAAGTGCCTTTTTTATTTTATTGATTTTAGCGAATTTTTAATTTCTTATTTTTTTTTTTTTTTTTAATTTTTCTAAGCATCTGTCGAAATAGTTATACACTTTTGTGTGGTTTTGTAGATATTTTTTTTTGTAAACTTAGCTTTATTTTTCCTCTGTTAAACTAATTTTTCGAAAGTTTTTTTTTTTTTTTCTTATTTCTTGTAAACCTTCCAGATAGACTTATTTTTATCTTGAAAAAATTTCTATTCAAAGTAATGTCTTCTCTTTTTTAATTATTTAATTTTCTTTCGCTGAATATTTTACTTATTCGAATCAATAGACTTTTGTCTAAGTTTTAGTGAAACTTATGCTTCTAATTAAAATGTTACTGATTTTTAAATCTTGGTGAGTTTTTTGTGAACCTTGCATTTAATTTAAAACAGAGATTTGATTCAAAATATTATTTAACGTATGATCACTTTTTCCTATTTTAGTAACATTTTGTGAATCTTGGGTTTTTTGATTTTTGCGAATTCCATAATTTTTTATTTATTTATTTTTCTTTTAAGTAAAGATTCTTTTTTTTTTATCTTATAGATTTTTTTGTGAACCACGCGTTTTTGTTAAACTAAATCTCGCACTTAAAATATTTTTCTAAGAATGATGCCTTTTTTTCATTTTAGTAATATTTTGTTAAACCTCTGATTTTTGTACAACTTTGTTGTGTAAAAAAATTTTAAGCGTTTTTTTTTTTTTTGAAAAAAATTTTTGTGATTTTTGTTAATTTCACAATTTTTTATAAGTTTTTCTGCTCAGTATTTTTCAAAGTATATAATTTTTGTAGAGAATTTCTATGAACTTAGTAATTAGCTTTTTTTGTTACCAAAAATAACTAAAAATAATTGCAGTTCACAACAGTTTTTTTTATTGGCGGCTTTACTGGCTGTTAGTTAATTTCTAAACAATACTTAAGGATCTTTAGTTAAAAAGCTATCGCTCAAGCTTAATTGAAGATTGGAGTCTTGAAATAAAATTTCTATGGTCTTCCTTAATACTATCCCTGCTTTCTTTGGGAAACTGTGATATGCCTTTTATATAAAAATATAATATCACAAAATGTGTGTATAATGTTTTTTCTTTTTTTAAGGGAGCATAAATTAGTTTATACAAAAATTATACATGAATAATTCATAAGATAAAAGAAAGTTATAATACAAAAACAACCAGTGGGTGGGGATGCGATGGTTTGTGGTTAACGAGTAGGAAATAAATTTATAATAATTTGTAAGATTATGCCTAAAGTTCTCTAGATTACAAATTTACATAATTAATTGATAAATAAATAGAAAAGGTGGAGGTAAAATATGGAAATATTTTTTTTTAATTTTACTTGTTTTGATCAAATTTAATTCATAACTAAAATTACTTTCAAAACTTTGAATATTTTATTAATTTTTTTAGCCATTTAATTATTTCTACAATCCATGATGTTGATATCATAAATGCAAATTTTATGCTGATAAATAAAATTTTGTTTAAAATGATTTTTTATTTTACAATTAAAATAATCTCATAAAATATTCATTACAAAACAACGCAGAAATAGCAATAATAAATTGATTTAATATTTATCTAAATGAATATTTAAGCGACTTAAGTGTCAGTAGAAAATTTTACGGCATGTTGGAGCATCAGTTTTAATTTTTCTATTTTGATTTTTTAAGAAGGATAATTTCAAAAGAAGTATTAAGAAATTCCAGGATCAGACTTAAAATCAGAGAATCTTGTTTTTAGCCGTCATCTTTAAATATTCCTATGGGCTGGTAAAATTTTTAATCTCAAATGATCCTGAAATCCCTCAACATACAATGCATGATCACGCACATGCACATGCATGATCATGCATTTTTTGGTTTAATTTAATAAAAAATAAAACAATATAATTTTAAAATGTTGACTATTACAATCAACAACAGAGCATTAAAACCACACAAACATACACACATACATATTTGAAAGCATGGTTACTTTAATTATTAAATGCTTAAAATAAGCAATAAATACACAAGCAGCAATAAATAGTGCTCGTATAATAACTATTTTTTTATTTTTATTTCTTATAAAAAAAACTCTTTAATTATTTTGCAAAAGGCAATTAAACATGTATTCAATTTTAAATTCATTAAAAGCTGTTTTAATAAAATTATTTTTCATACAATTAATATTTTTTTGTCAATAAATTTATTTTTAAATTAAACATTTTTGTGAAAATCTATGAGTTTAAAAACAAAAACCACTTACCATTATTAATGGAACTTGAAACAGACGATGTTGAGCTACCAGCTGTTACACCCTGTATATAAGTGAAGTGCAATAGAAGCATTAAGCACCAACTGATGCCTAGAATCAGGTGATGATATACTAAAAAGCTTTTATACATAATTAAAAAAAGATTTTTGTATTCCTTGCAATTTATATACATTTTTGAGTTTGTTATCTTAATTAGATAATTCTTATTAGTTTAGTATTAAAAAAAAATTATTTAGTTTATTTTCAATTTTTTTATATTTAAAATATTTGATTTCTGTTTAATGCCACTTAAATTTTGTTTTAATTTTTCTTTTAAAAAAATTTGAAAAAAAAATTATTTTAATTGACTAAAGCGTTTAACAATAAAAAAAATATTTTTTAATTTATTTATTTATTTTTTATTATTATTTAATTGCTATGAGATTAAAAATTTTTAATTATAATTAAAGCCGAGTTTTTCTTTTTAACACAATTATATTAATTTTTCTTTTTTTAATAAATATATATATTTTTTTCTTTTTTTTTAAACACTTATTGCTTTGTGTTGTATTTTAAAAAACAATATTTTTTTTATTTAATAATGATTTTTGATATTTTAATTTTTCATTAATTAAAACTTTTTAAGACTGCTTTGTGTGGTGTAGAATTAAATGCCCCGAGTTTATTACTTATTTAAATGACTTTTATTATAATAATAATTATTAATTCAATATTATTAATAAAAGCCCGACCAATATTTCGTTGCGCATTTAGCCTTTTTTTCTTTTATTCATTTGTGTTTAATTTTTTACAGCCATTTTTTTTATTTATTTTTTTTTTTTTTTTTTTTTTTGTCAAAAGTGGCCATATGGCATCTGCAACATCATTGGTTTGTTGTTTCTTTGTCTTTGATAGCTGATGCTTTTGTTGTTATTATTAATCTGTAACAAAATATGAAAAAGTTAATTTAATATTATTTTAATTATGAAATAATAAAATTGTCATGCGGTTTATAATAAAAAAATTAAATACAAATTGCATAAAGAGATTGTTGCTGTCATAATTAAATTTTATAACAAAAGCTTGCACAAGCACGTTTTAAATGAATATTAAATACTTGGAACAAATAATAAAAATTTTAATTAAAAAGAAACAAAATTTTGAAAAATCAGGAAAACAATTCTGCTTAAAAAAATTAAATTAATGAAAAACTTAATACTGAGGCCGGGGATGCAAAAAATGTTGGATGCTGCCTACGTCTGCTAAAAAACAATTAATAAGTCACGGTGCATAAAATATTGCAGCATCTACTCTATTACCGCAATTTTATATTGTAAAGCCGCTATTTGATAAAACGCCATTAAAAAAATTCAATTTTATAACATTTAAAAAAAAGGCCTACACAGTGTACCAACTTTGATCACCTTGTGGGTCCTTCTACACTGGCAATCGGTGGATTTTCAAAGCAAGAGATTTGTATTAAACACTTAAAGTTGCTGGAAAAATTGATAACTGATTTTTTAGACGTTATCCCACAACTCTTAAAGAAGAAGCTTATGCATCCTATCTGGGGTCTTTCTTATCTTTACAAACTTTTTTTAAAAAGGTTGGAAACTGACCTTGGCTACTGTGGTGATATCAGAAACATAACTTATTTAAGACTTTAAAATGAGTGTTTCCATCCTGCCAAACTTAAAAGTAAATTATAAGTAAAACAAAACTTAGAAACGGAAAATAACAGTAAGTTACAAAAAAATGTTGGACTATTTTGTTGGTAAAAAATTTGCTTTTCTGACTTAAGCAATTGATCCTGTTCACTATCATGTGTAAAATTCCGATATAAAAAATTACTTCAAAATTAATAAACAAACAAAAAATAAAGTTACTTGTTATAAGTTGTGACATGTTTCTAGCTTCATGTTTCTACACACCAAAATGTTTCTGGCAACAATTTTTTGCACCAGCGAAATGTCTTTCTTTTTGATTATAATTTATTTTTATTTATTATCAAACAAAACAAAAAAACAAAATTAACATGTCTTTTTTGCGTTAAAAGCTCTATTTATAAATATTAATTTTGACATTCCTCTAAAAAGTTGTCGTTTCTTTTATACAAAAACAAATTTCAGAGTCATTTTGATTGAGTGTACACTATAAAATACAAGGGCTACAAACACGAAATTGTAGATTTCAGAACTGTTAAAATTATATTCAGAATTTGTATAGGTTTTTAGTAATAGAAATCTTCAAACCCGTGGCTTCTGCCCCCTGTAGTACGATTAGCCGCATCTTTTTATTATTGAACTATTTTTGGGCAATTGATAAATGCCTGTATTAAGAAAGAAAAAAAAACATGAGCTTGCTATATTTTGACTTTGTATTTTTTACTATAAATAAATAAAATTAAGTTCTTAATAAATTAACACACTTTTTATATAATTTTTTAATTTTTACAAGAAAATGTTAAAACAATTTAATTCTGTTAACTTAACATTTTTTGAGTGAGAGATATGTAAACGATAACAGAGTTGTCAAAAACGAAGCGAACTGACGGAGCTATCTTCAAACCTTTTTATTGGCATCTCTTTTCAATATCCATTTGCACAGTGGGATAAATTAGCACAAAATTCAGCCTGATTTTACTGAATTGACAATTGAATCTAAGGAAGAGGGCGTTAATTTTAAAGTACTTCAAGAGAGTTCGTTCAAAATCACGTCAGCGAGGGACACTTAAGAACAAGAATTGAAGTTTTTAATAAGCCAGGGAGTATTCGTTCGTAAGGTTTTTTCTAAGTTTGGCTTTCTGCAGATTTAATTTTTTTTTTTACTTTCTCTAAAATGGAGGCACTTGTAAACATTGTTTTAAAATAACTGTGTTGGTTTATATCTCTGTCACATGTGCTAAAAAAATTTTCCTTAGAATAGCAACAGAAAAATCTATTTAATCAGTCACGACAGGATTTCTTATATTTTGTTTTCAAAAATTGCGCCCGCTTTCCAGACAGCTGTTGGTTGTTTTCGTTTAAAATCAGTGATCCATATTTCCATCTATTAAAACTATAAGCTCGGCTTAAGGCATGACTGTCAGCCTCAATGGAAGTTCTAAATGAGATTCATTGTTTTTAAACATAACCTTAAATTTAAATTTTTCTTGAAGCTTCTAACTTAAATTTTTTTCTCTCTGTAACTCAACCTCTTTTAAATTGTTATGAATATGTCATGACATTGACAACAAACCATTAACTAAATATGTATGAAAATATAAATTTGGTTTTTGCCTCAAAACAATCGTAAATTTTTTTATTGCTGTCATTGGATTTTTATTTATTTTATTTATTTCTTTTTTTTTATCATTTCATTTCATTATTTTTTACTTTAAATTTCTATTTTTATTTTAGTTTACAAACGAGTAGATTTGTTTAAATCGTCATGCAATATTACACATTTACAATAAATCTACTTTTCTATACAGACATGAGGACATTTTTTATACATTTATGTGACCTTCTTTTTTTTAGAATTCATGATGACAACTATTTTAAAAAACACTTATATTTTATTTTATTTTGTGGGGAAATAAATATAACAATTTTAATTGTGGTAGAACTTATTTTAAATATTATTTTTATTCTATTTTATCAAAAATATGCATGCAATATTTACAAGGAAAAGTACTTTTTAGAGGGGCTCTTAAAACAAACAAAAATAAAAACCTTCTAAAAAGGTGATTTTTTAAAGTTTATTTTTTTTTAATTTAAGGATTTTATTTATGAAGACATTTTTAAAAGTTATATATTTATTAAAGCATTTGTGCGTGTTTTTATTTATTTCTTTTTTATGTAAAACTTTTTTAAGTTATTTTTCTCAAAAACTTTTTATTTAAAGAAGCTTTTACGTTTTTTATTCAATATTAGTTTTAAATTTTACTTCAAGAAACGAGCCTTTTGATAAAGTATTTAAAAAAAATTATTCTTTAAAACTTTGTAAAATTATTATTATTTTTTTTTTTTTTTTTGCTTATTTCGTTATAAAAACGCTTTCTTTAATGAACATTTTGTTTTCCCTAAAATTATTTTAAAAAACGTGTTTTTAAGGTCCTTTTTTCTACACCACTGTATTCAAGGTTCTCTTTTTAAAGTATTTTAAGTTTTCATTTTTGTAAAACATGGCTTTTTTTAAATAAGTACTTTTATAGAGGTACTATTTTTAATTTTTTTCTTATCGTTCTTAAAAGATGGAGCAATTTTTAAACAGTTAATTGTTACAAAAGACTTGTTATTAGAACCTTATTTAACTACCTCTCCCTTTCTCTTAAAGAACGCATCTGATATTAGGTACGTACTATAAACATATTAGTCTTAAAGGTACTTTTAAAGATTGCTTTGTAAAAGTTACATTTTTAAAGTACATAAAAAACAACAGTTTTAAAATATCCTTATTTTAAAACGACTTGAGCATTTATAAAAAAAAGAGATTTTTTTTGTACTTTTCGTAAAGTAAATATATTTTTAGAAAAGTTTTTGAAATGTGCTTTTTTAATTGTACTCTTTTTTAGGGGACCTTTTAAATGCACCTTTGATTTGCTACAAAAAAAAAGATTGCAGTAAAGAAAAAGGAAAATACTTTGCTATAATTTGTTAAGATAAATTAGTGTTTTATAAGTAATTTTTTAAATTACTGTTGCATTTTTTTTTTTCAAAAAAGGATTTTTTATTCCAACTCAGTTTTTTACATAATTTTTATAAACGTTTTATTGAGTATTTCTTTAAAATATAAATTTTTAAAGTAATTTTTAACATTTCTTTAAGCATTTTTTCTTAAGATAATTTTTGAGTTCTTTCTCTAGGGTTTATTTTTTCTAATTGAAAAAATGTAATTTTTTAAGGTGCTTTTTAATTACTTTATGTAAAATTACTTTTTCTAAAGTAAACTTACTTTCTTATAAGGTTATTTTTTTAAATAAACATTATTTTTGATTTAAAAGAGAATTTTTTTAATTCACTTTCATATCTTATAATTTTAATTTTTTACAGTGATTTTTTAAAAGATTTTTACTTAAAATATCTTTGAAGGTACTTTTTTAAATTAGTACTTTTATGTAATTGGTACCTTGCATTCTTTTAAAAACTGCCACTACTGGGGCCCTAAAACGTTTTTAAAGTTAATTTTTAAAATTGTTTTATAATTGATACTTTTTTGTATGGTACTTTTATAAAAATTACTTTTTTAAAAGGTACCTTTGAAAAGATTTGAAAAGCTTTTAAAACAAAAAATATTTTAAATGTTTTTTTAAATACTTTTTAATATGGTACTTTAAAAAAATAGTTATGAGAAAGGAGGCTCTACAAAGGTTTCATACCAGAGATTATTTTAAAAACGCACTTTTAAAATTGTACTACAACATAAATTTAAATATGGTACTTTAATAAAAGGTAATTTTGATAAATCTTTTAAGAAACATATTTTAAAAACGTAATGTTTAGAACTGTATTGAAAGAACCTTTAATATGGTACTTTTATAAAAAGTACTTGAGAGAAAAGTGGCTTTAAATTTAAAAAGGTTTAGGAAGCTTTAATAAAAAAAGACTATTTTGAAAATTGTATTTTTGTAATGTATTTTTAAAAACACCTATTAATCTGGTACTTTTATAAATAGTACTTTTAAGAAAAATGGCTTTAAAAAACGCCATAAAGTTTTTATATTAAAGGCTATTTAAAAAAGTTATTTTTAAATTAGTTTTAAAAAAATATTTTTTAATATGGTACTTTTCAAAAAAGTACTTTTGAGAAAGGTGGCTGTAAAAAGTTTTATGCAGTTTCCGCAACAATGACTATTGTAAAAAGTTTATTTTTTGAATGTATTTTAAAAATACTTGAAACACTTTTTAATATGGTACTTTTATAAAAATTACTTTTGATAAATTTATGTCTAAAAAAAGATTCTTGGAAGTCACTAAACAAAAAAGTTTATTTTTTAAAGTTTATTTTTTAAGTATATTAAAAAAATCTTTTGAGTACTTTAAAAAGTACTTTTGAGAAAAGTTTAGGAGATTTCCATAAAAAAGTATAATTTTTGGTTCTCTTTTATAAATCCTTTTGATACTTTTTATTAATATCTCCTAGACTTTGACTTTGTACAACTTGTACTAAATGTTAAAAGCATTTTACTTTTGTGGTATTTAATTGTAAACATTTCTAAAATCTAAAGAATATTTTGTTAAGGACATATCGCTAGGCTTTTTCTAAGTAAATCTATAATAAATTTGTATGTGTAAGTGTACGTGTGTCTGCACTTTATTACTCAAATGTAATGTCATTGTTTCTTTACCCAAGACTTTTCTTTATACCTGTAAAACTGCATTAACTTGATTTTTTTTATCTACTCTACTGCCTCTCTCAGGTCATATTAACTAAAAAAAAACATTTTTTATTTACATTTTTTATGTGTGACTGCAGCTTATAAAAACCTAAGGCTTGCTTTATCCATTAAACGACTACTGTGTTAGAAGACATTTATCATCATATAAGTTTATGTATGTATGTACGAATATATGAATTAACGAATGAATGCATGAACGATACATGTGTTGTAACATTTGCTTGTATCTCCTGTATATAAGTCATCATAGAGTGACTTTTACTCTGTTTTAAAGTTAAAATTTATTTCTATG
The DNA here is from genome assembly GCA_937654795.1 of Cistogaster globosa. Classification (NCBI taxonomy): domain Eukaryota; kingdom Metazoa; phylum Arthropoda; class Insecta; order Diptera; family Tachinidae; genus Cistogaster; species Cistogaster globosa. Next base: position 7,224,947 of record OW569404.1, on the reverse strand, counting down.
CATTTTCATATGTTTGTATGTGTGTGTGTGTGTGTGTATTTTAGTTACTTTCACATTCATATGGGTGTGAAAAACTAATGTACAAAAGTTTAGTCAAAAGTCATGAATTATGCGACTTTGTGGTTTTATTGCCAACATTGTACTAGAAAAATGCCGAGGCGGTAAGAGTTGAATGCATTTTAACTTCTAACTCTTTGATGTTGAAATTGTTTTGTACAGCACAGAATACTGCAGAGTCGAACTTACGTGCTGTTAAAAATTATGGCAGTTTTTAAAGTCAAAGTTAAACAAGCGCAAAAATATGGTACTAAATTGTGTCAATTTTTTTTTTCATCCTTTTTTTTTTTTTTTGTTCTTCCAGGTGCAAGAACATAAAATTTGAAAATTAAATTTTTTAGCTGGCTGTAAACGAAAAAATTGTGTGAATAAAAACATCAGAAAATTTTTATGCTAGAGAATGACAGTTTTGCTGCATAGTGTGATTTTTGGAACATTTTGCTGGACATCCGTGAAAATAAACTCAAAAAATCAATGAAAGAGGGAGTATTAATAATTGTTATGCAAGAAAAAACAGGTCTTCGAAAACCTTAAATTGGAGGATTTAATGTGAGAAAAAAATATATTTTGATGGTTCAAAGGACAAGTTGAAGGAAATATAGATTTAATAGCTCACCGCGATATTTTAAAGCAAATCGGAACATTTTACTTCAATAATAAAAAATAAAAAGTTGTTTCCAAATTCATCTTCTTAAGCAATTTAATAATAAAATAGAAATGGGGCAAAACGCTTGTAAAAAAGAAGCCATTAATTTTACCGAGTCAAGTGAATCGAGGAAACATAACAAAAAAAGTTTTAAGAGACACCACAGCATTGCCAGTGTTAGCTCATGCTACACAGATTAAATTTTTAACATCAGGATACATAGAAGAATCGAAGAAGCTGCGTGGATACACAAATGTGTCACTATCAGCAGCGAGTTCGAAGCAACCACTAGCGTCTAAGAAAATGTCTAATGTAAAATCATTGTCTGTTTTTGTATAAACTAATTTAGCTCGTTACTAATTCAATATTATTAGACAGTCTGCACCTGAGAAGTTTCTCTCATACACAACTATTTAAAATGAAAAACATAATTGTCATCCATTGCCAACCAGCCTTAAGATAAGTGAGACTTGCGCTCACGTAAGTTTACAAGCTCTTCTTGATGACACTGCAGAGCGACTTATACAACTTAAAGAAAATTCCCAACTAGAACGCAATTTTTAAATTTGGCGCGATTCGAAGTGTCATTGTTTGACATTTGAGCGCTACACGAATGAACAACGCATTCTCATTGTGAAATTGTTTTACCAAAATGGTGAAAGTTTTGCAGCTACAGATCGCAAATTGCGATCAATTTGGGGTCACAATAATGCTCCAAAAGAGTCAGCTGTAAAGAGATTAATGGATAAATTTGCCGAAACTGGGTCTGTTAGTGATGTAAAGACAACAACGCGCCTTTGGTCAGGTCGATCGACCGAAAAAGTCGCAGCTGTACTTGATGATGTCGCTCAAACTCCATCCACCTAAATTCGACACCAAGCTCAGCAAATTGGTGTCTCCAAATCCACTATGCAACGAATTTTGACAAAATATTTGCATCTTCATTCATATAAAGTTCAATTGACCTGGGAGCTAAGGCCAGCTGACCATGGCGAGCGAAAGGAGTTCGTTAATTGGGTGTTGGAGAGACAACATGAAAATGCCGAAAATCATCTTCAGTGACGATCCTGATGGCCTCGTCAATAGGCAGAATTGTCGTATTTGGGGTAAGGAAAATCCTCGAGAGATTTACGAGAAGCTAATGCATCCTCAACGAGTCACTGTGTGGTGTGGTTTTTGGGCTGGAGGAATCATTGGACCTTTTTTTATGAGAATGAGGCAGATCAGGCGCAAACAGTCAATGGTGTGCGGTATCGTGAAATGGTAACCAGTTTTTTCTTGTCTAGAATTGAAGAAATAAATTTGGAGGGCATGTGGTTTCAACAAGACGGCGCCACATGTCATACAGCCAGAGAAACAATTCGTGCGATTTAACACTTTTAGATTTTTTTCATTGAGGTTTTTTTGAAGTCGAGGGTTTACGCGAATAAGCCGACGAGGACTCAAGCCTTAAAAGAGTAAATTGGACGCTGCATTAATGAAATAATGCAGCTTTTATGCAAAAAGGTCATGTGTGTGTCAGCAAAGCCGCGGCGGCTATCTGCACGATATCTTGTTCCATACATAACCTCATTTTGTCTACTTTACGATATAATAAAGTTTTACCCTTTTTTTTTAAATATCTGTCTTTTATTTAAAAATTGGGAAACCCGGAAATAGTATCCAGCGGCATTGAAATCCTGAATGAAACTGAATTGAAAACTTTAAAATATTTGCACACAATACAGCCAGACATTTTGTTGAAGACACTTTGCACAAGTACACGGTGCCAAAATTATAAATAATGCTTCCTTACCCATTGGACTATTAAAGGAAGTAGCGCAAGAAGCTCAGAATAAAAATTTAAAAAATATAGAGAGTTTCATTCACAAAAATGCGAAAGTCGCGAAAAATCCCTTAATGATGTTTTTAATTTATTCTTAATAAGCTCTGACTCAATTATTTCAAGCATGCGAAAGTGGCCTCTAAAGAAGGTTCAAAGTTTGCCAGGGCTGGCAGTGGATTTAATGATACTTCTAGTTCCAAACAAAACCAATTTGTGTGATCAAAATAATGATTGTTATAATGAGAATAATGATGATGATGTTGATGATGTTGATCATGATGATGTTGATCAAGATGATGTTGATGATGGTCATGATCACGAAAAAAATTATTTTTAGGTTCCTCTAAAACTGCACTGAAATATGTTTAAAATATATTTAAAAATGCTTTAACCCAGTGTGAGCTACAGTTCAATAGATATTTTAAAACGTAAGTATTGTATGGAAACACCCATAAATTTTTTAATTGAGATTTTTAATGGGACCATTCTTTAGTCATCACTTTTTAATTAAACTAATTGTTTTAAATAGTTTCAAAAATATATTAATCATTTTAAGGATTCTTTGAATCTTAAGTTAGACAATTTTCATTATTAAAAATAGCTCTAATTTACTATTTCGTTTATGGTTAAAAAAAGGGGATATCAAATATTTATAATTTTTAAAAGAAATTTTAACAAGAAAAAATCATCGTAGCTCCTATGAACTGCTTTACTGTTTCTACTCTAAAGATTCAGCTGTTAAACAGTTTAACACACAATATTTAAGTCTTGGTATAATTTGACGCCAACCTTTATATACTGCACTAACGGTAAAAAAAACGATTCCATGGAATTAAAATCAAATTTTTTCCAAACAAGATACGTCTCCGAGACTCCTTTGCTTTAACTTTTTAACTTTTTCTCTATTTTGTTATTATTTACAAGACTTTATTTAAGCTTTATATCTGAATATAACTCTCAGTATTTATCTTTTGAAAACATATCTATCTTTAGCTTTCCTTTCCATTTCCTTTTTTCCTACTTTTTCCAACAAACAATTTTTTTAATCAAATTATTTATTGTTCATTTACTTCAAAATCTTTAAGCTCCCTTTTTTCTATACTTTATGATCAATTTCTTTAATTGTTTTAAAATAAAACAAACAAAAAATTTAAAAAAAAAATTCTAAAACAACTAAGCCAACAAATAGCAAGCAACCTTTTTTGCCACATAGAACCTTGACATTATAACATAAATTCATAGCCAAAACAACACTACAAACTAAAATAAAATATGCCAAAAAAAAAAAAAAAAAAAAAAAAACGTGAATAAAAATATGCAAATATTGTAACGAGAGTGAAAACAGAAAAACAACCAAATAAAAACCACAAACATAATTTATAGCATTAGTACTTTTAATATAAAAAAAGTTCTCTCAACATTTTGTTTCAATATTGGAAAAACTAGACAAAAATATTTTAAAAATATAACAACGAAAAGAAAAAAAAATTCAAACCAAATTGAGTGCCAAAATTTGCATAAAATTAATTTAAAAAATTTATATCCTTAAACCGTTAGGGGGAAAATACACACACTCATACTTAGAAGCGCACATAAACAATAATTTCTAAATTTATTAGAAAATCAGTTAGAAATAAATGTACGGTTGTGACAAATATCATGAGCTAAATGAGGTATGAAATCTGTGCTTAAAACAGATGGGATTTTGAAATTAATTTTTTTGGTGCTGTTGTTGTTGGTGTTGTTGAATTAACTAAAGTTAAATGTAGAAGGGTAAAAGCTAGTTCATATGGAAATTTTATTAAAAGTTTTAATCACTACTGAAGGAAATCGTTAAACAAAATTTAATTCAAAGTTATTTTATAGAAAAAGTTTTTTGAACTTAATGAGAATTTAATGACACATTAAATTTAATTTCTCACACTTCAATTATGGTGTGAAATTATTCTAAATTACAAACAAAAAAGATGACAAACAAAGTGATCAGGTCTGTTAAATTATGCTTTTGTTATAGAAGTTTAGTTTAAGTTTTTTTTTTTTATTTCTTAAATAATTAAAAAAAAAACTAAAATTATGAATTGTCAAATTCCACAAATTATATCTCTATTTATTTGTTATAAATCAGTTTCTTTTGTAGCGGGTGTTTTTTTAAGCCCGATTTTATACTGCTCTCACTTTTTGACACTTATGGTCCCTATGCTCCGGCAAATCATCATCAATAGATTGACTGACGCATGAACAATGTTACCAAATTATCCATATTTACTTTCAAAATAAGTCATCAATATAATTCTCAATCAATTGTTTTACGATTAGACTTATTTTTAACCGACTTTGTAAAAAGAAGGAGGTTACCAATTCGACTGAATGTTGCTTTTTATAATTGTGCCTCCATAACTCAGTCTTTTATGGATCGATTTGAAATGGTTTTTTTATTTGGAAGGTGAAGCTTAAAGATTTTTTCCCGTCTTAAAAACGATTCTTAATCTTAAAAATTACAGGGTGTCCCTATACAACATACATGTTTTTACTTGTATTATGAGCCGTAAAGGCCACCACTTTAAAATTAAAAAAAATACGTATCACTTTAACTTCCAATGGCAATAAAGAAATACAAAAAAAATCTTAAAATTAAAGGGATAAGCCCATATAAGTCAATTTAAGTCACCCATGGGGGAGACTTAAATTGACTTATATGGGCTTATCTTTTCAGTTATTAGATAAACGCTTACAAATTGGACGGAATGTCGATTGCTATGAACGTAATACTAACAAGTATTAATATTCAAAATTATAAATTATAGGGTGCCCCAATAGTTTATTTAATTTGATATTTATGGCCATACTTTTAAACAGTTGTAGACAAACGCTTGCAATTTACAACCAACCTGCATAGCCAACTCCGCTAATAACAACAAATATAAAACTTTAATTTGTAAATTAAAGGGTGTCCCAATAGTTAGTGTAATTTAATGTATTTCGCCGAACTTTTGAACCGTTATAAGCAGAACTCCGAAATTTAAAAAGGGACCTATTTTGCTAAGTCTACTATAACAACAAGTTTATAATTTGAATTTTTAAATTAAAGGGTGTTCCCAAAATATATGTAATTTGACCTATATGGCTGTATTTTTTAAACACTTGAAAATTAGACAGAATGTACACAACATTGTTTGGTATTATAAGAGGTATAAATATCTTAAATTATAATTTAAAGGGTTATACAATAGTTGATGTAATCTGATGTACATGGCATAACTGTTGAACCATTTTAGAAAGACGGTTGAAGTTTACAAAAAACCTGTTTGGTAAGTCTACTTACTACAAGAGCAAGTTTATAATTTGAATTAATAAATTAAAAGGGTCACCCTTTGTTGTAATTTGATGTATATTACCAAACTGTAGAACAGTTGAACAAGTATAAAGTTTGCAGATAGAATATGAGAATGTTCCCATAGTTAATGTAATTTAAAGACAGATAAAATCTGTTTTGAAGTCGGCTTTTTTTTTTTGCAATAATTATTGGCCAGATTTGTTAATAAACAATAATGCCGCTTATAGAGTGAAACTAATTTTGATGTAATCCTAGAGACTCTTTTACATCTAGAAAACCACTATTGGTTCAATTGTACTTTTCACATTTCTTATTTCCTGAGATTATTGCCAAAGGTTTGCTTGTACTAAATCTATTTTAGAAAAACCCAGTGTTGTTTAAAAAAGGGCGAAGATAAAATTAAAGAAGACAAAAAGCAAATTGTTGTAAAGTTACCTTAAGAGAAAATAAAATCTTTGCACATGAAAATTTTAAAATTAAAGAGTGAAAGAACACAATTTATACAAAGGCATAACAAAAAATAACTAAAAACAAGGCAGGTTGACTAAATGACTCATCAAATGCCATTGGATTTTTTTATCTTTGATAATGAGAAAAAGAAAAGTAAAAATAAAATTAAATTATTTAGAAAGTCTTGAAATTTTATAATGTTAATTGTTTAGTTACTCCGCTTTAAAATGAAGCTGGGGTAAAAAACGGGATTAAATACTCCCCCTCTTTCTAGTTTTTAAACTTCCAAGGAGATTCTTTCAAAGGCACTAACGATTACTTTTGCTGTAATTATTAACACTCAGAGCTTTAAGCGAAAGATTCTTATTTATTTCTTTATATACGGGAAAAGATCCATTTACATGCTTTCTATTTTTTACACTGTTCCAATACATCTTCTAGATTTGAATTAAAAAAAAAATTATAGTTTTTCAAAATTGTTTTAAAACGTATTATGAAGTGATCAACTGTAATCACTTGAATGCAGAATTAATGTTTTGTGAAACAAACAAAATATTTAAAAGGTTGTAGACATAACAACTCGGCTAAGTTAAAAACAAAGTCATTTCCATACATCAATTCAGTGATCTCAACTTTAAATCCCGGAGACGCTTTAAGTTTAATATGGTCCCCATATGAAAGTTTTGTTCTGTGTAAAAGAAAAAACAGAATATTGACACAGGTGTTATAACAGTGTTTTGTCGTTCTTCTGATCAGATTTTAAGAGTTTGAGAGAGAATTTTCCTTTAACTTTTAACATTCTGTTTTAACATTTAACAGAGTTTTGAATGTTGAGTTTTATACATTCTGTTACGACATATAACAGACTTTTAAGCGTTGAGTTTTATACATTCTGTTACAACTTTTAACAGACTCTTGAGTGTTGAGCTATTTTTCGTTAAGAATCTTATTATTTTTGGATTTTAGTTTTCTTTTGTCATTTTTCCTGGCGTTTGTGAAGTTCTGCTTGTTATTTATGTATTTAGTTATTGTTTTTTTAATTTAAACTTTGAAAGGGGTTTTGTTTTTTCTTCGCTAATGATAGCTTATGGTTTTCGATAATGTCATGGTAGCCTAGTACCTATGGTTTGTCTCAAGAATTTTGCTATTAAGGCAAAAACATTCCTAGATATTGTCATTAGTTAGTTGTTCTCACCCCGTGATTTATTTTAATAGAAAGTAGTACAAAGCAGTCATGAGCCGTGACCATTAAAAGGCACCTATCAGAAACTGTACAAATACATTTACTTTAAATTCATAACTATTCGTAACTAAACAGTATTTAAGCAGCATCAAAAAAATTTTATAGAAAGTATTAAAACTGTAATAACTAATCAAGTAATAGGATAAGAGATGGTTCGCTTTCCCATAGGAAATATCACATTCTCGCTTTGTAATATGTTTTGACACTTATTGGTATCATTTCTTGTGGTTAAAATAACTTTCTCACAATCCGTAGAAATGCAACCTTCCGTCTGTAAATGGCCGTTTTATGATCTGGCTAACTTTTGTAACTTTGTCCTTTTTCTTCAATGGGTGCTTAAATCGACGCCTGTGGTATTCCTTACTCTTGTTGCTCAACTCTATTCTTTCCAACAATATTACAGTGACTTTACTAATGCTTTTATAATAAAGCCTTTTGTAATTTGGTAATTTATTAGTCGCCCTTACATTTTGCCTGTATTAATTTTATTATTAATTTTTTTATTGTTCTTTTTTTACATTATTTTGTTTTTTTTTTTCTTCTTAAGATAACTTCACCTTCTTTAACTTCAATGAATATAAATTTTTTACAACTATAAATAGGCCATCATAGCTTTGATTAATAGTCTACCTCTAAAGCTTTAAATATAATGAAATTAATTCTTGTATGCTTTACGCTAAAAAAAACAACAACGACAAGAAGTTAAATAAAAACTAGAAGAAGAAAAAAAACTAACCTTGAGCACTCTTGTTACAAGGAAAACAAACTTGAAGTACTTAGATGATGAATCTCAACCTTTTTGTTACTGTTCCTTTTTATGTATTTTAGTTTAATAATTTTTTTTTCAATTTAACAACAAGTATAACAACAAACAAACTGTAACATTAACAATTGACTTACATTTTTTTATTTTTTTATGAAAAATTTTTGAGGCGCATAAAAAGTTAAATTCAGTTTAGTTTGTTATGAGTTTCTACTGTTGACTTTTATTATTATTTTTTTAATTCTACTCTTCTTAAATAAAATAAATAAAATAAGAAGTTTATAAAAAAAATTAAAAAACAAAAAATTTTAAAATTTATCAAGGAAATTTAAATTTAAAAATTCAAGCTTAAACTACAAATATAAATGTCCCACAACTACAACAACAAAGGTTAAAAATAATTGGATAAAAAATATTGCTCTCTATTTTTATGTAAATAATACTCATACTCATACATTGAAATAAACATACAATAACTGTTATTCTTTTTTTACTAATCTAAATAAACGTCTGTGTTTAACAGAGTACAAGAGCACAGAGCAAAAGTTAATGAAGAAGAGTTAAGACTGTAATCGTTGTGAGTGTATATAAAGGTCATACAACGGTAAATAAAATACTTTTTGTATTATTAACTAATTGCTTGGTAAATTATATGTGTGGGTGTGTGCAAGCTATATACTCTTTCACTTTGTATTATAAATGTGTTTCCAATAATAGAAGAAAAAATATTAATGTGTATTTTTATGGCAAAAAACATTCATGATAGAGGTGGCCAAAAGTTTAATGACAATGATCTTCTTAGCATCATTTTATTTATAACATAATGACATTTAAAAAAATTAAAATAAATATTTTAAAAATAATAACAATACGAGGGCTGCATATATATTTTTGGCCTGGCAACACTGAGTGCTGCCAAGTGCAATCTGACATTTCCATTGTCATTTTTAAGCATAATCGTACTCAAAACGTTTTGAAGTACGACCATTATTTGTGTTGTTTACAGTGACTTGAAAAAATTAATATAGAAAAGAATGGAATTAACTCGTGAACATTTTCGTGCCATCATTTTTCACAAATTTCACGTGGATTATCACGACAAGAGTGCATTGATGAACTTAAATCTTTGTATGGCGTTAAAGCACCATCCTATAGCACTGTGAAAAATTGATATAATGAATTCAATCGTGGCCGAAGCTCGCTCAAAGACGAATTCCGTGAAGGTCGTCTAAAAACGGCTGTTGTGCCAGAGAACATTGAGGCCGTGCGTGAACTCATAATGCAAGATCAACATGCGACATACCGAGAGATAAAGATATCCTTGGACATTTCTTCCACCAGCATACATTCGATACTGCATGAACACCCGGCCGTATAAAAGGTTTGTTCTCGTTGGATCCCGCACAATTTGAAAGTCGCTCAAAAAAAGGCTCGTGTCGATTAGTGCAAAGAAATGTTGCAAAAATACGATTGCGGTGCTTCAAAAGACGTTTATAAGATCGATCGTCACAGGTGCGTATGAGCCCGAAACAACACAACAATCGACCGTGTGGGTCTTCAAAGACGAGCATAATCCAACGAAAGTTGTTCGTGGAAGTAGCACTTCGAAGCAAATGGTCGCCTGTTTCTTCAGCAAAACTGGTCATGTGGCGACTGTTCCGCTTGAGCAACGTAGGACGGTCACTTCTTAGTGCTACACTACAATTTGTTTGCCTGAAGTCATCGGAGAAATTCGAAAAACCAACAAGAGAAGACGAATCATTGTTCACCATGACAATGCGAGCTCTCACACATCGGCTCAAACCAGAGCGTTTTTGACCGGCCAAAACGTCGAATTAATGGGTCATCCGCCATACAGCCCTAACTTGGCACCTAATGACTTCGTCTTGTTTCCGCACATCAAGAACAAAATGTGTGGTAAACGATTTTCGTCGCCAGAAGAATCTGTTGAAGTGTTCAAAAACCATGTTTTAGAGGTGTCTCAATCGGAGTGGAAAAAGTGCTTCGACAACTGGGTTGAGCGCATGCAAAAGTGTATAAATCATGCTGGAGAATACTTTGAAAAACAATAAAACCATTTTTTGTCATAAATATTCGCATTTTCACTTTTAGGCCAGAAATATATAGAGCAGCCCTCGTAATAATAATTGTAGTCATAATTTTTTTTTCTACCGAGACGGTCACCTGCCAAAATCCTTGTTGAAGAGGTTTATCTGTTTTCTATTAATTCGATAGAATCCCCAATTTGGATCATGAGCCTTGTCCATTTATTGGCCTGTGTTCAGACATCCGTTTAAAACTTTCTTTGTTTTAGCTCTTTTCAACGTTAAAATTTTTCTTTAAGCGACAAATTTTCAGACGGCCCTTAAACCTTTGTTCTTTCGTTATATTGATCTGTTTACTTTATTGTCAATAATTATCTTAGCTTTAGCTGATATTTCTTAACTAATGTGCATCTTCTTATCCACTCCACTCATCAATTCACAATCTTTAGTCATATTTGCCGTGGCCTCTCCCTAACCTCTAATACTTTTCTTTCCATGATAAAAATGTCTGATGGCCTCTTGGTGCCACAGAGTGAGCAAATGAGTCTCCGATATTCCTCAAAAAAATAAGTCTATTTAATAGAAATTCTACATAATTATTACTAACTGCTGTCTTCTTTAGAAATGATATAAAAAACATTTTATTTCAAGCTGGTATAAGCGTTTCATCATTTTGAACTTTGATCAGCTTGCCTGCCGGCCGGTTCAGTTGCTTTTCGAGCTACACATTTAATGCAGCCATTCTCATATTTTAAAAAAGTTAAAAGAAGTTTCACTCGATCTAATGTCGCATTTTTTTTTTTTTTTTTTTTGTTTTTGGGCCACATGGACTAAGAATATAGATGCCAAATAATCATAACGATTTCGTGCATCTGTTATTGCAACTCTTGCGTACTATAAAAAATATAACAAAATGGAATCAAATTTCTTTAGTAATTTCGCAGACTTGCGATTTTCTTACACAAATGCTTTTCTCTGCCTTCTGGTAGGCTTTTGTCTCAGTCTAAGCATCACCCTGCTGCCTAAGCTTTACAATAAGTTGCTTATTATTTTTTTTTTTTTGCACTTTTCTCTGATTGATTACGATGACGTTTTACATCATTAGTAGTTTGTAGACGTTTGTGCGACTATCGAGCCTTGTAATATTTAGGTACCTTTTTTGGCCTTTTGAACACTGTTATAGCTTGACCCTAAGTATCCGCCCTATACTAAATTTTTTAGCTTAAAAAATCCATTCGTTGAAAGAGCTATTAATGCTTAACAAAACAATAGTTTGATGCAACCAAGGTTGCAACGAAGCAAGAAACGCTTTTACTTCACAGTTAAACTGCTTTGCGATTCTAAAATTAGTGTCCTGAGAAGTGTCCCTATGATATTTTTTGCGTTTTCATTATTAAAACCCTCATATCACTTTCTACAGCTTCAAAAACAAAGTTATTCTGTAATCTATGTTTCAATCTTATTTCTATTGAAATTATCTTGGAGAAAGCCATCAAAATTGCAAGAGTCTGTATTATAACGATCATGTTGCTGTAAGTCATACTTCCCTTGACGCAGCCAATTCCACCATAACTATAGCAATTTTTTATTGAAAGCGGCAGGTTCCACCCAACAGACAATTTTTAACTTTTGTATAATCGTCTATTATTTAAAGTGAAAATCTCTTACTCAAGGCTTTGCGTCACGCTTATAATTATTTAAGTGGAGAGATTACTGGAACTTTGAGTCAGCGAAGGCGGTGTTTGTTATACCATAGAGAATAAAAACCTTCCGCCAGGCCAAAGCTCGGCTACACAGGCCGGGATGGCTTAATGATCTCTCTATGGTATAGGCAACAGCGGCTTCCCTAACAAAATGTTGTCTGTATAGCCAGCCTTGGACATATATCTATGATATATGGTATGATATCAAAGTTAAAACAGCTAAACAGTGCACGGGGCAAAAATAATTTGTACTGGGAGTTATTTCATTTGGGAGTTAATTATTTTTTTTTATATAAATATTTTTATTTTGAATTAACGGTTGATTTTTTGGGTCTTATTTCATTTTAGCGTTGGGAGTTATTTCGTTTTTTCAATTTGGAAGTTATTTCTTTTTCGTTGGGACTTATTTCATTGGGAGTTAGTGCATTTGGGAGTTATTTACGGCACCAAGGTTAAAGGCGAAAAATATTTTTTCAGCTCGGCCAAAGGCCGGCTATACAGAAAATTTTTTTAAATTATAGCAACTGTTATAACAATATCTGAATGAACTTAAATGAAATTTAAGTCAAATGACTACCAATTAAAATGAAATAACTCCCAATTATCAAAATAAATGAAATAACTACCAACAGAATCCAGCCAGGAGTTATGAAATAAACTCCAAAAAATGGGCTTTATTTCATTATGAAATAACTCCAATTTGTATGCGATTTTTTTGTTTTATTGACAAATAAGGCGACCTTTTTAATATAAAAAATATACTTCTTATGAAAACCTTCAAAACCTAGCGTCTCAGAATTCTTTTTTACGATCTGCATCATTAATAAAAAAAATAAAAATTGTATACACGTATGCACGTATACAGGTGCATGTTTTCATATCCTGACTTTAAAACTTTTAAAGTCTGTGGTGCAAAATTTCGACAGAAGTGTATTTTATTCAAACTATTTTCAACAAATAAATTATTGTTCTTAAATAAACACAGCTAATCATTTTGTTTATTTTTTTAAAGTAGTTATAACTCAACCTAAAAGCTCTATCATATTATAGAAAAGAAATTTTATGTCATGACTACAAAACGTTTAATATCTCTTACACAAATTTAAATTTCCTTACAGTAGCGCGAAGATTATATTATTTCCTTCCTTACTTTGTCTCAATTATTTTTCTACACAACGTTTAAATGCCTGTTCATTTACAACTTACATTTTATTTATTAACTGCCGGTTTCTCTACATGCGAACGAACTTTTTAAAGAGTATTTATTAAGAGAAAAATAATTTATTTTCATTAAATTGAATATTTTTCCTTCAACCCTAAACTTGTTCAGTCACATACAATTAAGCACTTAACTATAACTTTGAGTTTAGTTTCCTTTTTTAAGTAGGAAAAGACTAATTAAGATTCTCGTAGTCTTAATTATTTTCATAACAAGCAGACTGCTGATCTTAAATTAATAGTTTTTAGAAGTCTTTTTGCGGATGTTACTTTCGTTACTTTAAGAATTATTAAAGGGGTATATATAAGATAAAATTACTTAAGAAAACTAACTTTACTTAATGTTAGTTTTTCAGATACAAATGTTTTCAAAATATGTCATCCAGATTTTAAGTTCCCTAAAAAACACGTACTAAATTCAAAAATAATAAAAAAAAATCGTTATTAATTTTTTTATTAATCGTTTATATGCACTATACGGTTTGTGCGTATGAGTAATATTAATTATTTTTATATTAATTAATTTTCAAACGGTTATAAAGTTTAAACAACAAACAAGATAAAAAAACTCCAACATTTTTTATTCAAAGCTGACTGATAAATAAAAAGTCAGAGTTGATTTATAGAACAATTAATAATATTTTAAGGTTTCTAATGATTTTAAGTAAAGGGTACTTTTGTATTTCTGAACCTGGTTAGATTTTAATTAACAATATTTACACTCTGTTATTTAACATGTGTTTCAAGTAATTTACATGGCCATTCAAACCACAATACTCTGAAACTGCTCGAGGCACGAACTCATGTTAAAGTATTTGCTAATATAAGAGTTTTTTTTTTTAAACAGCCTTGCTTTTGTAACAGTTTCTAATGGAAATTTGGGTCAAATCCACTGATGAGCTATATGAGCAGTAGTTTTAAATAATAAATATTTCATGAGAATATCATGAAATATCTATATTTGAAGGAATCAAGCACGATTAAAGTAAATTATTATTGGAAATTTGTAATTTTTATAATTTTGTTATAAAAGTTTTTATTTACTATATAAATAATTTAAACAGAGTGAAAAAAAAGTTTTTTAATTAAAAAAAGTTTATGTCGAAGGTAATGTAGAAATTAATATCTGTATAATACTTTCACTCGAAAACATGATCGCTTTTAACAGTTATTCTTAGGTATACTAATGATTTTAACAGCTTGCTTCTTACATAAAAGTTATGAACTGTTACAAGATCCGTTCATTAACATTGATGTTAAAAGCTTCTGTAAAAATGTCTGTGTTTATAACAGTTTATATCAAATAAGATATAATAATAACTGCGGTTTTATAATCACATCCAATGGTAGTTTTAGCGATTTTAAAATATGTTAGTACAAAAAATAATTATTATAACAGTTTATAACAGAAATATTATATGCTAAATTAGGCTGTATGTAAATCAGGGGTTCTCATCAAATTCCTGCTCACGGACCCCTAGTGAAATAATTTTTTTCGCGGACCCCTCTGAAGCCCAAGTTCAAAATAAAACTTTTTTTGTTTTTGAAAACACTGTTTTTTCGGTTCTTTATGCGGACCCCTTGGATGGTTGCTACGGACCCCTAGGGGTCCACGGACCCCCATTTGAGAACCGTTGATGTAAATAGTTTTTATTCAAACTTGTATTAATAGTATTAGATTCTTTGGCACATTCAAAATAATAGAGACATCTGAGAAAGTACTAGGATTACAACAGTTTATTTGAAATAATAATTTTTAACAGGCTGTAATAACGTTTTATAAATTATAACAGTTTATATCGTTAATTTAACAAAAACCAAATAGGTTTTTTTGAAAATTTTCTTGTTTATTACTTTTCTATTGAAAATAGAACAGTTCTTATCATATATTTTAATAATTCTAAAAGTTTCTATCGGCTCTATCGGTTTACCATTAATATATTTCTGTAAAAAAATATCTACAACAGTTTATGTCGAATAGTTTATAAGTTGTAATAATAAATTAAAAAAGTTCTGTGAATAAAAACACTTCCAAGAAGAATCTTAGCACTTTAAAAATGTATTAGTAAATTAATTATATGTTACAATTGTTTAAAACAAATAAATTTATAATAGTTATGATAAGTTCAACGGAAAATAGAAAACTTGTTGACAGCTTCTAGAAACAGTTTGTCTTACATAAATATTTCTTTCATGACAGTCCCACGATTAAAACCAAAGCGAATCGACTATCAGGTGGCCGCGTAGGCGAATTCAGTATTTTTTGCTGACGTACCCCACTGTCAAACTCCATATATAAAAAATTTGTGTATATTTCTTATATATAGAGTTTGACAGTCGTGTATACCAGCAAAAAATACTGAATTCGCCTACGCTGTCACCTGGTAATTTATTCGCCTTGATTAAAACAGTTTATATATATTTTTTTATTGTTTTCAAGGAAATTTTTAGCGATTACAGATTATAACAGTTTATAACAAAAATCGCATAACTGTTATAAAAGTTTGAAAAAGTCTTAAATAGCACAGATGTCTCAAAGTTCTGTTAATACTTTTATTGTTTAAAAAAGCAATATGTAGAATTAAACAAATTAATATGATTATAACAGTTTACATAAAAAATTTACAGGTTACAATATTTTTTTCCGAAATTTTTAGAAATTTAAGTTTTATACGATTTTTTAAAAAGACCATTTAAAAATCCCTTTATCAAAGTATAATTTCAAATGTGTTGTGTTTTAAAAATTTATTATTTTTAAGTTTCATTAAAGCACCAGAATAAAAATTTATAGTCTTTTCGCTCTATAATGTTTTAAAAAAAAAAAAAACTATCACTTTTTTTACTTCGGTACAAAATAATAAAAAAGTAGCAACAGAAAAATGAAAAATATTAAAATAAAATAAATATTTTAAAGAAAGGACAAGATAATCAAGGAAGCTCAATTTTTGTAATTAATGAAAACGTAAAAATTACCTAACAAATTAACTAGAGAAACGCTTTTGAGAAAGTACAACACGATGTGTGCAAGGGTCCTTGAAACAAGATTCAATTGATCTGCACTACTCTTTTAAAATCGCAGACGACAACTACTAAAGCATTGAATAATTAATCGATTATAATTGCACCATTGCCCCATTACACCATTACGGATTCTTACAGAATATCGTTTTGATTTGTAAATTTCCTTGTTAAAACAATATTCTTTTATTCCTTTTTAAGTCTTCTACATGAAGTTATTTTGTTTTTTTTTAGTTCTTCATCAGTATAAATAAACTGTAATTTGAACGACTTGAAGCGAATTATTTTTGTATGTGAAATGGCCCATACATTTTAAAAAACATATTCAATTAAACTTCTTCATTTAAAAATGTTTTTTTTTTTTTTTTTTTTTTGGGAATAAAAAAAATTCGCACTATTCCACTATTTTACACTTCACATCACAATTTTCCAGCTCTTTTACACCAAAAATATTTTTTCATGTTCTGTTACTAATTTATCATTTTAACAAAAATATATGTGAACTTTTCACCTTTTTATTTTAATTTACTTTTTTTTTATTTTACACATATAATCCATTCGTAAAGTTGCATAGAAATAATTATCTCTCATTTTTTTATAGCATAATTACTAAAAATTTTTTAAATATTTTAGCAAAAAAAAATCTTAAATGAAAACATTTTTATCTAAATTGTGGGCAAAGTTTTAAGCGAAGTGAAGTTGTGAAAATAACCCCTATAAATCAGTTAAAAAATGAAATGTTAAAAAAAAACTTGTAAATGGAAAGTTAAAAATATTCATTTTATAGATTCTACATACAGACTTGAAACATAGCGTAGAAAATATAAAATTTAATAAAATATTTTATGAAAAATATTTTAAGTTTTTTTTTATAAATGTATGTATTTTTATTTCCCCCAATTGGTACAGTAAAGTGTTCGCAACACTGATAATACAGTTTAATAACTGATACTGATAACTGATAAGAGAACAATAAATTTTTATTGTTGAAAAAATAATAAGAAATTATCATTTTTGGCGTTTAGGTGAGCAAAATTATTTTAAACGGTGCAAGAGAGTTTCGCTTTAATTACCTTTTCACTTTTAACTTTGCACTTTGACTGCTGAACAAATAATTGCTTTGAGGATCCTGGGTTCATTTTCCAGCATCAGCAAATTAACAATAACAGTTTTCTTCATAACCGTTATTACTCTTTAACATTAAATCGCTCTTTGCTAAAGACAAACTTTTGCTATTTTTAAAGCATTTTCTGCAGAAGGTCCAATATTTAGAATTTCTTTAATTTTCGTTCTATGAACTCAGACTAATCAAATTTGCTAGCTTTTCCTCGCATCCATACGTTTCATCCACGTTATGCCTTTTATATACGTAAGGCCTTATATTTTCTTTATATTTTTTCTTTCAAAATATTAATAAAATTAATAAAAATCTTTTCACTAATTAAACTCATTCATTAGCTGCTTAAAAACTACTTAAAAACAGTTCTATACACAAATGGCCACCCTACAAAACAGCTGTCTTTTTTCCATACAAAAAAAACCGCAATAAATATAACACAGCATTAAAAAAAACAGAAAAGAAAAAGCGCAAAGTACTAAATCAAACAACAAAAGAAAAATAAATGCTTCAACTAATCAATCAATCAATCATTAATTAAACCCATTAAATACACAATCTTCTAAATGAACAACAAAACTAACAACAACAACACAAAAACTAAATATTAACAAAAAAAAAGCTACAAAAAATAACAGCATCCTTTAACATTGTTTTTATAAAAACAGCAAAAAAAACAAAGAAACCTAAACAAAAAACTTCATGAAAAATAATATAAAAAAGTAATTCTTTAGAGTCTGGAGAGAGAGAGAGAGAGAGAGAGAGAGAGTATAAAGATAGAACTTTAATGAGAAACAACATCAATGTTTCTTTAATGACGATGATGACGAGCTGTTTTTATCTAATTAAGTTAAAATAATAAAACAAAAACAACAATAAAGAAATAGTTTTAACAGAAGTTGGTTGACGCTTTTTAACTTAAACAAACATTTACATCATTTACATAAAATGAAAGAAACAAAATGAAGCAAAATGCAAGAAATTAAATATAAACAGACAGCACACACATACAAACTTTTATAAAAACAAGTTTTTATCTCTTATTGTGGGGTAAATTTTAATGTTAACCATAGTGTTGTCTTTGCTCTAACACTTGGTCTTAAAATAGAAAAATAATAATCGCATTCATTAATTAAAGAACTCTCCAAACAAATTTGTATGAAAATGCTGGTGTGTGGTTATTAGTTTCTTACTTCATATCGATAATTATTGCAATTTTTGTTTGACGGCGGCAGCTATAATATCCGAAAAAAGTCTATAGTTTTTATAAACTTCACCACAAAATGTGGAAAAATAATTAATTAAATAATTAATAATAATTGATTAATAATTAATAATAATTAAGTTAGTCATTCCACTTGGAATTTCTACAATATATTCCGACCACATAAAGCATATATATTCTCGATTGAGCGATGTCCATCTGTCCGTCCGTGTTAGTGTTGAAATCAAGTTTGCCAAGGGACCAGAAAGCTAGAAAAAAATTTAAATACGCTAATCGATCAGACAGTCGATCAGTCGAAAGAGGTGCTATTGGCAGCAAGATCGGTCCGTGCCGTTCGAAGCAGCGGGCAAAGCACCACGTCTATCTCAAATTTTTGACATCATTTAAAAAAAATTAAGTAACTCCAATAAAAAAAAAAAACAAATATTTGAGGCGATAAAGAATTAAAAAATAAGAACATCAAACATTAAGCGTAAAAATATCAATATGGGTATCATTTTAAAGCTTTTAAAGAGATCTTTAGGGAAATACTAAAATTTTTGAAAAATGCTTAGCCCATTAAGAGCCGATGGCATTTTTATGTATTATATATCTTAACCAATTTTTTTTTTTATTTTGTAATTCCCTCTCACCCAGATATTTGTTTTTTAATTAGAGTTACTTCCCTAAACTAGATTTACATAGATGGTAAAGGGTATCCAAGATTCGGCATAACACTCTTGTTACTTGTCAAATTGAAAAAAAAATATTATAAGTTTTTTTGTAAAGATGTTTAAGTCTTTAAGAAAAAAATTGATCAAACAAATTTATGATTACTGAAAATCAGCTCTGAAAAGAGACCAAAATGACTCAGCGTGCACTTTTTTAATTTTTTGTTTTTTAATTTATTGTATATTTCTGACTTCAAAATCGGTTGATCTAATTTTGTTTGGAAATTTTCCAATTATATTAAAATTTCTTATTTTTAATTTTTATTTGTTTTGAAATCATTATTTGATATTAAAACCAATTAATTAATTAGTTATATTACCTAGGGCAAAATTCACTCACCACCTATAATTATTTTTTTTTTTTTTCATAAATAAAATTTTTATAAATCTGAATTTTAGTGTAAATAATTTTTAGCGTATTTTTGATTTTTGCGTTAATTATTTTGGTTTAAAGGATATAAACCTTTCAACATTTTTAAACATTATATGAGCGGTAATTTTCAATTATTTACATAATTAGATTTATTTTTGAATTTTGTGGCTTTCTCTTAAAATTTTCATTTTTGCTTAAAATCATTTTTATTTATGTGACTCGAATGATTTTGAAATGAGCATTTTATTAATTTCAATTTTTTCAATTTTTTTATTTTTTTTTATTTTTTTAGTAGCTCTTTAGTATTTTATTAAAATATTTTATTTTTTAAATTTCAGTTTCTTGTAGCAAAAACAACTAACAGAAATAACAACACCATGAAAAAAAATGCTTTGAATATTTCTTTCTCTTCGGAAATAATTTTGTTTCCTCTTAATGTTGTCACTTTAAAGTTGAATACATTTTTATAAATAAAATGTATGATTTATTTTAAAACACTCCCCACTTATTTCTCAAAAGTACAAAGAATACACTTTGCACTTTTATTGCATGACAGAGATTGTATTTGTTGCTTTTGCTACTTTATTAAACTCCTCACACGCATACAAAATAAAACCACAAAAAACATACACTTGAATGCGCAATTTACTCAAACAAATTATAATTGATATTATTATTACTGAGCGAATTCTCCAGTGGCTTTTTGCGACTCACACACACACACGCACACTTACACACACTCAATTGTACAAAAAATATATAAAAACAAACAAGCACAAATTCAGGAGTGAGCGGAGTTGTTAAAAGTGAATAAAAATAAAACGTTTTATTTGAATTTTTCTTTTTTATTTTGATTTTTAATTCTCCATGGAACTGAGATTTTTATTTGTTTTACAGCATTACAAAGGAAAAAAACACAAGACAGTCAGCACGTAAATATTAAAAGAAGCACTTTTAGAAATCAAGAGGGATAAATTTGTTATTATTCAAACAAAAGAAAAAAATAGAATTAATGAAAAGAAAAAGCAAAGAAAATAAGTTACAAATAGCAAAAAAAAATAAAGGAGTTAGCAAATAAATCAAAATAAGCAGAAGAACTAATAAGTAAATAAGATCAACTAAAATATTCATTTTAACTTAAAAGAGGATCCATGAATTAGAGCGCACAGTGGGGCTATCGTAATGTAATAATATTGATAGATATTAAGGGGAAAGATTAAAATATTCACAGATTAGAAGCCAGGATTTTTAATCTTAAATGGCACTACAGTGGGTGTGATTTGACAATGAAATATGCTGCAAGTGAGACATTATCTTGTTTGCTTGAAGTCATATTTAACTTAAATAAATACAATAAAACTTCTGGTAAATTTTTTAAAAATAAAAAAATTTTTTTTTAAATATTCTGGTTTAAAAAAAATACTGAAAGTGAAATAGCAAAATACACCTTCTAATTGTTTGTTTTAAGTTTTTATGCGTAGCGAAGTCGATTGAGCGATGTTCGTCTGTCCCATCAGACATTTCATTTAATTTTTTTTTATGTTCTTATAATGAAAATGAAAGAAAAAACAAAAATAGTTACAAAATTGTTACTGTGTTTTTGTATAAAAAATTTGGGATTTGATACAAGACACTTTAGTTTTTGAATACAAAGTTTGGTTATCCGTCCTGTCACCTCGAAAGCCTTTCCGGCTTGGTTTGGGATTTCTTCTCACCAGATAAGACATGCCTTTTTATAAACTATTACCCATATCGAAACTAACCCAAGATACTTAACCCAACAGTTCACAGTTGAGCAGAATCAAAATATTTTAGAAATTACTCAACCATTTGTAAGGTGCTAGACCGGTTAATCTAAAATTTGGCATGAGCATAGCAGAGGAGCATTCGATTTTAAGTTTTGAAACTTGATTACCCATTTTCCACGTATAATTGTTTTCTTACGAACTTTTTTACAGGTGGCTACTAATTTTTATCTTCCATAACATAAATTTATAAAAATGAGATGCATGTTGAGACACCCATACTTAAGAACGCATAGTTTTGGACGTAACAACGATGTTAAGGTGAATTTTTTATTGTTTGATAGAAAATTGCGTACCTATATTCATATACATACAAACAAAAAATAAA
Organism: Cistogaster globosa; assembly: GCA_937654795.1. Classification (NCBI taxonomy): domain Eukaryota; kingdom Metazoa; phylum Arthropoda; class Insecta; order Diptera; family Tachinidae; genus Cistogaster; species Cistogaster globosa. The sequence goes on along the minus strand of OW569404.1, from coordinate 7,203,087 downwards.
ATATTAGAACAAAATTTTAATATTTGTGCTGATCTTCGAAAATTTCGAAAAATTATGATAAAAACTGTCCAATTTAAGAAAAGTAAAAATATTAATTATTCAATAAAATTTTTATAAATGAAGCAAATTAAATATGCTAATGTAGTTGGTCAACTTTAATGAAATTGCAAGAAATCTGCAACACTAAGATAAAGGAAATCCCATGATTCCTAAAATAAAGACTAAAAATTGGAATTTTTGCTGTCTTGCGTATAAAGTCTAGGACTTGACCTGATGAAAAACTTTCAGTAACAAATCGCAGTATATATAGCTTTTTTAAAGCATTCTTCCTTCTCCGACCCCAGCTCTGGGATTTTAGAAAATATAGGGTAAAGTGAAAATGTAAAATAGGTCAAATTGAAGGACCTCTATCTTCTACAAGACTAATCAGTTTTATGCGGAATTTCTTTTAAACTTACACACATATAGTTAGCTTAAGCAAAAATAAAAAATTTTAAATATTCCCCAAAAAAATTTTTCTTTTTTAAAAATTCGATTGATGGCCGATTTTGGGCTAAAATACAATTTGAAAATCGTATAATTTTTAAGTCATAAAAGCTATTATCTTGAAATTTCTTTCAGAATATTTTTATTTTGTTCGCTTACTATGGAAAAATATTCAAAAAAAAATTTGATGAAAATTATATCCAGTATTTAAAAAAAACTAGACCAGGGCATTGAAAAATCCAAAATTTTAATTTTAAAATGCTTATAACTTGATTATTTTTAAACATAAATATGCAGATTAAAGCATTGTGTAGGTATTGATGAGCCCAATAGGACCAAGTATAATTTTCGAAATTTAGCAATTAATTTGTGAAATATCCAAAATTATGCCCACATAGTGCCATCCCTGGAAAGTGGATGGTACCCAGAATTATATTTTAAGCTTCTGCTGTGCTCATGCCAAATTTTGGAACAATCGGCCTAGCCCTTAACAAATAGCTGAGTTATTTCCAAAATATTTTGATCCTGTCCCACTGTGCAGTACAGATCTTTATGATTTTATTTATTTATATTTATTTTATCTTTTGTTTTTCTTTTCGTATTTTTTTTTTTCATTTTCAGATTAATAAGATCCCGTATTTATTCATTAAAGGTCTATAATATTTTCCTGTAAAAATGATGCAGAACATTTTTTTTCAACAAAAAATTAAAAATTTTATGCGAGATTTTTCAAAAGAAAAAATTAATAATCCTCATCAAATTTCCCAATTTGAAGAGAGTACAATGCATTTGCAAGAAAATTATTATTATTATTTTTTTTTTTTTTTTTTTGAACAAACGGTTACTTGTAAATCATATAATGGCAGTTATTAAGACAATTCAATTATTCTCTTTGATGGGTTCATAAGCAACATCTTATCTAGTTTAATAAAGTTATAATTTCGATTTTTTTTGTATCTACTTGTGCTTAAAACAAAAAAGAAAAAATTTTTCAAAAGTATCCTTACTCCCGACTCTGAATATAACCAAGATTATTGAAGAGTTCAGGGGCAATCAATTTTTGATACGTTTGAACTCCTTTAAATAAGTTTTTGCGCCTTTGTTTTTTCCAAGTTTTAGCAACTTTTGTTTTCAAATTTCATTATAAAGTTTTTACTTTTTGTTTTTTTTTTCTGTTTCTACTTAGATTCTTTTTAAAAAAAATCCGAGTAAAATCTCTATCAGAATTCATACCGAGTTATTTTACTTCAAAAAACTAGAGTTGATTTTTAATTGGACATAATTCTCTGCACAAAGTTGGTATATAAACGCTTTTATGAATAAGTTCTGAGGCCTTCCTTTGGGAATCCGTGAGTCAAATGGCTGAGGTGAACTTAAAAAAATATCCTTCTTAAAACTTAAGTTCATGATTACTTTCATAACTTTCTAGTAGCTTTAATTTTAATTACAAACCTCGATGCCATATCGTGTTAAATGCTCGGGAAACAGTGATAAAAATCGCAGAATAATGTTTTCCTAACTCAAGGAGACTTTTCTACAACATTTAGTTATTTATGAGTTTTTTATTTTTTTTATTTTTATTTTTTATTTTTTTTTTTTTTTTTTATAGTACTGCGTTTTCTTCTGACCCCCAATTGAAGAATCGTAATGCATTCCTTTCGTCTAATAATACAGTGAAACGAAATCAAATAAAAATGAGATTAGACGAATTGAAAATGAAAGTTGCCATTGAAGGTTTTTTTAATTCAATGAGAGATTGTTTACACAATTTAAGTTTGTTGGAACGGTGTATAACAAGAAGAGATCATTAAAAATTTTTTAATAAAATTGCTTTTTGCTTCTTATCATTTTAGAATTAATTTTCGATATTAATTTTTATTTCAAACTGACGCTAGATGGCGCTGCAATACAAGAGGTTTTGGTCACTAATATATTTAAAGAAAAGACTTATTACAGGTTCAATGGAAATATTTGCCTCTAAGTAGATGTTAACTGAACTAGATAACATAATCCTGTATATTTCATTATTCAGTCAAGAAAAAAATATATAAAAAAATAATTTTTTTTCTTTTGTCCCTTTTTTTTATCGCTCAGGAGCCAATGTTAAAAAATTGTAATAAAAGTTTTAAAAAATATTTTTTATTTTTAAATGAGCATAAAATATTATTAACAATCGTTTTTTTTTTTTTTAATTAGCAACCCACAGTGATTTTAAAAATTTTCATTTTTAAAAAAATAGTAATTTTTACCTCTTTAATTTAGAAACATTGCTGTATGGCACAAAATAAGCACTTTTTTAAAACTGATTTTATTCTTTTAAATTTGAATTAAAATCAAACCAAAATAAAATATGATAAATTTTTTTTCCTTCACTTTATTTTGATTTTTTTTTTCAATTATATTTTTAAAACTAAACACTTAAGCAAATAAAATGATTAAACTTTTTTTACTTTTTATTTAAACACAGAACTTTATATATTATTTCATAAGCTTTTTATTTTCGTTTTCTAATCTTTTATAATTTCGCTAATTAATTTGGTTTATCTTCCTTAAATAACCAAGACGACAAAAAAATAACATTAGTTGTCTTAAACAACATATCCGTTTTCCGCTACCGTTAGAAATTATTACTCCGTTTTTAAACAACCGCGTTCGCCAACATTCGTTTTATTACTAAAATATTTTTTATTTGCCAACAGAGGAAGTCTTTGTCTTCATCGTCATCATCGTCATCACCATCGTAATCGTCTACAATGTATCAATAATATACACTAAATATACAAACACACACACGCATACATTAACAGATCAAATTTTCTTTTGGTATTTTTTTTTTTTTTTTTTTTTTGGTTGATGTTTATACTGTTGTGGAAAATATTGTTGAAGTCACATTGTCATTATTAACATCAGAAGTTAAAGGAAAAAACTAACTGTAAATAAAAAAAAGAAAAGAAAACTGCAACAAATGCACCCATAAATCAAAACAATAAATATCACATAAAAAAAACTATTACAGCCATGTTAAACTTATAAAATCATACATGTATATAACGTTACAATTTATTATTGTATTTTTAACATTTCTATGTATAGGAGAGAGTCAAAGTATACAAACTGTTATTAACAGCAACATGGTTAAATAAGCCGCCTATTGCTTGCAAAAGCACGTGTTTTTCGTAGTAATAACTTGTTGTTTTTCTTGTGCAGAGACATAAAGAGAATTTCTAAAACTTAATTGTAATCCTTAAGAGAAACTAAGAGAAGGTAAGAAAACAATAATGTGGGACTTATGTTAAACATAATAAAATTGATTTTATTATAATCTTTAAATTTAAAACAGTTACTGATTTTTTATATCATATTATTTAAATTAAAAATAACGGATTCTAAACAAAGGTTATCTCGCGGTTCGTAGAGCCATTTATCACATTACTAAAACAATATTTTGCTTGCATGTGTTTATTTATTTTTTTTTTTTATTATTTATTCAGTATCATGAAAATCGATCCATTTTTAAATGATCAAACACAGTTTAAATTTTTTTATTTTTAATTTTTTATTTTTGGGAAAATTATAAAAAATAGAAATTTCGATTTGATTTTTTTCTAATATTTAATATCCTAATTGCGTTAATTCTTTACTAACTGTTCAAAATTTCAATTTCTTATCTAACTTTGGTTCAGCTTGTTTTTCTTTTGGTGTTGTTTGCTTATTACATTTTTTAATTTGTAGAGAATTTTGGAATCGGGACTATAATTGAATTTAAAAGAATTTTTTAATGAAGCTTAAGCTGGAATATACAGTTTACGGAAAAATGTTTTTTCTTCTTAATATTTTAAATACATTTTAAAGCACTTTTTTCATGGTTTAGTTTTCGTTTTTTGTGTCTTAAACCTGATATTCGTTTTACTTCCTTATGCGACATACTGTCATACTACTATTTTGTTCCCTAAAAATGTGTATGAAATATGTCTAAAAATAATTTTGCAAAAATAGTACTCTTTTGCTGAGTAACATTGAAAAATTTTTGACATTCACAATGTGGTGTCTACCTTGCGATTTAAGATAAATTAACGTTTTATTGTTTTCACGTATACTACATTGTTTAAGATAACGGTTCTCATATGAGGGTCCGTAGCAACCATCTAAGAGGTCCGCATGAAGAACCGAAAAAACAGTGTTTTCAAAAATAATAAAAGTTTTATTATGAATTTGGGCTTCAGAGGGGTGCGCGAAAAAAAAATTAGTTTACTAGGGGTCCGTGAGCAGGAATTTGATGAGAACCCCTGGTTTAAGAAATGTAAGCAAAAAATTCCGCATGAAATAGTGTTCTCTCTGCTTTATTTTACAGCTTTGATAAAATGTTGCCAGAAACATTTCATATGTTTTTGTACAGTAAAAACAGAGTACTACTTCTGCAACATTTTTTCATGACTTTTTCTTACAGGCTTTAATTGAAATAAAAATGAAATGTTTCTGGCAACATTTTCTTAAAGCTGTGAAATAGTGGATATTATTTCGTGGGGAATTTTTCAAGCAACAGGTGGTCACCTGTTCATTTTGCATTCTAGGTGTTAAAGAAAAATGAAACCCGCCAGTAAATTAAAAAATCTAAATAAAGTTATTTAAAAAATGTTAAAAATTAAAAAGGGAAATGAATCTTAAAATAAAATTAAGTTTAGTTAATATAGTTAAAAATAATAAAAAAGTAAAGTTCTTCCACATAACGAGATAGGCAACACATCTTAAATATTGCATTTTCCACAGAAATTAATAATTGTTGTGCGACATTTTTCACAAATTCAAATAGAGGACGAGGCTTTAAACTAAGATCTCTGTTTGAATTTGCAAAAATCGTTTAGCGACATTATTTATTAGTCTCAAAAAACGTTTACCCAATTGTGCCAATACCGAAACTTAGGAAAAAATTATTATTTAATTGCCTTTTAGTAAGCAAAATATTTAGCTGTTTTCTTTCCATTTCACACGAAATAATTGCGGCCTATATCATTTTTCAGTTTTAGAAAATTGTTGCTAAAACTAGTTAGTTGTATATAAACATGAAGCCAGAATATTTTGCAACTTGTCACAAACTTAACAAGTACGACTTCAGCAACTTTTATTCCTTAATTTTTATTTTTAATTATAACTACTGAATTAAGTTTTTAATTAATTTGATAATTATGTAACAGTAAATTTTTTTGAATTTTTTTCTATTATTACCATATTTTTTCAAAAAAATTTTTTGTTATTGTTCGCACTGCATGAACTTCTTGGTTTTGTAGTTTTTTCCGCTCTGCAGAGAAATCCTTCTTAAGGCGTATGAACAATAATAAAGGATGTTATTTTTCTTAATAGAACAACGCTCTTAAAAAAAAACTTTAAAAATGTAGTATTTTTATTAAACTTTTAATTTTATCGTGCTAATTTCCCGATATTGATTATTGAAGGTGAAAGCACGTCTCGATGGCCATTTCGCTAACGCTTACTTAGCTCTTCAGGAAACTTCTCACAATTATTTTAAATGAACTAAAGATTTTCGTCTAAACAATAAAGTAAAGACAAAAATCAAAGTTCAAGCAAAAACAACAACAACAATTTTTATTCAGAATACTCACTCAGAAATATTTAAAATTATAAAATTATCAACTTATTGCAATATAAAAGCGAGTTCATCAGAGTAAGGACTTAACGTAGTCAGAGCGAATATGATCGAGGGTCATCAAGTTGGCATTTTATTGATGAAGAGCCGCTCCGAATTGACCCAGTCATTTAACCAGACCTTATGTGTTATGAAAGCCATGTTCAAGGTCTTGGCATAGAAAGTAAGCTTACACTTAAATGGTGTTAAATTATGTTGTAACTTCATAACGCTCCATAACTCTGACCGAACTTAAGACAAAATGTTCGTGGTCTACTCAACACTGTTGTGTAATTTATATATAATTTTAAAACAATATTTATATCTCCGGTAAGCAAAACTGTGCATGTTAAAATAGCCTACTTTAATTATTATTTAAATAGCAAAAGATGTCATTAGTAAATTAAGCAGTTGCTGATAGAAAACATAACAAAATTGTCATTAACATGTGGCAACCTTAACTTAATATATAAATGAAATTATGAATTTAAAAATCGTGCTGATTATCCCGACCGAATTATTAAAATCACCGATATTGACTATTGAAGATGAAAGCAATTGACTATTTAAGGTGGATAAAGAAAATAAAATTAATGTTGATTATTTTTGGATTTGCTTAAACTTTGATTTTTGTCTTTACTTTATTGTTTGGACAAAAATCTTTAGTTTATTTAAAAGAATAGCTAGAAGAGCTATGCAAGCGGTAGCGAAATGGCCATCGAAACGTGCTTTCACCTTCAATAGTCCAAATCGGTAAGTTTAATAATTCGGTCGAAATAATCAGCACGATTTTTAAAGTTAAAAGTTAAATTAAAAAATATTCCCCAGATTTAAAAAATTTTTAAATTATGTATATTTTTAAGACCAGTGAATTATTATTAAAAAACACTTACACATTTATATTAAAACAAAAACCGATGAAAATTTATAATTTTATTCATAAAATTTTTCCAAGTGTTTATTTTATACAGAAAAATTATTTAAAAGTATTAAAATTAAATTCCTATTTCGAATTAACGTTCTTTATAAAACTTTGAACTTAACGAAACCATTAAAGTTCCCAGTATTTTACAAACAAAAAAGCTTTTTTTATTCTATGACTCTCAAGCTTTCTCAATTTCTCTCTTGATTATGGTTTTAGCATTTTCTAGTGTAATTGATTAAAACTTATGAGAGAACGTTTATATGTATGAGTTTGTGTTTTAATATTAAAATGTGTAAAAAAGATTTTTTGATTTCTTTATCTTTTAATAAATTTATTAATTATTTCTTTTTTTTTAGTTTTCTCGTGTGCATACTTTTAGGCGTATTTTATATGCCTCTTTTCAGAAAACTTTTGTAGAACTTTTACAAACACAAAACAAAATTAAAAAAGCTTAAACTTTTTATTTATTCACAGTAAAAAAATATATGCAAACACAATTTACTGTTAAATATAAATCTTTTAACCAATCAAAATTTAGTATTCCTTTTTTTCCCCTTTTAGTGACAAAAAATAAAATAAATAAAAATGAAAAGGCTTAAAGCTCATAGTAGAACAATAAATAATCAAACATTCTGTAGCTAAGGAAGGCGCATGTTTTTTGTATTTTCCTCAAAGTCCTTTAAAGGAAACACCTCAATAATTTTAAATTGAGCAGGTTGTATTCTAGCTTGGCTGAAAATTATAACAAAATATAATGGTAAAGGAACGACGAAAATATTAAAATAAGATACAAATATGATAAAAAATAATAAAAACGAGGGTTGTTCAAGAATTTAAGGTATAATATTTTTTTTAATTTTGATTAAGAAAAAATATTCCAAAATGGCTTTTTATAAAAATAAGCGCAAGATTTTATTTTTAATAAAAACGACACTGCGAATTTTAAGAAAAATATGCTTTTTGAGAAAAGAAAAGAACTTTCACTGAAATATAGGGCATGTGGTGAAAATTCATAAATTCTTTTAGAAAAGAGACTTTTTGAGATTTGAGTAAAAGGATACTTTATGCAAAAAAGGTTTGTGTTTAAATGTGGTTTAAGCAAAACTAGCTTTTAATGCTCTCACTTATATCTTTAGACAAAAACTGTTTTTACATAAAATGTCGATAGGAACCTAAGCTTAACTTATTTGATAAATATTATATTTCTTATCTCAGATAAATAGAAAAATAAATTTTCTCTAAAAGAAGACTTTTGATAATAATGTGGAATTTAAAAATATCCAAAATTTTATCTTAAATAAAAATAAAAAACATTTAAAGAAACTTTTTAGAAAATTTCCTTTTATTTTTTAAAGAATTATTTTTTTTTTTAGAAAAAAAGCTTGTTAAAAAAATTTTTTAGAAAAATCGCGTTTTTATAAAAAAAGGGAATTTTTGTGAAAAAAGGAATTTCATGAAAAGGGGACTTAAAAAATACCTTAAACAAAAATTAAGTAAAAACATAAAAAGGTGTTTTTATGAAAGGAGAACATTTTATGACAAAGGAATTTCTACGAAAAAGAAACTTTTTACGAACAAGGAATTGTTCTTTTTACGAAAAATGAACTCTTTATGAAAAATTTACTTTTAAGAAAATGGGACTTTTAATTAATCTAGTACTTCATATAACAAAGAATCATTTTTATGAAAAGAGACTTTTTATAAAGAAGGAACTATTTATAAAAAAGGGATATTTTATAACAACAGACTTTTTATTAAAAGGAAGCTTTCTATGGAGAAAAGTCGTTTGTATGAAAAACAGACCGTTTGTAAAAAAAGAATTTTATAAGGAAAAATATGAGAAGACATATTATTTTATTAGGCCAAAGTAGACCACTGCTGGTTGAGGTTTTTTTTACCTCTTCTCATTACTTGACGATAACGCCTCTTCTCTTTAAACTCCAGTTTCTTTGCTGAGTTTTGTCATAAAAACTATCTAAAGTTGGTATCTGCTTTTAGTACTCACTTTAATGAAGTAAAACGTTAGTAACTCAAATTCAAACCTGTTTTAACAGTTGCCTTTTCAGTGCAAACTTAATATTGATGCTAACAGTCCACTGCACTATTGTTTAAAATAAGCCTTAAGTTATTACAATTCAAAACTTGGTTTAATTAAATATTTAAAAGAAACAGACAGAGGTCTAATAATTAATGTCTTTGGCTTGAAGTATTTCCATATGATCACGACAGAGAACTCACAGTTACAATAAGAAAAAATGTTTAAAATATTATAGCTATTACTGCTTTGTTTATTAAAATCATGTATAAATTTAAAAATAAAAATTGTTGTTCAAAAAATGTTGAAAACTTTATGCAAACTATAAAAAAAAAACAAAATTAACGGGTAAGTTATCACTATATATATCACATATATTACTTTCGTATACTATTTTACGTATCATTTCTTAAACCTTAATAGGCAGACCCTTAAAATTACACAAAGTGTGTTGCTTTATGTCTTTGATAACAACAAGTACAATAGCAAAAAATTAATGGGTGTCCCATAGAGTCTCGATTTTTACATATTCCTAATATTATTATTATTTATGCTTGCTCTTAAACCTAAAAATAAAACTGAATACAATGCTTTATTTTACTGTTCGCTGTCGTAATCTCTGACATATTTAATTTTCAGCCAAAAACAAAAAAACATAAAATTAATAGGCTTTTCATACCGACTAACATCTTGGCGAAACGCATGAAAGATGTAGAAAATGTGAAACATTCGTTTACATTGACAACATCTACCATCAACTTAGCTGTCAAAAAAAATTTTTTTTAATTATTTTCGAGGACACATTAAGAATTGGATTAATTATGACTTTCAAAGAGTAAACGCAATTGATTGAAATAATGGAAAACCATTCTAGAAGAATAAGATAAAGAAAAGTTTTTTGTGAACATAAGTCTGTTTGGGGATCACAATACACTGGATTATGAATATTTATTTCAATAAATACTTAGATTTTTAAAAGCCGCTATGGAACATTTTGGAAGAAAGATGTCCAAAATAAAAAAAATATATATAAAATAAAAATATTTTTTCATTATTATTTGATTTTTAATTCACTGCTCTTAATAAATTAAAATTGCATATTTTTCAAGCTCAAGACTTCCAAATAATAAATATTTCTTTAATTGTTTTTGTTTTTTCAATACTTAAAAATGTACCAAAATTTATTTATACTTTAATTTAAAAATAAACGATTGTGTGTGCCGCTCATTTTAGTTTAAAAATTTTTATTTTAATTTTCAACAACATTTAATCAGTGATGCCACCAGAATATCGAAATTACTTTCATATTTCTAGTGATGACACTTAAATTATCAAACGATGTAAAGTGGAACAAAATAAAAAAGGAACATTTTTTAAAGATGTTGATTTTTAGCCCTGTGTGTTTCTTATGGGAAGATGTTAACATCACAACAATGTGAATAATAGTTTGCACAAGCAATTGCCTCTTTTTTTATTTGTAAAATTATTTTAGACTTTTTTAATTTAGATTTTAATTATTATAAGAATAATATTTGTTTATTATAAAACTTATATAAAAAATGCAATGACAAGTCAGTAAGATTTTTTCTAGAGTATTTACTACTTTTCTCGATCAATTGAGTCTTTTTTACCCGTTAAATATCGACCAGCAGATCTGCTTAATGCCATTTGCAAAGCAATATTTCAGTAGGCTTAAAAAAAGATATGTTGCAAAAAGAATGTCTCTATTAAACAGAACTAGAATTTTTTCTATAAACTGAGTTAAATTTGAGTAAAAGAAAACTAAACTTTTCATAGTAATTTTTATATGAATTTTAAGTTATAAAAAATATAACTAAAAATTAAATTTTGATGAAAAATATTGTCTTATTATTTTTAGTAAACTCAAGCAAATTATTCTGAATAGACTCACGCTTGAACAACGCTATTAAATCATCCAAGTTTACTTTGAAAATCAGTCATCAATTCGAGAAACTTATAGACGACTTCGTTATTTTATGGTGCACGTATTCGTCCGTGTGAGCAAGCAATCTGTCAAACTGCGGATAAATTTCGTACCACATACTCTCTAGAGAATGCAATAACACCAACATGTCAAAGGAATGTGCGTATTGAAGAGAATATCGCTGCTGTAAACGAAAGTGTGGAAGAAGATCCAAATTTATCGATTCGTCGTATGTCGTAGGAATCTGGGCTTTGTCCGTCCACTACGTGGAGAATTTTGCACAAGGATCTTGGCCTACACCCGTATAAGATGCAGCTAGTGCAGGAATGAAAGTAACGAGAACATTATATGCGTCGCTTTTTTTTCCGATTGTGCTCTAGAGCAGTTAGTAACTGACCCAAATTGTATTCAGCGACATGGCTCATTTTTGCTTAACGAGTTTCTTAATAAGCGAAATTGGCGCTAATGGAGTGAGACCAATCCACAACATACATTACAAACTCCATTGCATCCAGAAAAATGCACCGTTTGTTGTAGTTTACACGCGGGTGTGATCATCGGACCTCATTTCTTCAAAAATGAGGCCGGATCTCACGTTTCGGTCAGTGGAGATCATTACTATGGTTAATGGTTTTTGTTTGAAAATATGGATGAAATTGATCCGGCCAAAATGTGGTTTCAACAAAAGGTTGCTACGTGCTATACGGCGACCGAAACCATCGAGTAATTATAATCAAAATTTGGCGAAAAGTTAATTTCGAGAACTCTCTCGATTATTTCCTTTTGGGCCACGTGAAGTCACTGGCTTAATCCAATAAATCCAATTAACTTAATACCATCACTGGCTTATGCTGATAAACCAACAACAACTGAAGCTTTGGAGGACAATGTTGTTCGTGATATTCGTGACATACGACCAGCAGTACTTGAAAAATGTGACCCAAAATTGGACGCCTAGAATGCACTTCTCCCTGAGCAGCCGCGGTAGCCATATGCCCGAAATCATTTTTAAATATTAAATTTTTGTTTTATTTTTTACAATTTTAAGTTCTATCGGGCTTAAAAGCAAACAAAATAAATAAAACAAAAAAGTAAGGTATTAAAACTTAGTCCTTGTATCGTTAGAGGTCTTTGAATGCGGTTTGACCAATTCAGGCCGTGAACATTTTATGGAATATAGCGGCAACAACTGCAATGCCAGAAAACCAAACAATTTAAAATTAGCTATCGTTTCTAAGGGAAATATTTTACAAAGTATAAGTTGAGCTAAGAGCTTTAAAAAAGTTTATAATTCAATGTTTTTTATATAAAGGTTGAAATATTTGATACAGCTTTTATAAGCTTTTAATAATTCAAGTTTTCTTAATTTTTAAAAGCATTTCAAAAGTGTTAAAGTTTAAAATCTAGACTGAAACTTTGTTGCCACACAAATGATGAAACTATAAGTTTTGGAGTTAAGAATAAAATAGAAAGTTAAAGAATAAACTTTTCCGCTTGAAAAACAGCTGGATTTTTGACATTTTAATGCTATTAATTGTACAAAAAGTCATAAAGAGAGAAAAAGAAAAGTAGAAAGGGAAAGAGAAAGAGAGTAAACGAAACTGACTGTTTACAACAGTATAAGTACAAACAACCGCTATAGTAAAACAGGAGTCATAGAAAAACCATCATACGTCATTGACTTTCAACTGAACACAAAGGCAAAACGGAAAATTTAGCAAATATAATAAATAACAACCGAAAAAGGCAAAACATACAAAGGAAACATTATAAACGGAAAATAGACGTACAAATAATTTTACTCGCTTAAATAAACAAAGAAAAAACCAACAGAAAGTTAATGATTTATACAAAAAAAGTGCAATAGATAAAATCAAAGAAAATTGCAAATAAATAAAAAAAAAGTAATAAAAATCTGTTTGAATAAAATTTCTTTAGTTTCTTTAAGAATTATAAAATTGAAAAAAAAATATCTTTAAAGTTTTGTGTAACAATAATGGAAAGTGAAAGTTTTATACAAAACATGCAACAACAAAAAACTAAAGAACATAAGTTTTGCCGTAATGTAGGAAAATTCCTTGACCTATTGTGGGGTAATTTTTGTTTGTTGTTCTCATGGTCCTTTGTCAACTGAAGTTTTAATTTTTTTTTTTTTGTGCAGTTTTTCTCCTCTTGTGAATACAAAAAATTTGCACAACTCGGTAAAAAAGAATCAAGGTTACCAGGCAAAACAAAAAAAAACAAAAATGAACAACAAAAAATTTGTAGCCCTTTAAAAACTCTGTTTATGGTTCAAGAGATTTTGCAAAAATGTATTCTGCATGTACTCTAATCCAAGTGATTGAATAAGTTCATAGACAAGTTCACTAGAATAAAGAAGCCATTAGAAAAAATATGCTTTCTTTCTATATGAACTTTATGTGAGAGTTATTGATGAGTTCGTTTGGAAAAAGAACAAAAACAAAAAAACACAAACAAGACAAAAGAAATTTGCAATAAAACTAAATGATTATGGGTTCCTGTCTGGGTAGAAACTCTTCAAATAAACTCCACACGAATACGAGGGCAACAAAACTAGTGTCATCATGTTTAGGGTAAGTGAATTAACATGAAACATATTGCAAAAAATTATAAAAAATAATTTAAATTTTAAATTTAAAAATACTTAAATTTATTAAATTTAATAACAGCCGGCATTTTAACTGTTTTTTTTTTTAAGACGATGACTTAAAATTGGAATCACAAAAATTTTTTTAAATCACTTGAATGGCTTCACTTCGAAATTATTTAATGAGATTAATAAGTCAATATAATATTTTTCGGCAGATGGCTTAACTGGGAGCTTCACTTTTAATATATGTCAGAAATCATGTACACAAGGCGCGAAATTTATAGCGGACTTATAACTTTTTAAGCATTTTTTTAAATTTCCTTTATTTTTCCAGTGGCGAGCAATAATTCGATTAAAATTATCGATTTAGATCCTCATCACCTAGTCCCGTAACAACAGGCTTTACCCAGTGATTTTTGATGTTCAACTGATGATTTTTGTCCTCCTCCCTTTTTTAGCAGAGAGTCTCACTTAATTGCCTGCATTTTCTTTAGAGTCAGATTACCCTTAAAATCCACATGTAATATCAACTCCCCGTGACTCTTTTAATTACTCATAAGGAAATGTGCTGTCGGTTCAACATTTTTTTCAAGCCTGTTTTTATGCAGTTGTGCATCGTCTTGATTTCGAATTGGTTGGCATATAATTCCGCTTCGCCTTGAGTAAAACTTAAAATCGAGTGCATATCAGTTTGTGCGGCGTACTGTTTAACTCCCTGGCTGGCATAGTGTTTTGTGCGTCAGGATGATTAAACGATTTCCATTCTTCTTTCGTATTTATTTCGGAGTTGAACTCCCATCGGTATATTATTTCTGGAAAAGTGTCTTTGATAACTAATTCCAAGTCGCCTCAGCTGACTCTTAAAATGGATTGTCTGGATGTTTGTATAGTTTGCTGCCTTGAACAGTTTCCATTAACTTTTTTGTTAAAATTTCCGGATTAGTGTAGTCACTCATCATTAATTAATGTCAGTTAAACAACCTCTGGCAGGTATCTTTTTCTAATGGCGTTTCATCTTCCATTTATGGCTCTTGCACTTACCTGGTCTTAGCTTTCAGTTTAAGTCTACGTGGTGGGTACCGTTTGTAATTTTTGCTGTCGGTACAGAATTATTTACTCCTTATTCAGCTTGTAAGTCTATTTTTTCGCCATCCTTATTATCCTTTGAGATTATGGATTGCCGCCAGTTTTTTTTTTGTGATTTAAGCTTTAAGGAAGAGGGTCATGTAGAGCCTTGTAGCTGTATTACAAGGACGTTCTTATTTTGACTGGAGATCGGCAGGTGCTAAGAATCCGATTTTTCCATATCGTTTGGAACAAATCTAGTTTAGTGAAATAATTTATTTATTTTCATTTCCTGTACAACAAGACTTTTCTTATATTTAAAGTACAGGAATATATTGTGCGTTGTTACATTTAATGCCAAAACATTTTAAAAATACAATAAAATTAAAAGATAAAATCACACAACAATTTAAATGCGTTAAAAGCAAAACAGATTATATATTAAAAAAAAACAAAATAAAATTTAGAGTCATAATTTTAAACAAAAATATACCACTAAAATCAAAGTTATTCAATAAACATTTTCTTAAAGCTATGATGATTCTAAAGACATACAGACGCATACACAAAAAACTGCCATTCGGAAACAAGAGAACGGTGGCACGGAATAATGAGCTTTTTACCTCTCAGAGACCTGGCAAACCTAATTTTATCATAAAGATATCGAGGGCCTTGTGAATAGATAATTTCGTGCAAATATAAAAAAAAAGAATTTTAAGTAGGGTTTCAAAAGATACACTGAAAGTTTTGAAAAAAAAATTAGAAACATGGCAATTTCGCCGCAAGCCAAAGACATATGTTATAATGTTGTTGTATAAGACAAATAGCTTATGTTGGCTACTAGAGTTACAACTTGCAAAGAATTCATATCCATGGAGTAAGGCAGGAATGAGATAAGCTTTTGGGAGCTGTAATCTTTTTTACCTACAAGTGTGTTGACATGACTTCCCCAAGAAAGGTTATTATTAAAGGTTATACCGAGATTCTTAACGGTGTTCACAACTTTAATCTTCTCCTCACCAATTAAGATTTCAAAATTTCCGACAGGATTAACAGTTCTCTTATAAATTAAGATGCACTTTGACTTATGTGGACTTAGCAATAGGTCATTTGCGGATACCCACTGAACTATTTATCTGTCATCATTAATTTTTACTTTGTTTTGGGCAATTGAATCTACTGGGCTGCTTAAATATAGTTGTACATCAACTGCGTACATATGAACTTAACAATGGGAAAGTTGGTTTGTTAAGTCATTGATATATAAAGAAAAAACAAAGTGGTCCAATAATTAAGCCTTAGGGTACTCGTCTGTATAACTTTAATGGACATTATTTGCATTAAAATATTGCCAACGGTCTGTCAAATACGATGCTAAATGTCGTGTTGAAGTACGAGAAAAAAAGAAAAAGTGCTTAAGCTTAAAAGGATACTAAGAACAACCGAGTCAAGTGCTTAGAAATGGTCAAGCAGAACTAAAAAGTTTATTTCGTTGTTATCAAGTTCGCGTCGTATACTTTCGGAAATGGGGCGATAAAGAACTTAAGAAAGCTTTTAAAGAGGGCTTTCAGGAATGCTTAATTTTTTTAAAAATGCTTAACCCATTAGGAGCCTATTATTTATATAATTTTTTTTGTTATTTATTTTTTAATTCTTTTTCACCTCAATATTTTTTTTTCTATTTGAGTTACCTCACTAAACTAGATTTGCATAAATCGTAAAGGATGTATAATATTCTCTCTCTTTATACGTCCTCCAGAAAATTAATACAATGAGTTTTTAAAAGCTGTTTAAGTCCTTAGCCTTATTAAATTATTAAGAAATTAAGAGAAGAAAAATATAGAAACATTAACGCTTTAAAGTTAAAAACTTTTTAATTTTAACTTTTAAGTAGTAAACTTGATTAATCGTATTAATTGATTTCAATAATTTTATTCAATATTTCTTGCACTTTATTCAAGGTTCATTAAACTTCTTAACTGTTATAAAGTTTAAGCTTCTCTAAAAACATGCTTTTTATTTTATTAGTTCTGAAAGCCTAAAACTATGCTCTGCTTTTTCCAGTTTAACATTTTCTTGTTGCTATTACAACATATTCATTTACATCTTTCTTTCTTGGGGATGTTCATTTTAACTACACTTAATTTAATTAAATGTTAAATTAGAACTAAATTACAAATGCTTTTATTGTATGACTGAAGCTCTTCTTAAAAAAAAACCCCTTTGGCGGTCCTACACTGCCGTAAACACACATTTTATTGCAACACTCCCAACTCCCAACATATGCCAATTGCCGTATTAGAAGAAATACAACAAAACATAAAATGTTAGAAAAAACGCACACACACAACTTAAAAGGTTTTTCAATATGTGAATAATAGAAGTATTTAAAACAAATTGAGACAAGTCTCCTAAGGCTTTTGCCACCAGCAAAATAAAGTACAAAAAACTTAAACTCAAAGTGATTGACTCACAACACTGCAGCAACATTAAATGGCAACAAATATTAAAAACCAGAATAAAAAAGATAAAATTAACAAATCAAGGGTTCCATCAAATTTAAGCAGACAAAAGTGTTTGGTTTTTCGTAAAAACTTTTATAATTAGGGCGGGCATTAATTCAGTTAATCACAAGGTGCTTTATTTTTTTAAATACCTGGCGATAAAGGTCGAACAATTAACTGATAACTCTTATGCTGGGTTAGCAAAAATATTTTTTTTTGTACTAAAACTTGCGTTTTGCGTTTTAAAAAACTCAATCTACAATATTTTATTCAAAAAAAGCTCTAGCAGTATGAATTTATCTAAAACTTTAATTTTATATTAAAATATTGTTAGAACAAACTACGGTTGTACTAAAACTAAAACTTTTCCTAATATTTCATTTAAAATAAAACCTAATTTAAGAATGTTTATCTAATATTTAAAAAGAAATTTTTTGGGAAATTTATATTTTGTACTAAAATTTTGTTACATGAAAAATTAAAATTTTTTGTACTAAAATTTTTACTTTATAAAAAAGTTAGTAATTGGTAATAAAAAATATATACTGAAATTTTAAATTGCAATTTATACTTAAAATTTATTATATTTTACCTTTGTACTAAATTTAAATATCATGGTAATAAGTAAAATAACTTATATATAAAATATGTTCCTAAATTTTTTGTGTAAGATTTAAATTTAAATTTTGCTGAAATTTTAATTTTAGACTAATCATTTAATTTTGTACTAAAACTCCAGTTTGGCGCAAATATTATTATAATTTATAAAACTTGTAAATATTATTAAAGTAATAATCATGTATTTAATTTAAATCTAATCGTTATTTTTTTTGTACTAAAAACTAAATATTTTTATATAAAGAATATTTTATTTATTTATAAAATTATAAAATCGAACGAAATCTTAAGATTGCGTTAAATTTTAAGTTTATTGTAATATAACATTTTGTGTATAGATTTTTTTATTTTGTACTAAAAAATAAAAACTTCCCAAATTTTCTGTTTTGTACTAAAAGTGAAATTTTTACTTCTATTCTTAAGGCAGATTTATTTGCATACATCGTCATAAAAATATATTAAAAAAAAAAATAATTGTGCGTAAAACTTAATCTGATACCACGTTAAAAATTTTTCTGTGTACTAAAATTTAGCATTGTAAGCGATAACTAAGCTTTAATAACTGAATTATACATAAGTACATGTAACATAAGCATTTTTAACTAATTTTAGGTTTGTACTAAAATAAAAATTTGTTGGAATTTTTTGATTTGTACTAAAATTATAGTTTAAAAAATTTATTTTCTGTTTAAGTTTTTTGAAAATTATGCACTAAAGTTATGTACAATATAAATTTCTTAAGGCCAACAGACTTTTTAAAAATACAATTTTTAAATTTGCAGATTTCTTTTTTTCTTTTTTTGGAATAGAATTTTTACACAGCTGCCTCTTTCTTTAGCTGCTTATTTCCTGCTTTTAAATATTAAATTTTCTGCATTACATACAACTCTAACAAAATCCATTTTTACATTCAACATTTTTATGCAAACTGTTGCATAGTTTTGGGGTGTGACTACTTAAAAACGTACAGCACGAGTTAGTAATAAAGAAAAACTAAAATTTATGTTTTTTGGCTTCACCGCTTAAGCACTTTTTTGTTGGTGTTACTTTTGATTTTTTCATACAGCCAGAGTAAATTACAAAATACTGCTTAAGTAAAAAATTTAAAAAAATTCTTTCAATACATTTTCAGTTTTATGCTCTTGTATAATTTAAAATTTTTTAGAGAAATCCTTTTGCGTATTTAAAAATATATAAATTTCTAAAAGTGTTAAAACTAAATTCTTTTTTTGTTTTACTTTTTTTATAAATCGCATGCAATCTAACATTTATGTATTTATTTAAGACTCTCCATCACACCAACATATTTTAAGGTGAATTTTAAATTTATAAATTTTTGCATAAAGTTTACGACATTTAAATGCTAAATATATGTCGTGCTTAAAACAGATTTAAGAAATATTTTCCAAAATATAAAACAGAAAAAGACTTGAACACAATTTTATGCTTTTATTTTTAAATTTCTATGTAGCCTACTTTAAGGCTGCTTCTTTTTTATTTTATTTTATTTTATTTTATTTTAGGACACGCATACTTGTTCACATTTTTTTGTTTCAATATTGCGGTTTGTTTTTGGCCACATTTGTTGGATTATACAGGGTTATTTTACCACTTGCTTTTTATACTATTTTTGTAGCATATTTCAAGGGGTTGTTCACGAATTTTTATTTGATATATTGCTGCATAACGCAATGCTTTGCTTGAGGTTTGTAAATTCCTTAAACTTGTAGAAATGCTTGAAAATAAAAATAGTAACTCTTACTGCTACATGCTTTTACTAATATTTTTGCCAGTAGTTGCACAAGTACTTTTAAAAATATAACCAAAAAACAAATATTTTATAAGAGTTTATAATAAAACTTATTTGTAGCAAATGTCAGACTTGTTTTTTGGGTTTGAGTTGACCACAGAGCATAAGTTATATTTTTTAAACCGTCATGAAGCAAACCAGCAATTTACTTTACACTAAATACAAATTATTAAAGTTTTATTTAAAAGATTTTATAATTGAACAAAATAATATTTGTTCATGATTCTGAACTGCTGGTAAGCAAAATAAATAAATTTGTCTTGGAATGTAGTTACAAATATAAGTTTTAAATAATTTAAGGCTTGTATTTTTAATTAAATTTGTAGAATACTTTGAGGATGAATTGTATACAGGCACATTAAAAAGTGTTAAGCTAAATAAGTATTTTACTTTTTATTAAAAAAATATATAAAAACTTATTAAATTTAATATATAAATTTTTAGTTAAGTAAATAAATAAAAAACATTTTCTTAATTATATTCGTATATCTTATGTTCTTTTGTGGTGCTCATTTGGTTTCATTAATTTAAAGCATACTTTTGGGAAATAAAGAAAATTTCTTAAATGTTAATATTTACTCTTTTCAAGGATAGGATTTTGGTCCACTTTGCTACCCCAACAGAAATTATCCTACCACATATGCTCTTGCAATCTACAAGATAATAATTTTTAACTTTGTACGGGAGGTACCACGGCGACTGTACCAATACCGTCACATTTTTTATAAGCTATGCACACTGATTTCTAGATTTTTTTCCATCATATTTCCCTATATCAATTTTTAACTTTGTATGGGAAGTATTAACTGTTTTAAGGTTCCATCAACGGAAGAAGAATGGCGTCAACATTTGAACTGGTTTCTCAGCAAATAGAATTTTCCCAATTGTCTAGCTGCTTTGGATGGGAAACATGTTGTGATACAGGCACCAAAGGAAGAAGGCAGTGATTACTTAATTTATAAATGCACACATAGCATAGTGTTGTTGGACTTTGATTGGACCTAATTATGAAATAATTTACTTTGATGTACGGTGTAACGGCAGAATTTCGGACGGGGGAGTATATAACAATGCTGAATTATCAAAATTCCTTGAACAGAATACATTAAATTTACCAACCCCACGGCCACTTCCCGCTAGAACTATCCCAACTCCATACGTTATTATTGTAGATGACGCGTTTGCTCTCAAGAAGTACATTATGAAGCCATTTCCTTTCAAGGGTCAGCCGTTGAAAAATCGTGTTTTCAATTTAGGCCCAGAAATGTAGTTGAAAATTTTTTTTGTACAAATTGCATCTCGTTTTCGAGTTCTTCGTAAGCCCATTCTTTAAAGTCCAGAAAAAACAAGAAAAATTGTTAAGGCCATTTGCGCTCTGTATTACTGTTTATTAAGTCGTAATTCTCAATATACGTTGTTTATGACATTAGATTCTCCTGTCTGCAATGATCAAGGAGAGCGCTCTACAGAAGGGATACCAGAATCGAACATGTTACCACTGGAACCACATACTCCACGCAGTCAAGCACAAGAACCGAAAAGTGTTCGTAAAGAATTTGCTGAATATTTTATTTCACCAGAAGGAGAAGTCGATTGGCAATATAGGCATATATAATAAGCACATACTAATAAAATGTAATGAAATATGCATATGTATATATTATTTAGTATTTAGTATATAAAAATAATAACAAAAACAAAAATAAAAAATGGTTTATCGAT
Organism: Cistogaster globosa; assembly: GCA_937654795.1. Taxonomy (NCBI): domain Eukaryota; kingdom Metazoa; phylum Arthropoda; class Insecta; order Diptera; family Tachinidae; genus Cistogaster; species Cistogaster globosa. The sequence goes on along the minus strand of OW569404.1, from coordinate 7,181,725 downwards.
TATTTTGGTCGAACAATATATTGTTTTTCAAGAAGTTTTGACAACAAACAAAACATTATACATCTGGAATAGGCTATTCACGGGCAAAATTGCGTTAAACTAAAATCTACAACACTACGACATCCTGTGAATTGGAAAAATGTGTATCTTGCTGTACTTACTAAATTGTCCTCAGTTTCTTTCGGTACATAAGTTGACATCATGTATTTTAAGGCATTATAAAAGTCCAACTTGCTTTCATATACATCTGCAGTGCCTTGGCCTTTCCTTTCTTCTTTCTTGACCAAACTGCGTTCAGAGGTTGTGCAATTTCCTTTTAACCTCTTCTTCAGGCACGTCTATAGCGTTGGATATTTCTTTTAAAGTGATTTGTTTTTTAATTTTGTTTTTATAGTCTTTTGATGATGTGTCCCACAATTCAGGGTAGTTTTCTTATTTTTCAATTAAAACAATTATTTTTTCAGTACTCCAAACGAATTTACTCCCATCCATTTTCATAAACTTCAGCAAATTTTCAAAACAATTTGCGGGAAGTCGTGCAAGTTACTTCCAGCAAATAACAAACAGGTGTTTACACATAACTTCTGCAAGTAATTTTTGAAAGTTAGCAACTCCTGGAAGTCGAAGAATATGGCCGGCTTAAGGCTCAACTATAATGTGCATGAGATAATTTAAGCAAACTTATATAACTATGCATATACATACTTCTCATATGCAGAGTACCAAGATGCTCTCCCATTTCTCACACATGAGAGAGTAGTGAGACCTTTTAGTTTTTTTTTTTAGTTTTTGGCTTCTTTTCATAAATGTGTGAGAGGCTAGAAAATATTTTGCTTTATTCATTCATGAGAGTATGATTTTTTTTTTCTTTCTATTCAAAAACGAAAAAATTAGAAAATATTTTTTTCACGCAAGTGCTCATTTATGAGAATTTTAAACTTTAGTAATCTTTCATAAGTGAAAAGACTGAATAAAAAATTTTTCATTAAGCGTACATTTTAAATTGATTTGTTTTTCACTTAACTGCGGGCTTATGCAATACCAAAGTGTTTGTCCTTATTTGTTAGTGGCAAATATATGTTGGTGAACAAATTTTACTTTTTATTTATCATAGTTTTTTGTTTCGGATCCATTTATATATATATATATATATATATATATATATATATATATATATATATATATATGTGTGTGTGTGTGTGTGTGTGTATTTTTGTTATTAATTTATGTTTTAAATTTTATAATAAATTTGTCTTTCATAATACGGATTTTCTTTGTTTTTCACCAGTGTATCAATGCTTCGTCGGTACTTCTTCATAGCATATTCGCCGGCGAGTTAAAATAACTAATAAAATGGCTACATCTATCTTTCTCTTTTTACCACCTGTGTTATCTCTCATCTATCACCTTTCCTAAAGAATGTAGCACGATTACAAAAATAACTAAATAGGCATTATTGTCTAAAATGCTACTTCCCTTTATAAAAAAATGCTATTACACACATTCATGTGGGGTTGTAGGCAGGCAATTTTTTGTTTGTCGTTAATGACCCTCAAAAAGAAATAATTTTTTTTTTTTTTCTCATTTATGAGAAATTTCATAAATCTCATCTATGAATTCTTATAAATGAAAACTATTCAACGCTGAATGATATTATTAATCCCTTATCATGTATGAATAATAGGGACATTTTTTGAAATTCATTCTTTCATATATGAATGCTTAAAAACAAAGCAGACAGACACATTCTTGTGTGATCGCAGGCTGAAAATTTTTTTATGCTCGTTAATCAACGTGTAAAATAAAAATAAAATCGTAGAAATCTCATTTATGAAAAATATCAAAAATGTTTAAAATTGAATGCTCATAAATGAAAAATTCTGAACTCTGATCATATGTGGCAAACAATAATGTACTTACGAAATATTTTCGTCAAGCTTTGTCAAATTTCATTTGCTTAAGCAAAGTACAAAACTGATCGCATTTTTTTAACGGAAACAGCTGATTGTGCTTTGTGTAATACATTTATAAAGAAAAATTATGATTAAGACCTGAAGTGAAAATTTTTTTTTAATTTCTTGTCCGTCTGTACCAAACACAAGAGGCGTTAAAATTTAACTTTTAATTTTTTTATGATTAAAGTGATGTACACACCGTTGCATTTTTTAGTATTGTTGGCCACAAATACAAAACCAGTAATAAAAACTTGTAATTTTTTTTTATTGAATTTATTTTAGAATATGAACCAAAAATGTAAATATTTTTGTAAATGTTATTAAATATATAAAATATGTTCTTTAAATGCCTTTTTGGTTTAAAAAATTGATTATTTATAAAGAAATTATTTCTTGCAAAAGTATGAGTAAACATAAATGTGCAAGTGTGGCAAGTTACTTACTAAAATTCTGTAAGTACATTGTAGTCACCTAAAATGCTTTGATGGGTTACCTAAGCATTTAACAGGCTTTTCGTTGTGTTGTTTGCATAACCTTAAGTTAGTTTATGCACATTATAGTTGGGCCTTTAGGCTTCAGAAATAAAATATTTTTGCATATTTTTTAACCCCAACTTAATAAAAAGAGGGCAAGAAGCGAAAAATGTTATATTGATTTCAAACTGTTAAAATTTGTTTTTATTCTACAACTAAAACTTTGTACTAAAAGTAAATTTTTAATAAACCCAACATTAACTCGCACAAAAATTTAAATACGGAACTTTGACTTAAAACTTTATATTTTATATATATTTTGCCGAATTGAGTTTAATTAAAAATTTAAAGTCTATCAACATCGGAGACGGGAGGTCATTTAAATATCATGAGCTCAGGAAGAGCAGGGTTTGGCAAAAATTCTGTAAAAATATTTATTGTCCTGTTTGGGAATAGTACAACCACTACCAAAATAATTGTAGAAATCTTGTTTTGCTTCATGCAATTGGTTAAAAATGTCATCTTGTTTAAAGGGCTCAAAAACTCTTCCATTTTGAAACAAACCACAACAAGTGGAAAAAATGTATAACTAATTATGTTATTCCATTTGTAATTTCTACAATATTCATTTCCGACCCTATAAAGTATATACATATATTCTGACTTCTTATGCACAGCGAAGACGATTGAGCGATATCCGTCTGTCCGTCAGAGTAAGGGTTGAAATCAACTTTGCCGAGGCACTAGATCAGCTAGAAAAAATTTAAATATGCCAATCGATCAGATATAGTGTTAAAAGAGGTGCTATTGGAAATAAGCAAGATCGGTTCAGGTTCTTCGGCGCAGCGGACAAAACACCACGCCTTCCTCTAATTTTCCATAGCATTTGGAACAATGAAGTAACTCTAACCAAAAAACACAAATATATGGGGCGGTAGAAAACTTAAAGTTAGGAAAAAAATATCAAATGAAAAAATTGTCGCTCGTCCATATTTTTCGAGTTACGGGCCTCTGAAATTTTCTAAATTTTTAAAATATCAATATGGATATGATTTTAAAGCTTTTAAAGAGATCTTTAATTAAGTACTATAATTTTTTAAAAATGCTTAACCTCTTAAGAGCCGATGGCATTTTTATGTAAATTTTTTTTTAATTCTCTGTCACCTTTTTATTTGTTTTTTTTTATTGGATAAATGGTGAAGGGTATATGATATTTGGCATAGCATTCTATGTTTATTGGATAAATTGATGCTAATCAGGCTTTTGACTAGATGTCTGTGAAAGCTTAACTACAGGCAGCTTATCAGATTAAGAAGAAACTAAATCTGTTGTCATTAAAATTAAATCGTTCATTCCTGTGTCTCCACTTATATTGTATTACTGTTCATCTGACATAAAAAGCCATTACAAAAGCTTGACATATATTTTTAGGCGTTACAGATGTTATAACAAAAGCTCGATAATCTTTACACTATTGTTGATGCCAGACATACCAATAAAAGAACCATGAATTGAATAAGATTTTTGTTTTATTTTTTTCTTTTAATAAAAGTTTTAAAAGTAATTTAGGTATTGCGTTATATTTTTTATATTTAAAACTGCTTCGTTAGTAATTTTCTAGAATTCATATCATTTTAATACAGTATTCTTCTTTTATACAACTTTATCCTTGCTCCACAATTTTAAGAACTTTGAAATGTACAATGTTTTGCAATTTCTTGCACTTTTACTTTGATGATTTATAAACATTAAAAAGCGTTGCATACTTCAAGGAGTACTTGCATTTTTTTAATCTGAGCATTTAAGATTTATCGTTAACATGCATTTTATTGAAAAAAGCGTAAACATATAAATATTTTTTGCACAACATTTAATTAAAGTTTAAAAATTTTGTCAAAAACATACAAATTTTTTAAAAGTTTTAAAATTAAATTAATAGCTTTTAGGCATTTTATTTATATAAAATTTAATTAAATTTACTAATAAGTTTATGTGGCCTAAAAATTGCCTCTAAAACAATTTGTTTAAAATACGCTGCTTTGTGGTCTAGTTTAAGGCGTTAATTAAAATTATTATACAAACAATTTTTACATATTTTTTAGCCCACAGCCGTTTTTTTTTTTTTTTTTTTTTGTTAATTTATAATGGCCAATTTTTGTATTTGATATTCTACATTATTTATATGGTCACCATTTTGTTAGAGAGTTATTGAAAACAACTGTTGCATACTCATTGTACTTAATTATGGTTTTACAAATGTACATGTTTGTTAAGTGAAAAGTAGCATACTTTATGGCATAAAAATGCATTTGTAATATAGATTTTCTTTTGCTTCTTTATAACTTATGTAGCATATTGTTTAACCAACCATTAAGTTGGCAAACGTACCTACATTTACATATATATATATTCTTTAGATTTATATTCTTTTTAACTCCCAGCTTTTCGTTTTTTGCAATTAAATTTGTTGCCTACATTAAGGGGCAGCTCTTAAAATAAAATAGCCCATTTTTTATCCATTGTTCTTTTAGCATTTTGCGAAATGTACATTTAATTTTTTAATCACAAATTCGTACCATATTTGCTGGCATATAAAATTATAATTTTATTTCTGGCTGTTCGCTTGAATGAATTAAAATTCACAACTGGTATATGGTGGATTTTGGTGGCTCAGTAAACTACTTTGCATATAAATCATTTACTAAATTTTTAAATGAATTATGTCTTTAATGTAGGCCACAGTTGCAAAAAAATTTATATATAAAAAAGCAATCAGATTATCGATTTTAGTAAAAGGCAAAAAAGATTAAACACAAAATGATATTAGTTTAAAGTATACTTTTAGGTTAAAGAAATTTGCAAAAGTGTGGAGGGAAAATTTTTTTAATGCTTCCAGAGGCTTCTTAAGCTACTAACACTTTTTCTGTCTTACTAACGCAACTTGGCTACTTTCGCGATATTTTAGCATTTAGGGGTTTAATTACGAAAAAAAATCTTAGAAAATTATTTGCTTTTCATGTCAAAGCTGCACAAGTTTTCAGTTCATAATAAACCATTGTCTACTTTAAGGCAGTCATACCATTAACATTTTTTTTTTTTTGCTGTCAAACATGATTTTACTTTAACTTCATGTTAAATATTTAACTTCATATCAGTCTCTTTATTAACTTTTTTCTGCTTGTCTTAAATTCCAAAACCATATTCAACTAATTAAGATAAGTACCTAACAATGGCAGCATACTTTTAGGCATTGCATTATAATCATAAAAAAAATTAATCAATTTATTTTTTTGAATTTTTCTTTACGTCTTATTAGTTTATTTTTCCAAAGCCTAAAATACCCTCAATTTTCCACTAATAAAATTTTTTATACTCTACTTTTTACTGTTTTTTAATCCCTAAAAGTATGCTTTATTATTTTTTTTTTCTTTTCTTGATGTTCTTCCATATCTTTTTAGGTGAAATTATTTTACAATACATCAGCTTTTATAAATCTGAAATAATAAACTCATTATTCTGCAGAAGCTATTTTTAAAGTTTTAAGATTTATCTAAGAATTAGGTTAAACAAAACTTGTACGCTTAAAAAGGAATTAAATTTGAACAGAAATTTTTATGAAAATTCATGCAAACTGGTTTTAACAAGATTCTAGCATGAGACCTTTTAGAATTTCATAGAACACAACTGAGGAATGTAATGGTAAAAGAAGACTTTATTTGATCATTTTAGGTTTTACAAAATGAAAATATTTTTTATTTTTCATAGACAACATTTTACCTGTTAATTTTGCAATAATCTTGAGACACCCTTTTTATTATCCCGACCAACATTAAAGTCTTAACAATTCCTTTCAGTGTTCAGCCACATGTAAAATAATGCTTAAACAACTGATTTTCGCTTTTAGCCTAATTGCATATCAAAAATTATGTCAAATATAATTTCCTTCGAATTAAAGCTGGCTTTGAGTACAAGTTGATGGTGGAAGAAATTGTTGTGTACGATGAATTACTTCTTAGAAGACGTTTAAGCTAAATCACTCCTTATATTTACAATGAATTATTTTTTGGTTGTTTTAAGCAATAATTGACATAAAATCTTTGGTTGGTTTAAGGTTTTTCACAAAGGCAAAAGAGAAACAGGGCCTGGCATCATATAAAGATTGCGAAGGGCAACAGTGAATATGAAATTATTTTAAGAATATTTAGACGCAGCAAAAATAATAGTATTGGGTTTCCTTTCCGATTTAGGTTTTTCTATAAGTAAAGATTCTTAAACTAAGCTCTTGCAATGAGTCGATATAAACATCCTGTGATATAAAATTATCGAATTCCTTAGTTCTAAAAGGAAGAAAGTTATTCATACGTACAAAGTTTTAAATATAAAATATTAACAATTTACTTTTATGAGTAACCGACAAATCTATTTTAAGTTTAACTTTTAAAAATAAGAGAAAATTATTACCCAGGACTAATGCAATTTTTATTTAATAAAAATATATTTGTAAAGACATAAGAACCGATTACTTTTTTGAGTAGTCGGCGTTTTTTTTAATTTTGGCAAACCTTTTTATGAGTTAAACTTCTTTAAAGTACATCTAAGACATATTTTTTAAATTACTACTTCTTCGACCATCAAGTTATAAATTATTTTGATAAGTAACCGATTAAACTTTGCAAACATGTTTTTAGTGAATCACTTAAAGAGGAATTTTCTATATAATTTAATAATTAAACAGTTTAGAAATATTAATAACATCTTGAAATTATTAAACAGTCAAATAAACATTTTCAAACGTTTTAAAAACCGACTACTTTTTTGTATCAAATCCATTATCTCTGTAACTGGCCCAAAATTCTTTAACGACTAATGGGACATTTTTCAATATTAACAAACTAATTCTATATAAATTAGTTTAAAATATTGCAAAACAAACACACAAATATTATGTGATATTTTAGGTAACGAATACTTTTTCGATTAATCGGATTTTTTTAATCGTCCAAATTTATTTTAAAAAAATTTTCTGAAAAAGGTGAAGAGGGGTGGGGGGGGGTTATGGTAATCGCTATCTACTACCTATTTTTTATGCTTAAAAACATCTTTATTTAGCAACATTTTTTATGCTAACGTTTTTTTTTTTTTGAGTAATCGGTTTTTTAATCTACAACACTTTTTTTATAAATTCAATCCTTTAAAAAAATTCAGACAATTTAATTCTTAAAATAATTTTTATAAATAAAAATGTACGTATCACTTTAGTTAATATTTTTTTTTTTCAAAGTAACCGGTTTCTCTTCTCCTGGATCATTTCGTTTTTTTTTTTTTTTTTTTTTGAAATTCTATCAAATATTTGTTTAACATATTAAATTTTTTTTTAAAGATAAATTTATCTTAACTTAAAATTTTTTTAATACAGCATAAAATTTAGCACATGAGTAACCAAGTAATCGAATAATTTTTAATGTTTTGTTATTATAATATAATTATTATAATTATTTGATTTGCAAAGTTTTTTGAAGAAAAAAAATATATTTTTTACAAACTAATAAATGATTACTTTTTTGAAGTAATCGGTTTTTTGTGATTTTATTATATGTTTGTTATTATTTGACAACACTTGGAAAATGATTTTAAATGTTAGTGAAATTTAAGATAGAAAAGAACAATATCACTTTTGTGATTACTCGAATAATTATGAGTAATCGCTTAATTTTCCTTGAAAAATAATTCTCTTGCGGAAAGAGAACTGTGTCGAAAAATATTTGGTTAACTGTTAAATTTTTTTTTTTTTAATTACAAAATTTCATTTAAAACATATTTAAAGGTTTTTGTTTTTTTTTTATTTTATAATTTATGTAAATAAATTTCTTATATAATTTTTTTTTAATAATTTTTTCGTATTTCATGCCATTTAGTCATACAACTATTAAATTGAGACTTCATCAATATTTGTATTTAGATGAGACCAAAGATTACATGCAAATAGTTACTAAGCGAATTGTCCTTAACCCCCTTTTTCTACCCCTCTGAATAACACTCATTTGTTATAAAACAACTTGCACGACAAGTGTAACCAACAATGTATTTTTAAAAATATGTTATGCAAAAGAAAAAACAAAAAAGAAATTAATTTTAGCTGTAAGATAAATACTACAGAACATGCAACTGAAAAATAAGTACATAAATGTGAGGTCAACAGCCTTAAAGTATGCTGGCTTTTCTTTACTTATTTACATTTCACGTGTACCTTTAAGCAAACACTGATGTTTCTTTGCAATAAGTAAAATGAACAAGTGTCTAGGGTACACAACAAAAAAGGCAAACAAAATACAACATACAAACCACATGTGAATAAAAAACATTCGTTTCCTTTGTTTCGTCAATGTTATTTGAACACAATACCCTCATGTATATTTATTCTTTTCTAATTCTTTGTCTTTTTCTTAATATTTTATTTTATTAACACTTCAATGCATTTGCTCTACTTTTAGGCATCAATCAACAGATGATCAGGATTTTGATTTGGTCTCAATCTCAAATCTAAGTGATACCTACAGAAAAAATAATTTAATATTTCGTATATGGAATTTTAAAAGAAAGGTATGTATGTACGTTGGCTTTGCTTTTTAATATCGAAATAATGATTTTTGGCTTCAGAGCAAAAATAAATAAAAATGTTTTCGGTATTTTTCTTTTTTGTCTTTTATTTATTTGATTGTTATTTGATGCTTTAGAAAAAGTCTTCACATTATTTGGATAAATTTTGGCAACATCACGATACTAATTATGCCAAATTAAATAGTGGAAATCAAGTTGAGAGGTGAGTAGAAAAACAAAAACGCGTGGGAAGTGCAATAAGGAAAAGGTGTAAAAGGTAAAGTTTGGGCACATAAAATCCGTCTTACGTTAAACTTTGATGTACTCAACTGACAAGTCAGTTAAAATACATGTTTTCTTATGAGCGTTGTCACAATCAATACGTGTCCGTCAGCTCAAAGTACGAAAGTTGGTCAACTTTTAACTTTTGACGTACGTTGAACACTTTGACAGTTATCAACTGCCTCTTCTTCTTTGTTTTCTTCTAACTCTTGCTGTATTTCAATTACTTTATGTGATTTTAATAAAACAATTTTAGTGGCAAACAATAATATACAAATTTAATTAAATTAGCAAGTGAATAAAATACAAATTAAATTTAAAAGTGAATAAAAATAAAGAGCTAACTTTGATTTAACATCCGTCAGCAAAGTATTTATTGTGCCAACCCCATCCGTCGGTACTTTGACTTCAATTGAATACGTCAAAGTACAACGTTTGGCCCCATAGTGTATATATATTCTGAGTCCTTATATTGGGTGCTTTTTAAGCCCGATAGAGCTTTAAATTTTTAAAAATAACACTAAAAAGTAAATTTTGATAAAAAATGTTTTTTTTTAGAATTTTCATTAAACTCAAGCGAATTATTATGAATAGACTTACGCTTTAATAACACTATGAAATCATTCTTTGAAAATCAGTCATCAATTCGAGCCACTTATAGACGACTTCGTTATTTTATGGTGCGCATAATCGTTCGTCTAAGCAAGCCATCCGTCAAACTGTGGATAGATTTCGTACCACACCCTCTCTAGAGGATGCAGTAACACCAACACGTCAAATTTATCGATTCGTCGTCGGCCGCAGAAATAAGGGCTCTGCCCGTCCACTACGTGAAAAATTTTGCACAAGGATCTTAGCCTACACCCGTATAAAATACAGCTAATACAGGACTTAAAAACACGAAACCATTATATGCGTCGCTTTTTCGCCGTTTGTGCTCTAGAACAGTTAGTAACTGACCCATTGTTTTATCGCCAAATTGTGTTTAGCGATGAGGCTCATTTTTTGACTTAACGGGTTCGTTGATGAGCGAAATTTCCACTTATGGAGTAAGACCAATCCACAACATACCCTACAGACTCCGCTGCATCCAGGAAAATGCACCGTTTGGTGTAGTTTACACGCGGGTGGCATCATCCGACCTTATTTCTTCAAAAGTGAGGCCGGATACCACGTTACGGTCAATAGAGATCGTTACCGTACCATGATTAATAATTTTTTTGTTAGAAAAAATAGATGACATTGATCCGGACGAAATGTGGTTTTAACAAAATGGCGCTACGTGCCATAAGGCGACCGCAACCATCGAGTTATTAAAATCCAAATTTCGCGATAAGTTGATTTTAATAAATGGACCTGTCGATTGGGCTTCAAGGTCGTGCGATTTGACACCTCTCGATTATTTCCTGTGGGGCCACGTGAAGTCACTTATTTGTGGTAATAAACCAGCAACAATTGACGCTTTGGAGGCCAACATTGTTCGTGTTATTCACGACATACTGCCAGCAGTACTTGAAGAAGTGACCCAGAATGCGCTTCGTCGTGAGCAGGCGCGGTGACCACATGACCAAAAGCCTTTTAAAATTTAATTTTTTGTGTTATTTTTTCCAATTTATTGGGCTTTAAAAACACCCTTTACTTAGCCTAATCAATTGGGCGATGTGTGCTGTCCATCGTTGTTTGGGTTGAAATCTACTTGGCAAAGAGCAAAAGATTATTTAAGTAATCCATTCGATCAGACATAGTTTCAAAAATGTTTCTTTTAAAAATCAGCAAGATCGGTAAATGTCCTTCCAGGCAGCGGGAAAAATACCACGCCTTCCTTTTATTTTTTCATATCATTTGGAACAAATCTTACTTAGTGAAGTTACTCCAATAAAAACAAAACAAATATATGAGCCGATAAAAAAGTAAAAAATAAGAAAAAACATCAAGTAAAAAAAATTATACCCGTCCATATTTTCCGAGCTATGGACCTGTCAACTTTCCGTAGAAAAGAACGATTGTGCACAATGTTTTTAAGACATTAATATGGGTTTCATTTGAAAGCTTTTAAAGAGATATTTCCGGTAATGCTAAAATTTTTCAAAAATGCTTAACCCATTAACAGTCGAAGACATTTGTATAGTATAGTTTTAATTTATTTTTATTTTTTTTAATTCCCTATCATTTTTGATTAGAGTAACTTCACTTAACAAGTTTAGCGTATACAATGAAGGGTAGGTAAGATTGGGCACAGCCTTAATATATAAAATCCTGGCTTATTGTGAATAAAAAAATATTATTTAATCAAAAGTAACCGATTAAATTTTGAACACATATTTTATAATTTTATTTTGCTGCAATTTTGTTGACAATTATTATTTTTTAGTGATTTTTACAAAATGCTGTTGTAAAAGTAACCGATTATTTTTTTAAGTAACCGAAAATCATTTTTCATTCTTTTAAGAATCAAATAGATTTGTTAACATTTGCATTTTTTCATTTTAACAAATTAATTTTTCTTAATTTTTTTAACAAATCACCTGATTATAAGTTAAGTAACCGCAACTTTTAAATTATTTTATAAGAAAATCAAAAATGTTAGCAACAAAGTAACCGATTACAATTTGAATAAATATTTTTAATTAAGCGTAAACTTTCAATTTCTTGCTTTAATAATTTTAGATATCTAAAAATTTTCTTAGATCTAAAACGTAATCAATCCTCACGATTTGCTATTGGAACATAATTTTTTACTTCCACTGATATTTTTGTTGTGGTCGATAATAATTTTTATTTTAATTAATTAATTTTTTGGCTTCTTAGTATTTTTAAAACACTAATGTGATATGGATGTTCGTCATAAAAACAAAAAGCGGTTTACTGAGAATAAAGAACCTATATCGTGTTTAAAAATCGAGCCACTTTAACGCTTTCTTTAAGGTTTTAAGGAATAATGTTTTCAGTCTATCGAGTACCGAATTAAATAACCATTTCAACAACATCAGCAGCTTGCTAGGTGCCAGCAATATTTAAAAAAAAACCGGTTATTTATATATCCCGTTGCTGTATTAAAAGTAACCGCTTATTTCTATATGAAATCAATAAAGTTAAATATCTTTTAGCTTTACGCGCAACTGGTTACTCTTAAAGAAACAATTTAGGTCGTATTTGACTCAACTACAACTTTAGAAAATTTTAAAAAATTTTAAGACTAACCACCAAATTATTAAATTAACTGATAAACAATTTCGCCTAAAGAATAAATAAAAATAAAATTTTTCTTTACAGTTACTCGGATATCCAATTACAAAATTTGGACGTCAATAATCTTTTATTAACATCCGGCCATACCAAAGAAACAACTGTTAACTATGTACCCAGTCGAGTACCCAGTTCAAGAGCTAGTTCGTCTCTCGACCTTGAATGGGAACATGAATACAGTCAAATAAGACACTATAATCAACAGCTTGAAAAACAAAAAGCCCTTATGCAACCACAACAAAATCACAATCAATTGAGTATGATGGGCGGCTTAACTAAAGATGAAACATCAGCCGATGAATCTTGGCAATATATGAATCAAGATGAAGACCAATCTATGGCCTCATTAAGTTCACTAGGACCGGTCACTGATTCAATATGTGCAACGAATATAAATAGAGAACGTTTCAATGAAAAGAAAAGTTTAATCAAATGCTGTAGTCGTAACCTTAAGGCTGGATCTATAACAAGAAATTCTTCACACAACTCCTGGTCACATATATCCACACCCGAATCCTTAGAATGGGACATAGATGAGGATCAACAGCAACAATTGAAAATGGAAGATGACAGTTTGGATCATGAAACCTTAAAGTTGTTGTATCAAATCGAACAGTTGAAAAATCGTGTTTTATATGAAACGGGTGAGGGCTTGTATGACATTCTGGATAATGGAGAATTTGCTTGTGTACGTAATACACGATTTGCCACAACAAACACTTTAGTCAATACAAATTTTCTTCATACCCTAGGTGATAGTGATGGAGAAAATGCTAATTATAGTTGATTAGTAAATTAAGATTAAGAGGAAAATAAAACACAAAACTGAATATTTTTTTAAGAATTATAAATGTTAATTTTTTGAAATCTTAACTAAACACTAACATACAATTATAATTTGTTCAACTTAAACGAAATACAGAGGAGAAAAAAGTATAAAAATCTCTCAGAGAGAAATAGACAAGTGCCTCGCTCCAGACAACAAAAATTCTTTAAAAGAAAATTGTTTTATTTAAAGATTATTTACATTTATTTAAATTTTTAAATTAAAGCAGCTTATTTTACATGGTATTGTAAATACAGTGGTGATCAAAACATTGCATCTGATTTCTACACTGTCAATTTTTTTTATAAAACTTGAACCTTTCTACATAAAAAAAGGAATTTGGAGGGTCCTTCTAAAGCTTCATTGGCATCCTAATGCGACGCATTTGTTGCTGACCATCATGGCGAAGATGATTGTTCAAACAAATGGGCTAATGGCGAAGAGATGTTGTAGATGATAAGACAGCAGAAAAGAAGCAAGAGGCAAAAACAGAATAAAGAGCATCATAGAAAAGAGAAAAAAAAACAACAAAAGAAAGAAATCAAGAGATCAAGAGAAGAGAAAAAAAAAGAAGTTATTAAAGAAAAGAAAACATAAAGAAAAGAAAATAAGAGAAAAAAAAGAAAATAAAAGAAAAGTGTAGAAAAGAAAATAATAGAAAAGAGAGGAAAAGAAAAGGAAAGAAAAGTAAAGCAAATCACAGAAAAGAAAATAAAAGAATAAAAAAGAAAAGAAAAGAAAAGAAAAGAAAAGAGAAGTTAAGAAAAGGATAAAAAGGAAAAGAGAAGAAAATAAAAGAAAAGAAAATAAACGAAAAGAAAGCAAAAGAAAAGAAAAGAGAAAAGAAAAGAAAAGAAGAAAATGGAAGAAAATAAAGAAAAGAAGGATAAGGATAAGGAAAATGTAATAAACGAAAAGAAAAAATGAAAATTAAAAAAAATAAAAGTGCTTAAAGAGAGTCCAACAAGATAACATACGAAAAAATAAGAAGCGAAAGTTAAGCCAAAACAAAAAACAGACACAAAAATGATTAAAAAAAGGAAAATAAAAGAAAAGAAAAACTGCAAAGTAAAATGAAAGATCTGAAAAAACCGAATAGAAAAGGAGTGAAATGAAATTAAATAAAGAAAAGAGAAAATAGTATAGGTGCTAAAAAAGAAGAGAAAGAGAGGAGTAAACTTTTTACTTTCCAATCAGTGTTACTATAATTTTTCCTTCAAGTCCAGCATAAAAATTCTTTTTATACCCTGCAGCACAAAAAGTGGAAAAAGTGTGTAACTAATTTTGTAGTTTCTACAATATCTTCAATAAAGAATATATATTCTGGGTCCTCATGCATAGCGAAGTCGATTTAGCGATGTCCGTTTTTCGGCCCGTGCTAGTGTTGAAATCAACTTTTCCGAGGCACTAGCTCAGTTAAAAAAAAAAAAATTAAATATGCCAATCGATCAGATATAGTGTCGAAAAACGTGCTATTGTATATCAGCAAGATCGGTTCAGGTCCTTCGACGCAGCGGACAAAACACCACGCCTACCTCTAATTTTTCTATATCATTTTAAAGAATGAAGTAACTCCAATCAAAAAAACAAATATATAAAGCGATAGAAAATTAAAAAATAAGAAAAGAAAAACACCGAGTGAAAACATTGTTGGCCTTCGCCCATATTTTCCGATTTAGGGGCCTCTAAAATTTTGAAAATTTTTAAAATATCAATATGTGTATCATTTTAAAGCTTTTAAAGAGATCTTTAAGGAAATACTAAAAAATTTTAAAAATGCTTAACCCATTAAGAGACGATGGCATTCTTATGTATTTTTTTTTTTAATTTAATTCTCTGTCACCTCTATTTTTTTTATTGGAGTTACTTTACTTAACTAGATTTTGATAAATGGTGAAGGGTATATAAGATTTGACATAGCCGAATATAGTACTCTTACTTGTTTTCTATTAAAAATCATTTTTTTGTTTAATTATTTCTAACAAATTAATTTAGTTTAATTCTACATATAAATAAGCAAAACAAAACTTCGGGATCCTTTTAACTCTCTGTTTGTCAGCCGATTATGTTGATTGTTTCAGATATTTCGGTTCCGTATTTAAAAAACAAAGAACTCCTTAAATTGCTACCATTACACATGCAAAAAATTCAGCAAAATCAGCAAAGAAAAAAATCCTTTAAAATAAATTTGGTCGAATTTTGATCACAAGACGAACTCTAGTGAATATAAATGTATTGAAGCATATAATTATAGTAGAATCTAGTTGATTATAATCACAGTATTGCCAGCATGCGATAAAAAACGAACTGGACGTGATAGCCCAACATTGTTGCCAGATTCGAATTCAGCGCACCCAGATTAGCTAAAAAACATGCTTCATTTCCCCAGTAAAAATTGTTTGCCAGTGTTATTAATAGATTTCCCATTCAAAACAAAATCTATTTCGCCACTAGATTTTTTCCAACTTATACCGCATTTAGACAAGGCAATTTTTCATGAAACTTGCATGAAATTTTTGCTTGTTGGTGAAGATAGAGGAGTAAGTAATATGGTATTACTGGGATTTTGAGGGTATATTATTTTTGCTTATGTTTATTTTTTAAAAACGCATATCGCTGCAACTTAAATAAGAAATTGAGAAAAAAATGCCTCAAAAAATTGCATAGTGTAAATCTGGACTTAGATGATAGGATACTAGTTGCATGAAATTTTTTGAGTAATTCCTTGACACTGGCTTTCAACTGATTTTGTTCTGTGATTTTAGCAGAAGTTCGTATATTTGTTTGTAAATAACGAATATCAAATCAAAAGTAAAATTTCAAAAAGCCGAAGGCCTTAAAAACTTTTTAATTAAAAATAGTATTAAAAAATGGCATCTAATCAAACTGGTAACTATGGTTTGTTAAACGTTTCTCGAGTAAAATACTTAAAGAACTAAAAATTAAATTTTTAAAAATCTTTCTTTAACCAAAAAAAATTTTATACGCTTTTTACACTGACTAACATCTCAGCGAAAGGCATGGAAGATGTAAAAAATGTAAAACATTCGTTTACATTGACAACATCTAACATCTACGCATAGTTTTTAGCAGTAAAAATAAGATTTAAAAAAATAGATTTCGAGGACATATTAATAATTGGTTTAGTTGTGACTTTAAAAGAACAAACTCAGTTATTAATGCGATGGATTAAAATAATGAAATATCATCCTGAAAGAAGAAGATGAAGAAAAGTTTTAAGTGCACATAAGACTGTTTTTAGGTCACAACACACCGGATTATGAACATTTATTTTAATAAATACTTTAATTTTCAAAAGCCGTTGTGGAACATTTTGGAGAAAATTTCCAAAATAAATAAAAAATATAAAATTAAAATTTTTATTTTTTATTAAATGATTTTTTATTCACCGTTTTTACGTAATTAAAAATGCCAAAGAAATAAATATTTCTTTTATTGTTTTTTTTTTTTAATTTATTAAAATGTACTTTAATTTATTTATGTATATTTAAATTTAAAAACAAAATCTTATGTGTGCCGCTCATTTATTAATATTTTCAACGCTATTTTATCAGTGATGCCACCAGAATATTGAAATTGTTGTCATTTTTCTAATGATCATACTAAAATTATCAAAAAATGTAAGGAGGAACAAAATGAGATAGGAACATATTTTAAAGATGTTGATTTTTAGCCCTGTGTATTTCTTAAAGGAAGATGTTAACATCTTCGCAAATTGATGGTAGATATTAGGTGTTGATCAGTGTAAAAACACTATTAACTTAAAAAAAAAACTTTAATAATAAGATAAATCTTTACATATGGTAACACTGTTTCTAATACTTTCATATATCATATTAATACGAAGCATATCGACGGCCACAGGTTGACAACATGATTTTTAACATGTTTTTTGTATTTTTCAGAAACTTTATTACCCTGTTGCTGAACTGTGTTAGAAGTAAATAAAAACATTATTAGAAGATATTTTTTGTGGGATGATGTTAAAAAACAAAGCTGTTGAAATTATTTTTCATAAAAAAAAAAAATCAAAACAAATAATAACCCGATTCGACTTAAGACTTGTCAACCTGTGACCGACGTTATACAATACAATAAATAGACTATTTGTTTGTGTTTTGTGAAAAGCAATACTCCAAAGAATTAATTCAACTGTGCAAGAGTATTATTCCTTCTAGAAGTACTCCAAAAATAATTACATTAAATTACAACGTTTAAGTTCTTTAGCGCTTAACTGAACGATCTTTTGTACTCTAATTATTCTGTAGAGTCTCGGGAGCAAAAAATTTTAAAGATGGTAATGACTTGCTCACTTAAGCAGTGCGCGATGCACTTCACATATCCCTTTTAATTATAATTTATTAGATTATTAATTTACATTTATTGTGCTTAATTTCTTGAAACATAAATATTTTCTGATATTCTCATGAATTATAACGGTTCTAAAACCGTTATAATTCATGCGGTAAAAAATGTAAATTTACAACTTACACTGAAATATTTATATTTAAAGCAATCAAGCATAATTTACGTTAATTTACATAAAAAAGATTCCAAAGATATTTAGTTTTTAGAAATACACTTAAACTTAATTAAAAAGGAAAACATTTTTACAGAAAAAAACATTTTAATTATTCAAATTTTCCTTAGAATAAAACCTTTAGAATTCTTAAATTTTTAAGGAAATATAACTACAAACAAAAAAGCATCAAATGATATTATAATTAGAATTAATAAAACAAAAATGTAAAAGAAAAGAAATATTTATTAAAGAAATATTATTTATATAAATAAGGAAATTATCTATGGAAACAGAAGTAATAAATAAAATATTTTAAAAAAGTTAATGGAAATTTAAATTTCAGTAGTTTTACTGCGCAGAAAAAGAGAAAGAAATGAATTTTGGAAAAATAAAAAGTTAGAGAAATTGTAATTTCTAACAATTTAAATTTCTAAGAGGAACAAAATGTAAATATTAAAGTTTTGCATTTAATGCATTTTATAATTAGTTATAATTTTTTTTTGCTGTTAAACACTTTTAAATTAAGAAAAAATATGAGGAACGAAGTGGAATCGGTACAAATTATACAATTTAAAAAAATAACCAACATTATTTAGGTTTATCAGAAACAAATGAAATTAAAATAGGTAACTAAGTTACGAAATAAAAATTTTTTAACCACTAACTAAAAGTAAGAAAATGGAATTATGAGAAACATACTAAAAATTTGCATAAAAATCACAGAGTTATTGTTTATTTATAGACTTTTTATACTGACTTAGATCTCAGAGAAACGCATGGAAGATGTAGAAAATGTGAAACATTCATTTACATTGACAACATTTAACATCAACTATCAACCCAGCTTTCAAAAAACATTTAATTAAACGACGCATGATTTTAAGTAGTAAAAAAATAAGATTTAAAAAATGGATTTCGAAAACACATTAATAATTG
Source organism: Cistogaster globosa (assembly GCA_937654795.1). Classification (NCBI taxonomy): domain Eukaryota; kingdom Metazoa; phylum Arthropoda; class Insecta; order Diptera; family Tachinidae; genus Cistogaster; species Cistogaster globosa. The sequence goes on along the minus strand of OW569404.1, from coordinate 7,162,867 downwards.
GAATAATTATTGTGACTTTGAAAGAATAAACTCAGTTATTAATAAAATGGATTGAAACAATGGAAACCATTCTGGAAGAAGAAAATGAAACAAAGTTTTTTGTGGGTGGAACAAAATGAGATGGAACATCTTTTAAATATGTTGATCAGTGCAAAAATGGAACAACATGGAAATGAAACAAGAACGAAAACAAACTTTGCTGTTAATAAAATTAAGATTTTTTTACTTTAAAAGTCTAGATGAGCAACATATTCAAATATATGTAATCCAAGAAAATTTTAATTCTACCAGCGTCTACTTTTTCTTGTTTTCTTTGGAAAACGTCCACATACATTTAAAAATTATTTTTCTTTGTAAAAATTAAATTAAAAAATGAACCCAAGCCGAAAAAGTAAATTATAATTGATTTATGTATGAAAATCCACGGTTCAACCCCTGGCTAGGGAAGAAATTAAAAAATAATTTAAAATTTTAATTTGAATTTAGTTTATCTTTAATATATGAAAAATAAAAGCAGCTGATATTATTTTAAATTATTTATAAAAACAACTGGGTTTTACAGTAAAAAATACACATTATTGGAACGAAATGGAATTTTCTGAAACAAAGCAAAGCGAAAAGAAAACTTACATTAATTGCGATGTTAGTACCGAATCTTTTTCTAAATTGCTTTAACCGCAACCAGATAAAAGTGAACTTGATTTCATTTTGGAAGGCGTAGAAATTGTTAGTCACTGATGTGCTTTTGGTGAAATTCTAGTTCTAACGTCTTTGGATTCCTAAGTAAGTAGAAAGTATTCTACTGCCTATTCTACTACCTTTCTTCATCATCAAATTTCAGCGAGTGGCTTAAAACGACTTAACAAAAATGGGCTGCTTTTTCTAGATATAAAGTTGCCAATATAATTGAATCTTTAGCTGCTCCTGACAAAAACTGCTTTGATACTCTTAATCAAAGAAAATGACTACAGCAAAAATATTATCTGATCTAGATCGATAGTGATTTATTGGCGACCGTATGCTAAAATTTTCGATAATGTTTTCAACAAACTGGAGCAGAGCAGGTTCGAAACCCACCCTCCGCTACAGTACTGTATTAATAGGACAGTGAATAAATGCAATAGAATAATTCATTCTGCAGGTACTATCGAAAATCGAACTCAAAATTCCACGGTGTATCATGGACAATAATTTAAACTACATTTTTAATTAAAATATAATTAGGTTTAATATTTTATTTAATATTATTTAATAATAATAATTTTTTACACACAGAAATTTCGTTCGTTGCTTAGATTTTTCCCAAAAGAAAAAATACTTAAAATCTAAACTAAAAAAACAAGCAATTAAAAACGTTCGATTTAAATAATAATTATAATCGTTAAAAAGAAAAAATATGGCAAAATATCTTAAATTTAACGAAACATGGCATCCATTTTGTTTTTCAGCTGAATAACAAAGAAAAATTGTTAATGGAGTCTTAAAATATTTAAAATAAAATAAGAAGGAAATCAATAAATTAACCAAAAATTTTGTTTTTCAATCTGCCCAGCAAACCAGGTTGCTCAGGTTCAGCTTGAACCTCAATTTGCTAAAAGTAAAAAAAGGAAAAATTATTGTTTTCTTAATGAAAAAAAAATAAATATAAAAGAAATCTTACTCCAATTTGATCTATTTGCTTTTCGTTTTGTGTAGGCTGGCGTTGAGTAAAAGTGCCAGACAGATCTTCGACCTCAACTTGTTGTTGCTGTTGTTGTTGCTGCTGACCATATCCTCCGTGAGTATAGGAAGATGACGATTTAGCATAAGATCCCGAGACATCTTCAACTTGTACTTGTTGACCATAATCATCTTCAATTTGCACTTGCTGCTGACCATAATCATCAGCAGTCAGGGCATCGGCTTGCATTTGATTTCCGTGATTATAATGATGAGAATAGCCAGCAGATAGTTGAGCAGTTGGTATATTATATTCATATTCTTTTTTACTATAGCGACTTCTTGAACGATAACCTCCATAGCTGCCAGGTTGTTGAGTAGGTTCCATTTTCATTTGAGCGCCTGGTGGAGAGGGCAATACATATTTGGAGCCAACTACTCCGGGTTCATCATTATCCATATTTTCTTCATACACATTAGGAGGTTGATCACCTCGATCTTTGGAGATAACAGTTTTTGGTACAGCAGTGCGATTAGTGCTACCGGGACCATTTTGCCAGCCTCCATAGCCACCAAAGCTAAAAGGTAAACGGGCTTGACAGAGTAAATACAACTTACGCCGCCACTGCTTAAGTTCCTCTCCTTGCAAGGCGGTCTTACGTTGCAAAACACCATAACGTCTGCTCTCACTAGCAGCCCAGTGTTGGCAGTCCTGTTCCGTAGCGGTCTTCTTGTGCATGACATAAGTTATAAAGCGTAGTTCTTTTTCCCGGAAATCTTGCAATTGATTAAGATTCATTTGATAGTATTGAGCCAAGTGTTGTATGCGCTCGAATTCTTTTATTTGCCAGTCCTTGAGTTCCTGTGCTGTAATACCTATATTGGCTGCCAAACCATTAAACAACATTTCCTGTTTCTGCCAATTTCTTAAGTTATCCAAATTATAGCTTTTATCCTTGATGAAGCTATACAAACGATCTCTTTCTACCTTTTGCCAAGGTTCTACCTTAAGCAAAGAAGTTTTGTCTAATAAACCTTCCTTGTTCATTATGGCAATTTGCACTTTTTGGAAGGGAGCCAACTCCTCAAGAGAACAGCCATACATGCGGGTCAATTGTCTTTGGAAATGATCATCTTGTGCAATAAATTCTAAAAATTCTTCTTCAGTAATCGTTAGTTCAGCAGCGATAGTTCTTAATCTTTGTCTCTCCAGCTCTTTCCAGCCATTGTACTGGCCACTGTGACCGGAGCCGCTGTAATAGCCTTTAATCAAACCCAAATTACCTAAACGTTTAATTTCGTTTCTTATCCAACTCTGTACATCTTCGATGGTTACATGATATTGATCACAAATTCTGTTGAGTGTTGTTTGATCTTTGAGAATTTCCTGTTCCCATTGTTCTTGAGTTTTGTACGGATTTCTGCTAACCATTTGGTATAGGCGATCTTTTTCGTTCTTTTGCCATTCGGTTAGATTTTCGGTAACAATTTTTCTTTGATTTAATAACTTCTGCAATTCTTGTTTGTACCAATCAATGATTTGATCAACTGACAGCTGATACTGATGAGCCAAACGTTGCAAATATTCCCGATCATTGACTAATTGTCGTTCCAACTCTTCGATAGACCATTGCTGTTGGCGGCGCAATTTATCGTTTATTAATTGTTGAATATGGTTTTGTTCATGATTCTCCCATTCTTCTATGACCACTTTGCCATGAATAAAACCTTGAGGTACCAACTCTTGGGCAGCTTGTCTTAACCAGGTTTCAATTTCGTCAACACTTACATGATACTGTCTGGCAAATTGTTCCCAACGCAAACGTTCGTTTTTCAAATATTGTTCAAACTCTTGCCAAGACATTGGTCTTACTTGGGCTACAGCTTGCAAATGGGCCTTGGTTTGTTCCTTCCATATTTCTTCATTAGTAAACATACCCTGGCTGTTCCAGTTGTGAGGCTTGTTTGTAGAATAGGTTTCCAAGAATTCCCAATCGGATATCTTGTCATTTGGACCTCTGATCAATCCTAATAGTTCAAGCCTAGCACCTTCCTGCTCCACCCAGGATTCAATTTCTTCCGCGGTTACATGATAATCTTGTGCTATGCGTTGTAGCCTGGCCTTGTCACGTTTAATAAAAGCGTCCAATTCCTCAGTAGTAGCAGCCTTGTTTTGCTGTTTTAACCAATCTTGCAATCGCTCTCTTTCGATCTTTTGCCAGTAAGATAACTGTTCAACTTGTACAAGACCAGAGTTCTTTAATCTTTGCAGTTCATCTTTCATCCACTGTTCGATTTGTTGCACCGATACATTATATTCGTTGGAAAGTTTCTGTAATCTCTCTCTGTCTCTTCTCAATTGTTGCTCAAACTCCTTGTTTGTTATGTCTCTTTGTTGTTGCAGGCACAAGGCAATTAAACGTTTCTGTTCATCTTCCTGCCATTTGCTTAAATTTTCAACCTGTATTTCACCGTTGGTCTTCAAATTGAGGAGCTGTTCTCTAAGCCACTGTTCAATTTCGGCAACACTAACAGAGTATTGTTGAGAAAGTTGAGTTAAGTGATCTTTTTGCTTTTTCAATTCTACTTCGTACTGTACATAGTTCAGACGGTTATTTTCCCTTATCATTTGTTTAAGTCTTTCTAACTCAGCTACTTGCCAAGCAGAAAGTTTGGCAATTTGATCACCAGTCTCCTTTCTCAATCTCAAAAGTTCTCTGATCATCCATTCCTCTACATCCTTGACACTTACACGATAGTAGTCAGCCAGTTGATTTAAATGTTCCCGATCACTTCTTAATTTGTCTTCAAATTCCTTAGTGCTCCATTCATTTTTGTGTTGCTTTATTAGATTGATAATGTAATCACGTTCCGCTAATTGCCAAGCTTTTAATTTTTCCAATTCGAATTTACCCTTTTCTTTGAGATCTTGTATGACTTTTTGTACATATTCTTCAACCTCATTAACATTGACATGATATTGTCTTGCTAGGTTCATTAGGAAGTTTCTATCTTTTTGTACTTTTAATTTAAATTCTTCAACAGTGATGCCAGATTGTTGTTGCAATAGATTCAGTATACGTTGTTGCTGTTCCTTTTGCCATTGAGTCATTTTTTCAATATTTAATTTACCTTGTTGTTGCAAACGATTGACTTCACTTTGTATCCATTTCTCGATTTCTTCTACGGAAGTGTGGTACTGGAAGGCAGTCTTTTGCATATGATCCCGATCTTGTCTCAACACTTGCTCAAATTCTTCCACAGACCATTGTTTGTTCTGTTTTAATAAAGCATCCAAGCGTTCCCTTTCGGCTATTTGCCAAGCAGTAAGATTATGAATTTGCAATTGACCTTCATCGCGCAATCTAGCTAATTCTTTCTTCATCCATGATTCAATTTCCTCTACTTGTATTTGATAATCTCTCGCCAATTTTTCCAATAATTCACGATCTTGTCTTAATCTTTGCTCCAATTGTTCGGTGGATTGGTATTGTTCTTGAGTAATGCGTTCTAAATAACGTCTTTCTACTTCCTGCCAGTTGGTTAACTTTTCATTGGGTTTTAACAAACCCATGGCTACAAATCTTTGTTCCTCATTCTTCACCCACTGCTCGATTTCTTCAATTTTAACGTTATGTGTCATGGCCAAGGCTTGCAATCTGGAACGATCTTCTAATAACCATTTATGGAATTCTTCTACGGTAAAGTCACGCTCTTTAACCATATTAGTCAGGTTGCCTCTCCATTCCGTTTGCCAATCCTTCAATTTTTCCAATTCCATCAAACCTTCAGTGTGCAATCTTTGGATTTCCTTTTTGATCCATTCTTCGATTTCTTCAACTCGTACCTGATGTTGATGAGCCATGCTATAAAGATGAGTTTGATCATTTTTAATTTTCTCTTCCAATTCCTTAATGGAAAGATTATTTTGTTGTACCAAATTCATAATGCGCTCGCGTTCAATCTTTTGCCAGTTATTTAACTGCTCTTGGATTTGCAAAAGACCTAAAGCTTGCAAGCGTTCACCTTCTTTCTTAACCCAGGATTCAATTTCAGTGGTTTTAACGTTGTACATTTTAGCCAATTCAGCTAATTTTTGCCGATCGTTCAAAAGTTTTCGTTCAAATTCCTCGATTGTCAACTTGTTGTTTTGTAGCAACACAATAATTTGATCTCTTTCAGCTTTTTGCCATTCTTGAAGATCCTCAGTTTTCACCAAACCTTGAGATTGTAAGCGCATTAGTTCCTTCTTCAGCCATTCTTCAATTTCAGATACCTAAAAAACACAAAAAGCTTATAAATTTACAGTTAGCAGTTGTTTACGAAAAAATTGTTTACCTTAACATTGTAATTGGCAGCCAATTGATTCAAATGGCCTTGGTCAACCTTAATCTTTAGCTCTAAATCTTGTACAGTCGCCTGACTTTGCTGAACAATGATCATAAGACGCTCCCTTTCCTTTTGTTGCCACTCCACCAATTCTTTCTTAACCTCATTAAGAAAACCTTCGCTCTTTAAGTCATTTATTTCTTTTCTTAGCCATTCTTGGACTTCATTAACTTGTATATTATAAGTACTAGCCAAACTTTGTAATCTCTGACGATCATTAACAATTTGACTTTGGAATTCCTCTACAGTTAAGTCATTCTGGGTAATAAGTTTCTTTAGATTTTCATGTTCTCTTTGCTGCCATTCCTTAATTCCCAATTCTATTTGCATTTGTCCTTCGTTTTGCAAACGCTCCAACTCTTGTCTTTGCCATTTCTCGAGTTCTTCAATGCTGACATGATATTTACTGGCCAGGGTTTGTAAGTAAATACGATCCTTGGCCATTTGCTCATCAATATCACCCACCGAACCACGATGATTCTTGACAATATTTTCCAAACGATCCCGTTCAGATTTTTGCCATTCGGTAATCCTATTCATTTCATTACGTTGTTCGTTAATAATACCACCTAGACGGGACAATTCTCCTTTCAACCATTTCTCTAAATCCCCTACATTGCCACGGTATTTTTGGGATAAATCAGATAACTTCTGTTGATCCATTTTAATGGAATTTTGAAGTTGATCAATGGTGGCGTTATGTTGCCGTATTAACTCTTCCAGTCGCTCCTGCTCACTGGTGCGAGTTAAGGAGTCGGTTGCTGGGCGAGAAATCATAGAATTGTTTTGATCATTAAAGTAGACATATAAACGATTCAATTCCTCAATCTGCCAATTTTTTAATTCATCCACAGTGATTCGGTATTGCCTGGCTATTTGAGCCAATTTATCAGCATTTTCTCTTTGCCACCTTTCCAATTCATCTCGAGTAAGACTATTTTGATGAATCAACCAATCGAGACGACCACGTTCCATATTCTTCCAGGCAGTATCATCATTTGTTTGAGCACGATATTGACCCAACAACACCCGATAACGTTCCAATTCTTTACGATGCCATTCATGGATTTCTTCCAAAGTGCAGTGATAACGTTCGGCCAAGGCTAAGAGCCTTTCTTCTTGCTGTCTCTGCCAAGCATCTAAACGTTGCGGAGTTATATTGCCGGAAGAAGTTAAAAACCAAAAGAAACGCTCCCGTTCCTCACGCTTCCACTCGTCATCACGAGGCACAGACCACTCACCAAAAGGATGTTCATTATCATAAACTAATTTACCATCAACCCATTTCTTGTGACTTTCTAAGCCAGAAACTACCGTACCATCAGCATTGCTAATGACAGTCTTATTGTAGCGTCTAACTGTCACAGTAGATCCAGGACGATAACTTGGCTGATACACATGAGGACCACTGCTAAAATTATCAATTTCTGATTTAGCTGAAGGTTCGACGAGTATGTGCACTGGCGGTTTGTACATGTTAGAATTGATGCCCCAGTTACTACCAACATTAACAGTAGGACTGTAACCCACAACACTAGGTTCCATATTTTGATTTACCCAATCGTAAACAGTTTTCTTACGGCTAACAACACTACTACCGCCCGGTACGTATGCCGTATGACCAGCAGTATTATAACCAGTATTAGTCGAACTATAGGAACCAGTATTATAATTTCCTCCACTCGATGTGCCATATGTACTTCCATACATTGGAAGACTGTTGGTGGTAACAACAGTACGATTTCTTTTTACTACCGTTACATAGGGATTTTCATAAGTACCTTCACCACCCCGCTTATGGGCCTCAGTAACATTTTGATGAACTACAATAGTTTTGCCATCAACAACTTTTACTTCAGTGGGATAATTGTAGGTTTTAACATCATCAAAGTTGGACAGGTCCAAATCTAATGCTTGTTGCTGTCCATAGTCCATACCAGAAATGGCATATTTTTGCAAAATGTCACTTGATTTCCATTCAAAGAAATTAGGTTGAGCAATAGCGGTATAGGTTACCAAACCATTGCGCATATCGTTAACTAATTGTTCACCTTGAAGACGACAAATGGCATCCAGTTCACCCGAAGTTTTACCAGTCAAGCTTATAATGCTTTCTGCAATTAAGAAATAACAAATATGAAAATATAACAAATTGTCATTTGATCTTGAAAATTCTTCTTACCTGACCAGGGTGTATAGCTTGTACTGTAACCCGAGGTGGATCCAGCAGACAAACTATTGTATTCTTGTCGTAAACGATTAGCGAATTGTCTTACGTCATCAAAGTGGGCATAAGCCCAGCTGTTAAGACTGCAACAGGAACCATAGCCATAGGCAGATGAAGACGAGGATGAAGAAGAAGACGAGGACGAGGACGATGAGGAATATGAAGAACTATATTGTGCATTACTGCCAGGAGTATATTGGCAGGCACCGTATGAACCACAATCGGCACCAGCTCTGTTATAGGCACCGTAACCACTACTCCATTGGACAAGTGATGCAACTACTACAACGATAAGGCTTAGCCCTTTCATTTTGCGATTTTCTTGTTGATGAGGGCGAAATTTGAAGACCTAAAGTTACAATAAAGAAATAATTTAGAACTCAGCAAAACAAAGATTTCAATGAAGTGGGAAATAAATCATAAATTTAAAAAATTAATTTAATTATTTAAGAAAATCTTGTAAAAGAGTTTATTATAAAAAATTTTTTAGAAAACTGAGCACTGAGCTTTTTTTAATACGCTTCAGTAAAATAAATTTAAAAAATATATATTTTTTAGAATATTAACAATGAAGGATATCCCAAGAAAATAAGATGATTTCAATTTATCTTTTAAAATCAGTTTTTTTTTTGTATCACAGTCTACAAAAGACTTAAGGATTTCCGAACCTTCGGTAGAACTTTCAAATCACTCTTTTCACATGGAACATCAATCAGGAGTTAGAACCAACTGTGATGTATTTTGTCGGTGTTTGTTAAACAGGTTATGGTGCAGACATTGTAGACATTCGACTTGAATATTCTCACATTAAAGATTATTTCACGAATAAAAAATTAAAAAAAATACTTTCCGTGCTCTTTTGTGCGTTTTACCATCCAATTGACCATAAATAGGCTGGTCGAATTTCATGAATTCCTGATTTTATTGAAGAGCATCCCATTGTAGTGACAGCAAAACAGAAAAAATTAATCCACGCTGTTTTAATGCTTTCGGCATTTAATTGAAGTCTTCTAACTGTCCTGCATGCGTTCGAGTTGCCTTAAAATAATCTATGAAGTACCGGCCCAAACATTAGAATTGTATTCCAGTAAATCGCAGTGCTGTGTGCTATCGCACAGGCGTACTGCTGAACATGCTACCTCATCTGTAATTATGAGTGATAAATATATTAAGGAGTAAGAAGCTCTCGATGTTCTTGGTATGAAAATTTAATGCGATGTTCGTTGGACCAAGCATATTTTTCATGTTGCAAAAGAAGCATTCAAGAGCCTAGGTTTTCTGAAACAGTGTAAAAAATACTTCACCCCATCTGATTTCCTTACTATCTATATCACCATTCGGACCGAAAATGGAATACGACTCTCATTTATGGACCGGTGCTTCAAAGTCCGTTTTGGAGTTACTCGACCGCATACAGGACAGAGCGAAGAAGCTCATCGTTGACAGTAGGGCATCGAGCTCTATTGACTCACTGAAGCATAGACGCAATATGGGGTGTGTTCCACTGTTTTATCGTTACTACAATGGAGTGTGCTCTTATGAAATCAGCGCAACGCGCTCTGCATCAAGAGGTCATTTCTTTGTGGTCGATTCGCCAGTGAATCGCACCACGCATTTCAGGGAAAATTCATTTTTTAGCCGAACAGTTCGTATGTGGAATAAACTCCCTGCAGAGGTCTTTCCTGTCACTTTCAACGTGCAAAGATGCAAATCAAATGTTCACAAGCACTTCTCCCTCTATCCCCCTCCCACAACCTAAATTCCTAGTTCGGGCGTAAAGCATTGCATAAGTAGGGGTCATCCCCTGAGTGCTGGTCCTATTAAAAAAAAAGAATTGTGCTTCCATTATATCTTACATCGAGTTAACACGACAGCTTAGTAAAGCCAGTTAATTTATATTCTCTCCAGATGGAGCGATTAAAATAAATTTTTTTCTTTCTTCTAATAACTCAAAAGTTCTCAACTGAAGCAGAATAAATTATATTTAATATTTTGTGAAGCAGACTAATCTTCCGGCAGTAAGTGTTACATCCAGAAGTAAAATTTGTCTCATGCTCCCTTAATAGTTTTTAATGAAATTTGAAGCTATGAGTTTTAACAGACCGTTAAAACACCCTTTGAAATGGATTAAAATGTAAAAGACCTGGTAATTTTGTTTCTCTTAATAGACCCTGTGTTAACTAAGAACAAAAAATACGTTAGAGCAGCCATCTCCTTAAGAAAATAAAAACAATAAAGTCTCGAAAAAGATGGTGCTGTCAAACGGATTGTTGTTAAGAAGCTCATATTTCTTCTATTTTTAAATCGTAAAATTCACTTTTATTATTTTTTTTTTTTATTAATTTTTTTGTTGTTGTTAATTCAAATAGATAAGAATTTTTGTTTTATAATGAATTATAATTCTTATAACTACATCATTATTCTCTGAGTTTCTAATACAATAAGAATTTAATTATCAGTATAAATACGTATTAAAAAGTTCAAAAGGTGCTTCAAATAAATCCCTACCATATATTTATTTAAAAAATGAAGAAATAATACAACAAAAACATTTGAATTTATTATAGAAACCAATTTATAAGAAATATGACATAATTTTGATAAATAAGAGACACAAAGAAACAAATCAATTTTTTTTAATTATTCAAAATATTGGGCAGATATCCGGCTAAAAATCATTAAAGGTCAGGCCAATAAATATAAGCAATAGAAAGTCAGGTGATAAGTTTTACTGAAAAAGAGCCAACTAAAATAAAAGTAAAATTATATTTTTGCAAATCTAAAGTACATTCTAAATTCAAATATTTTTTGCCATTTTAAGAGATCTGAGCACGATCAGTAGGAATGTCATTAGAAAGCTTCTAGCATATCTTACAGACATGTTATAGATTCAGAAAAAAGGCAGAAAAAAAACGATATTGAAAACAAGATGATATCTACTTGACCCAAGAGAGAGAGAGAGGGAGAGAAAGAGAAAAGCTTATGATCGTTTAAGCAATCAAGAGTTCAATCGAGTGCCTGCGGCTGCATTATATAATTAACATTCTCAGATACAACTTTTTCGTTAAAAGCTTTGGAAACTGCTGGTGTCAACGCGTTTCTATGACCCAAAAATTGAAAAACAACCCAATCAAATCAGTGACGATATTTCACCGCCAATGTTGTTCAAACTACTGGTCATTGCGTAGAGTGAAGTTTCATCAAATAAAAAAAAATTACTTGAAGTCTGTAGCAATCAGCGTTGGCACTAATTTTTTTTTTACAAAAAAGTTAACACAAATTTATTCCGATTTTTTGAAAAAATATTTAATTCAAGATATTTTTAAGCTACATTTTGAATTCTGCTATGCAAATTCGAGATCAATATTGACTTTGGCACCTGCCAGTGATGTCCTATTGTTACGAGGCCATTCAAGACCACCTGTTGAGAATGCAACAGCACAATCAATCGGCAGTGCATGCCCGTGAACACTGAACTAAGCAACAGTTACTACGTTTTTCCCTGTAGAAACCTATCCAACAACCGGTCACAGATGTGATCAAGATTAACGTCAGTACCTGGCCGGAAGCCCTAACCTGACGATGGTCTTACCACTGAGTGAAATACAAAGCATCGACTAGCGCCCCCTGTCTGGGCTCAGCGGACAGAGTTGCAAATTCAAGAACATGGCTTGCAGGACCATGTCCTTCCCCTTGCTTGAGGGTTAGAGACTTCCCAACTCCTCTGTTGAATATGCAGCCGCACATTCGTTTAGCACCGCACCTTTCCTGCAGACACCAAACTTTAACCTACAGCCACCACGTGTACCCCGAAGGGACCCCACTTATAACCGGCTACAGAGATGGGCGGCTCTCTGTATAGGTCATCGGTTCCCGTGGTGTCAGTCACTTAAGGGGCACTGGTCAGCCCTTCGACAAGTATCCGACTTGTCTATCCAGATTCAGTGCCTACACACCGGAGACTGGTTCTGTGCCTGGGGTAGAATCAGCTAGACTTCTTATAGTACCCCCGGGGAAACAACCCAGAAATAGGTGGCTCTCTGTAGGGCTTCTGACTATACAGGCATTCAAAATATCAAAACAGGCCTGTCTATCCATTTGTTGGTTCCAGCACACCAGCCAACTGGTTCCTCTTATACTCCGAAAACACTGCGTCAGAAACTAGACGGAATACAAAGAATTTCATGAGTGAATATTATTGGAGCCAAACGCAACAAACCAAGAAAAATGCTGGAGCTGGCATTGGTGATTTTGTACGCACTTATAAAGAAAACTGTGGCAACACTTTGAAAAACGGCACTGAGTTTGTTGTGAATCAGAGAGACTCAAATATTGATGGAACATAGGAGTAGTAAGTGGAAAAATTAATTAGTTTATGGAAATTGATATTATTGCTTTTAGTGATGGATATTTTATAAACAGAAGAACAAGCACAATCGTATATTTTGCAGACCTCAACTTAACACTCTGTTTATGCTTTCGATAACAAGTGTACATTTATTTGTCACTTATGTTCGGCCAGGCTCAATGGAGGAAAATTTTTATTACATTAGACAAGCAGTCCACCTGCAGACAGTGAAAAGATTTCGGTTGGCATTTAAGATGCCCTAGAGACAAGGGATTCAGATCAAACCCGATAATAGCTGCCTTTCATAAATCTTTGGATCTTTGTTCACATTTTCCGGCGGGCATATTCAAATGATCCTCAAGGAGAACTTAAGCAGGAAAACGAAGGCAATATTTCAATACAGTCAAATTACTCTCAGTTGGATTACTCTCTGGCGATAGAATATAGAAATATAACTTGGCCAAAATGAAAATCTATAAAGATTGTATTTCGTGGCTGTGTCTGTAAGGGGCTGAGATGGTTGCTTAAGAAGTATATGCATGTCCACTACATCCTGAGATTTACAGGCACCAGCATCATCATCATTGATGGACTGTCCATATCTAAGGGTTCCCGTGGTTAAGATATACAATCACTGCACGGATTGAACTTTCTTTTATTGCAGATTTAGCCTCAAGCCAGCCTAATTTAAGGTTTTACAATATTATTTAAGCAGGAATTCATCAAGGCAATAGTACGAATGAATGTTAAACAAAATCGACAAGCCCACGCAAGCACTTTTATATACATTAACTCTTGCAATGAATTTTCCACATAAACTGGAACTGTACGAGTAGCAAAACCTTGCAAAAGGCAATGTGGGGTAAAGGCAGTGAGGTAAGAACGAGTCTGCACAAAAGGTAAAAATTCTGGAAGTGGGCGTATCAATAAATGGGTCTTAAATAAAGAATCGATCAATTAGGCGAGTTTGTGGGGATTCTAGTCTTGCAATGGCTACACCTTAGACTTATGTCACACTCTGGAGTTAGAAAGAAGACTGACAAATAATATTCTCCAACCAAAAGGTAAAGGATGAAGCTAAAAAAGGACTTAAAACAGTAGTGACGTGCTTACGTATTCCTACTCTGTGTTTATTGTGAACCATCAAAATTTACGCTTGTGCTTGTCTTCCTTAAGTTTATTATTACTCTAAGTATTTTATATATTAATTAAAAAAATTTATATTCTTTTTATAAAAAAAAAAATATTATTCTTTTAGCTTTACAATTTCTTATTCAATAAAAATAACTTTGTGAAATAAACTATTTTTAGTTCGATGTTAATCTCCCTTCAACAAAAAAAAAAGTAAAAGGAGAACATTTTTGACCAACTCTTTTAAGATTTCATTCACTAAACACTTAAAATTATTTTAACATAAATTTTCTATGTTTCTAAAATTTTCAATGACATCATGTGTGTGTTGTCTTGTGTAAAAGTATATTTATTGGTTAGTAAAACAAACTCACAACATCCCACTGAAACTCGATGTGTGTGTGTTAAGTGAGAAGCTGTCATGTAAATGATGCATTCTAATGTCATCATCTAGAAAACTATAAAACTCACAAACAAAAATGCAGTAAAAACAAAAATCAAACGTGTATAAGAATTTCAAATAATTCTTCTGTTTTTTTAATTTGTTTATTCAGGGTGTGTTGTTGTTTACAGCTAATTTTCAAAAAAAAAATCAATTGCTAAAAATAAATTTTATAGATAAAACTCAAATTGATCTTTGAAATGACATTAATTCAATATGACACTTATTTTATTGCTGCAGCAATTTCTCAAGTTTACTATCATGTTTCATTTTGTAATTTTTTTTTCGGTTTGCATATTTTATCTTTCATTAATTAAAATTGATAATTGTAGAGTTGTCCAAATAAATAATTTCAATTAGCGCATATTTAAGAAAGCATAAAATATGCTTCATTTATCATTTGTCTATTCGTGTTTCAATCGTTATTGAATTGAGATAATATTTTTCAATTAAATTGAAGGATGTTTGTTTTTTTTAGATAATAGAAAACATAATTGATGTTTCATAAAAAAATAAAATATTGATATTCAATTAAATCAATAAGTAAATTTAAATTAAGGTTAATTGAATAAGGTACTAAATATCAATTAAAAAAAAGAGGTCAAAAGTAATTCACTTAAGTTTTGCTAAACAGCACATATTATGTCTCTCTCTTTCTTTCTTCTTTCTCTGCTAAAGTAGCTTACCTTTTGCGTCTTAAAGCCGGGGCACATAGAATGCGTCGACGTTGTACTTTGACGTATTTAACTGAAATCAAAGTAACGACGGATGAGGTAGGCACAATGCATAAATCAAGAAAACAAGATTGGGCATTGCGTAGGTCCGCTAGCTTGTTGCTCTCTTTTGCGTGAAGTGGAAATAGAATATTTTTCGTAAACAAATTAACGTTTGTGGGAGAATGCAACTAAAAAATCATTTACACTTTTTATAACAAACACACCATTTTCATTCTATTGTGACGTAGATACGCAGTAGATAATTTATTTGAGTGGCTGAATACGCAATCTTGTTTTATTGATTCATGGGCACAATGAATACTTTGCTGACGGATGTTAAATCAAAGTTTGCTCTCTATTTTTATTTACTTTTAAAAAAATTTTGTATTTTTTTCACTTGTTAATTTAATTAAATTTATACTTTATATTTTGCCATCAAAATTTTTAAATTAAAGTCATAGAATACAATTGAGTCTGCTGTAGTCGAAGTGGTAAACATGTTGGCTACAAACCTGGTTGACCAGAGTTCAACCCCTGCGGCAACCAAAAATAAAACAATGTTTTTTTCTGTTTAATGTTGTAAATACATATTCAGAATTAACATTAAACATGCAGCCTTCTTCGTCGGTAATTCCAAGGCGCATCAAACAGGTGACTGCATCAGATCACGTGTTCATCATATGTTTTCGCTTTTGCGTGTATTTTGTTTCTGTAAAAACTAATTCGAGCTGTCAAAAACGTCTAGTAATATATTGGAATACATACACGTGCGAGACATTTTTGACAGCTCAAATTAGTTTTTACAAAAACAAAATACACGTAAAAGGTAATGCATTCACCTGGTATTATTGCGCCATGGGTAGTTCTTAATATCATATCCGCCGGCGAAGTAAAATAACTAATAAAATGGCTATATCAATCTTTCTTTTTTCACCACCTGTCTTATCTCTCATCTATCCCTTTCCTAAAAAAATGTAGCACGGGTACGAAATATAACTAAATAGGCATTATTGCCTGAAGTGCTACTTCTCTTAAAAAAAAAAAAAAATAGAATACAATTGAAACACAGCAAGAGTTAGAAGAAAGCAAAGAAGAAGAAGCAGTTGATAACTGTAAAAGTGTACAACGTACGTCCAAAATTAAAGGTTGACCAACTTTCTTACTTTGCGTTTACGGACACGTAATTGATTGTGACAAAACACTCGTAAGAAAAGATGTATTTTAACTGACTTGTCAGTTGAATACGTCAAAGTTTAATGTATGACGGATTCTATGTGCCCCGGCCTTTATTCTTATTGAACATTGTAAAACTTCTAGTTTTTCATGGTTATCTTAAACAGCTTTCGCTTAAATGTTTTTTTAATTTTTTGGTTGCTTTGTTCCAATTGCGAATTCTTTTTTTTATTAAATCAAAATTTATTGAACAACATTAAAAGTATTTTACCAAAATACTGCTTGAAAAAGAGTGTACTTGCCTGTCCTGTTAGTCAAAGAGTAGCCTATTGCATATTTAAAAAGTATCACTATTTGAATTTTCTAAATGTAGAACAACTAATAAAAATGAGTACCCGCTCCTCCCTCTCTCTCTCAAAAAGCTTTTACTCAGAAACGTACGTTAGTCTTACAGAAGCCTCTTATAGCGCCAAGGTTTTTTTTTTTTTTTTGAAACTACCTGTAAACCTTAAAGAAGTCTTTGACAATTTCAGCTAGTGTTACTCTTGTAGAGTTCTTTAGGTGTAGAAAAATTAATAAATACATTGTACACTTCGGCACAGTCATAAGTAAAGTAGCCGTTTGTAGCCGCAGCTGACTGTTAAATTTCATCACTTATAATATCCAGCAGCATCCCATAATGGTCAATTTCTAATAACTGCGAACCAATTCCTGACTGGATTCGTTGGCGTCACTACGAATATATTGAAGGTCATCAAATTCAAACCTTGTAGAGAATCCTTTTCCCTTTTACTATTCTTAATTTTTTAGTAACTTTTTTACAAGCCCTTATGGTCCCTTTTCGAAGGAGTGATTAAATATCATGCCGTCGATAGAAAATTTCCCTCTTGGTTCAACCCGGTTGTCTTCTTCTTCTTATCGACATGTGTGGAATGCCTCTTTAATGAAAGTTTTTGTGGCTGTTCTGAAAGCCTTTTTCGCGTTTTCCAGTCATACATGAAGCAGTTTATGAATCAAATAGTTCATTTTAGTGACTGATTATTTTTATTTAATGTTCAAAAATCATGCATTTCAAATTTTTAGTTTAAAAACTCCCTTTTAGTTCAAAAGCTCTTTTGATAATTATTAATTTAAATGACTGCGAATTTGATGGCATTAATTGAAATGATGCCAGAACAATTTTTTTGTGTGATTAAAAACAGCATGGCAACATTATATTTACTTTAGAAACAGTAAACAACGAAAAAAGATATACCAGATTTGCATTATGCATTTTTTTTAATTCTATATTTAAGTTGCAGCGATATGCGTTATTTACAAAAAAAATAAAATCAACAGTAACATGCCCTCAAACTTCAGGCAATACCATATTGCTTACCCCTGTTACTCCACCAACAAACAAAGATTTCATTTTAGTTTCATGAAAAATTTAATAGTGTAAATGCCGTAATACATACAGTCAAAGACATAGGTCTTCATACATATAAAAAATTTTATATATTCGCCAAACAAAAAGTGCAAAAAAATAATTTTGTGTATCAGATATATTTAATTTCGTTTTAATTATGATACAAAAACAAACATTTTCATTCAACTTAAAAAATAACAAAAAACAAATTTTAAAGAAAAAGTGTTCATGCAATGTTTCTCCTCATCATAATTTGCAACCTGTAATTATTCAAATACTGTTAGTTTTTTGCAATCGAAGTTGGGCCCCGTATCTGTTGAACTATTTTTTTTTTTTTTGGTATTTTTTTATTCATATAGTTTTCCATTGTCAAGATGAGTAAGCGTAAAGAAATTGGCATCGATGTAAAAGATTTTCTTGTTTAGGAGAGTAGAGCAGGAAAATATTATCGCGAAATCAAAATACCTTTTGCCACTGTCCAATACATAATCAAAATGTACGAAAATACTGGTTCCGTAGAGAATAAGCCAAGATCTACAGACGTCGAGATGTCAGTTTTATTTTAAGAGAAGTGGCAACAAATCTGAGAATATCAAGCCTAAACTAGCAGAAAAGATCAAAAACATTACGGATAAGAAAGTTCATCCAAAAACGGTTCAAAGAGCGTTACGAGATAAGGGGTATGCAAGCATAATTTCTCGCAGAAAGCCTTTCATATCTGAAAAGAATCGAAGACTTCGCCTTGAATTTGCAAAAACACACATTAACAAGGGCCCAGATTTTTGGAAAAAGGTATTTTTTACGGATGAAAGCAAGATTAACTTGTTTGGAAAAGACGGGCGTGGAAAAGTTTGGCGTAAAAAAATACAGCACTTGAGCGAAAGACCATTGTGCCCACAGTGAAACATAATGGTGGCAACGCAATGGTTTTGGGGCGCTGTTGCTGCATTTTGAGTTGGTCGGTTGGTGTTTATTGATGGTATTATGAACCGATACTATTATAAACAGCTTTTAGAATGCAATTTGCAGCCATCAGTTGATATGTTGGGTATTGGCCAGGGTTGGATCTTCCAACAAGACAATGATCCCAAACATACTGCTAACGTTGTGAGAGATTGGCTGATTTATCATGCACCAAGGCAGTTTAAATCGCCGGACCTAAGCCCGATTGAGCACGTTTGGGATATTTTAAAGCGGAAATCGGTTATGTTAGTGTTACCAACAGAGAAACGTTAAAAGAAGCATTACAAAAGTGCTAGTTCGAAATTATTCCTGACACGACCCTTCAATGCTGAGACGTCTGCAGGCAGTGATTGATGCTAACGGTGGGCCAACAAGATATTAACGCTTTAAAAATTAATCTAAAACTAACTACTTTTTGGAAGTCAAAAACGTTTTTCTGTTACATTTGAACACTTTTGTCCATCTTTATAATTTGTTTTTTCTGTATTTATCGTCATTTTTTGAGTTGAATGAAAATGTTGGTTTTTGTTTCATAATTAAATTGGTATGAAATATATCTGGTACAAAAAAAAAATGTTTTTGCACTTTTTGTTCGGCGAATATATAAAATTTTTGGTATGTATGAAGACTTAAGTCCTTGACTGTACATGCTTTAATGATTTAGCTTGTGTCGTAGTTCAAACACAAAGGAGAGTTCAAAAGTAATCTAGGTGAAATTTGAACTACTTTACTTAGTTCATATGCACTAGTTCATTTAAACTATTTAAAGGGCGTGTACTTAAGTTTATCGTGTATAAAATACGACTGTGGCAGCTCCCTTTTCCAAATGATTTAAAAAGCGATACCAATATTTTGGAGGAAAATATGGCACTAGACTTATTGTGACATATCAGTATATTAGTTTTAGGGTTAAAAAATTTTACACATTGGCGAAAAAAAATTATTGCAAAGAAATTTAAACGTCACTAGCTACAACATTTTTTCTGGTTTATAAAATTTATTTTTTAATACAATAAATAAAATTTTTTTTTGTTTTTCTTGAAACTTAAACTAATTTTGATCACAAGTATTCAAAAGTTTTGTTTGTTTTTCGAGAGCTCTTTACAATTATATTTACTGTTGGAGATAAGAAAATACTATTTTACATAATTTGTTTTGAAACTATTTTGTCACTGTTTCTGTTTTCTTAATTTTATATTTATTTTAAAAAGGTCTTAGATCACAAAACTTACGCAAATAAAGTAGAAAGTCTAATATTTCCTAAAAAGAAACGGAAATAAAATTAATTTGTTTGGAAATTTTTAAATTTAGAGTTTCATAGTCAACTGGAAAAATATAAAACCACTCTGTTAAACAAAATTTAAATAAAACAAAATTAAGACACCTTTTTAATGCCTTTTGAAGCACTTATTTTTTAAGAAAATTTTCAGATCTTTTATTAAAATTATTTAAGTTTTTTAAATATTTAAAAAGTATTTTTAGAGGCCACGATTGATATCCTCTACAGCCGTACGATTCATTCACAAGAAAATCTGATGGAATTCTGTTCTTAATAGAAAAAGCGTAAGTAAAAGCGTGTTGCCACATTGTCACACAAAAAAGATGCAATTTCAAATGCAACTCTGATTATATAGAAACTACTATTTTACCAACTTTTTCAAAAGACAGTCATTATTTTTTAACAATAACAAAAAAAAAAACACAAATAAGCTTACAACCAACTTCACTACCTGAGGCGCTGTCAAAATCAAATTTTTTCAATTGCAAACCGTTGATGTCTTGCTATATTTTGTATGAGCATGATTTCTATTTGTTTTTAAAGGTTTTTAAAATCGAAACAAAAAACTTTTCGTTGATATTTGTTTAATTGTTTGTATCTAAGAATAATTTTAAAAACGTAGTACTTTAATATCATTTTGAAGCAAGTCTTTATTTTAACGCAAGTTAAGTAATCTTCAATAAAGTAAACAAATTTTTAAGAAACATGTTGTGATAAAAAACCGTCCGTGTCACCGTGACCCTATTGTGTGGAGGTGGGTGTTTAGTAGGTTTTGCAGCAAGGCGTGATTATCCCGCCTTCTTAACAAAGAAAGAGTACTTTTCGTTGTCGCCTTGGGACATAAACCATTAGCTTCATGATTCATGCCCATAACGTTTCATTCGATTGAACTTGAGACGATCTTCAACTAATACTAAAGATGTACGAACAAAAATCATATGATATCATACCATGGAAATGCTTAAATTATTTAGAAATAATTGCAAGAGAAATCTAGAAAGTTTGAGTTAAACATGGATCAATTTCAAACACAATGCATCATGATAATTTTGTAAGAAAAAAAACATTAAAAACTGCTTTCAAAAATTATGACAATTATTTAAATAGTCATAAGACTTTAGCTCAGAGGACTTCAAATTAGTATTTTCATCGTAAATCTATTTTTATCTCCAAAAAAATTTTATTTTTTTTTTAAATTAATTTTTCTTCAAAAAATTTAATTTTTTCCAAGATATTTTTTTAATGACCAAAATTTATTTTTTTAATGTTTTAAAGTTTTAAATGTTTATATTGTATCCGTATTTTCATGTTAAATCTATTTTTATCTCCAAAAGAAATTTATTTTTTTTAAATTAATTTTACTTCAAAAAATTTAGTTTGTTCCAAGATATTTTTTAATAACCAAAATTTATTTTTTTATTGTTTTAAACTTTTATATTGTTTTAATTTAAAATTTTGAATGTGTTATATTTAACTTAGTAATCCAAATATGCTTTTTTTTAATATAAAATATTTTTTTTTCACTATAAAACAAATACAATTCTATATCACCAAATTATTATTTTATAAATGTTTAAATAATTTTCACAATAATCACTGTTGCTTTACGAAATCAAAATTTTAAAAATAAGTTTTCGTCAATTAATCCTCAGCAATTTATGTTTGTATAGTTTTTTTTCCAAAACTCTCTCTGTTATAATTTTTTTGTTTTATAAACGAAAATAATTTTTAAAAAACTCACTTTATTATAAAATTTTTTTTACTGTCGACAAATGTTTTTTTCCATTAAATATTGTTTATTCACAAAATTAAGAGGATTTTTTTAATCCTTATAACAATTTCCTTAAAGGAAACAGCAGGATATTAAAGTGCGCCTACACAAAATCACACACTCGCACCGTTGGAAGTAACCCGCTTAAATATTAAATTAGAACGTTTATACCCGTTCAAAGCAAAAGCTCAACTGATTTAATGCAGCAAAAATTCTACTGTAATATAAATAAAATCTGATCGAAATAAATCGAAAATATCAATAAATAAAACACTCACAGGCATACGCACACATAAACGCCCAGCATCTCAATAAAGAGTAGAATACACTTAAAAATCTGTCAATGCCTCTCCACAATTTTGATATCAAAGCTGCCAGATCTTTTTTGTGGCCACCATCGCCACGATAGCGAAAACAAAAAAACTACTAAATAAAATTTATTTTCAAGTTTTAAAGTAAATTATTTATTTTAATTGTTAAAATTGTTATCTTAACGTTCAGATTTTATATTATAACGCAAGATAATGTGCCAAATAGATTTTAAAAAATTTTTAACTTAAAAGGTTATAAATATATTTAAAAAAAACATGCAAATTGATTAATGCAGATTAATAGGTTTTTTATAAAGAAAAGTAACACTTCAGGCAAAATACTTATTTAGTTATTTTTTTTGTGACCGTGCTACGTTGTTTAGGAAAAGGATAGATAAGAGATAAGACAGGTGGTAAAAAGAAAAAGATAGATTATTAGTTATTTTATTTTGCCGGCGAATATTCTATGAAGAAGTACCGACGACGGAGACTGCATGTTTAATATTGATTCTGTGTATGTATTTCTACTATAAAACAAAAAAAAACATTTTTCTTATTTCTATTGCCACGGGGGTTGAACCCTGGCCAACTAGGTTTGTAGTTAATATGCCACCTTGACAACAGCAACCTGTTTAATTTAATATGCTTTC
Organism: Cistogaster globosa; assembly: GCA_937654795.1. Lineage (NCBI taxonomy): Eukaryota > Metazoa > Arthropoda > Insecta > Diptera > Tachinidae > Cistogaster > Cistogaster globosa. Next base: position 7,140,400 of record OW569404.1, on the reverse strand, counting down.
ATTTTTATGGCGACGGTCTGTTGACAGTTTTTTTGCAGATGCCATAGGCTAACAGGTAAAAACTAATTAAAAGTTCAGGACATGTATGACACTACGCTTTTATTACTACAATTTTATTATTTATACTTTTTCTTCTAGCGGACATTTATCGACAATATTTTCGTCAATTAATAATAATAATACCAAAGATTTTACATGTCTATCTATCTATCAATTTAAAGAGACGGAGAGGTATCGTACCGAACATGATAATGTTTAGTTTTTACCCTGTGTAAACAGAAATACTGAACTATTTCTTAATTTAGACTAAAAACAAGACTAAAGTGTTTGTTGTATATTTGCTACAACCTGAGCTTCAGTTATTTTTTTATGCTTTTTGGTCTTATGTCATTATCCTACAAAAACAAATAATTCATTTATAAATTTATCTGTTCTACTCAGAAGGATCGCAGGAAAATATGCGTACATGTTTCACACTGTCAATTTTAATTATATTTTTTAACAGATCTAGCGACTTTTTCTGATAATTAAAAACGGCCTTAAATGATATAAAAAATAGCCAAATATTAATTTTAACAAAAAATCGCTTTTAAAAATCGCCGATTAGCCCAAATAAAAATAAAAAAACCGTGATGTTTGGCTAAAAATCGCCACATCTGACTGCTCTGTTGCAGATAATGTCTTCTTAAAATTCATCATATAAATGAGAGTGACTGTTAAGAGAACATAATATTTATTTCTCTTTAAAATTATTATCAGTTTTTAATTGATTTTTTTTAATTTTTATTAAAATTCATTCATTATTTTGTTATTCCCTGTGCACTTTTGACCAATAATTTCAGCGAATATTTTAGTTTTATTTTTAAGCGAGGATTTTTTTAATACACAGTTTTAATATGAAGCTTAAATGCTGGTTTGCAAAAAATTCTGACCTTGAGCAATTTTTAATGGGCTTTTTCACCGTGAAAAAATTTAAGATTAAAAGACAAATTTTTAGTGATTTAAGAATTATTTATAAAGTTTATTTTTGAAATAATTTTGTTAAATGGAAAACCCAATATAATTCAAAATTCTTAATAAAACCACTAAGGTTTACAATATTTAAGGATTTATTACTTTTTAAATGTCATTGGATTATTGAAAGAAAAAATTAATTTATATAGATAAGCGGACAGTAAGAAAATGAGTTAAACAAGGTGTTAGTCGAACCAGACAAAATTGTGTATATTTAATTTTTTTTTTTGTGTCAGTAAATCAGTTCATTACTATAACTAAGTGATCCTGTGATAAACACCCACCAGTCGTAATTTTCAAATAAAATATATATGTAAAACTAACAACGCTGACTTAATAATCAACGTGGAGAGTTTTTAGATTAAAAAAAATAATAAAAAATTTAAATATACAAATATTTTATACCAATGAATATTTTATTTCTTCAAATTTATAAATATTAAAATCATACGATTGAAATTTCCTGAATACTTTAACATATTGAACGTAAAGAATGTTTAAATTTATCAAAATGCAGACAGTCCGTCACAGCGTGCACCTTTCAAACTACGAGTGATAGATTCTTGTCAAGTTTGCTTTTATATTTTCAACAAGTGGCTTAAAAAAATTTATAACATCAGCAATGTACACTGAACGTCTCTTAAAAAAGGGACAGTGTTTTTCCGTAGTGTAAAGCTTAGACAATAAAAATATGTTTCAAAAATTACAAATACTTTTAATTTCGCACTAATTTTATGCTGATTTTTTTATATATTTTTTTTTATTTTCTTTCTGTTTGATTCGTATTATTTTCTGGCTGTAAGTAGGCCTGCCATACTTGCCGACTTTAAGCTTCAAAATATTCAAAGTGCCAATTTGTCGATTTTTGCCCCAAAAAATTCCGATTTTTTCGATAAACTTTTAAAGGTGGTAATTTTGTTTTGGTTTAATATATTAACTTTGAGAATCACTTGTTACGGATACGTTATAAATAGTTAAAAATCGTTAAATAATATTAAAATAATAGATCACAATTTTTTGTTATTTAGTAATTCCTTTCTACCAAATGAACGTGATTTTGAATTGATAGATATAAAAATGAGAAAAATATACGGAAATATTAACTAAACCTTTAACAGCAACAGTTTATTTTTAAAATTGTTGTTTTTATATGTTGTTAGCATCGTTTAATACTGAATAGAGATGAGCGATATTTCAGTACCTGTGATTAAATTACTGTGTTAAAAACATCACTAGTTACTACAGTGACTGAGTTTATTAAGCAACAGTTCCATTGTGATTAAATGTGATTTTACTTTGTACAGAAAAATATTAGCACTTTTGATCACTTTTTTCATTCTTTCATAGGTTAATGCGGTTTCATCGACGTTTAGCTTTTTTCTTGCTTCTAGATAATAACAGTAGCTTTTCTTTTTTCAAAACTTTACACATGCACACATTTGTATTAAAAAAAAGAAAAAGTGTTGTGTGATTTTTTTATTTAAACCTGACATCAATAAGTTTACCGAACTTTATGTTTCTGACCAAACTTTATTACAGCTATTCAAATCAGATATCAAAATAAATTTTTTAATTTTCTTTTCTAATTTTTAAGCACTAAACGGTGTGGCGAAATATTGAAAAAATTAAAAACAATACTTTTATTTTAAAACCTGACCTAGTGCTTAATAAATTGGAAAAGAAAATTAATTATAAAGGTAAAAAAACATCTAAAAAATTTTCAATATGATAACCGTTTGCATAAAATATTATTTAATATACATTCTATATACTTCCTATATAAATATGTATGCTTAAATAATAAAAAAATGCAAACGGTGATCACGGTAACTATTTAAAACAGCGGTGATTTGAAAATCACGTTTACTACTCTGCTTTGTAATTTTTGTTAATAAAAATAATTTTTAATGTATTTAAAATAGTTATTTTTAATTTGCCGGTTTAATTAAACTTACCTGCCTATAATGCCGCTGTTTTTGTGAAAATATGCCGATTTCTTATCAAAATCATCTGGCATCCTTGGCTGTGAAGTAAAAAATTCCCTGTGTGTTTTTGATTTTTACTGTTTTTCCTGCCAGCCAATTCGGTATCCCTAGGTTTTTTTTTAAGCACTTGCAGTCTTATTCATAAAAATTTTTAAATGCTTAATAAGAGGTTTATAAGAAAAAATCGCTAAAGTAGTATTCACAAATATTTAATAGCACTATTACGCTGTTATTAATTAATAATAAATTTCAAATATTTAGTGTAGTAGTTGCCCTTCTTTAAACCTTTGATAAGTTGGTATTCCTATTTTGAAAGGTATTTTTGCGGTTAAATTCATATCTGAAAAAGTGTGAAAAAATATTATTAAAAAAAAAAAAAACAATGAATATAATATAGTTAATTTCTACCAGAGGTAAGCTTTTAAATAGAAATGCAAATATTTCATAAAATAGAAAATTATTGCAGATACTTCTGAAATGTCATGTCCACTGGGACTTAAGCTGCAGAACATTTTGTTTCTCGCCTTAACATAAGCTATTAGAGCAAGTTTTCTTTTAATTGACTTTTCAATTTTTTATTTTTCAAGTGCTTTTAAAAATTCACAAATTTCTATAATAAATAAACAAAATAATATAGCGACGTGTAAACAGTAATGCCAAGCTCGGTATTTGAATACTTTTTTGTGCTCGTTCAGTGAATCATATTATAAAATAAAAGGTTTAACAACATTTTTTATATAAATTAAAAATTTTTTCTGATAATAAAAAATAAAAAATTATAATTTAAGTTATGTCAAATAAAATTATTGTTTTTTTAATTATATAAACATAATTTAAATATTTGGTTCATTGTTGTATGCATCACTAAACGTAAATTGACATATAATATGACATGATGTTGCCAACATAAAACTACAATACTATTAAAATCGTTTAATAGTAAATTTTGCGTTATTAAACGTTTGTGATTAAAAATTCTTATTAATGGTTAATAAAACAAAAAGCGTTTAATAACTATTGTACACATTATGCTTAAAATAAGAAAATTTTCGTAAATAAAACTGTTAGCTTTTATTGATTTGATGTTATTTATTATAAACACACTAACATCGCTTATATTTTTCTCAAATTTATTTTACAATTTTTGTTTTAAAGGTTTTTATTTATTTATTTTGCAAAAGATTGGCCACACTCATATGAAACAGTGTATTGAAACTAGAAAATAAAGTTATGGAAGGGCGAATAGAAGAAGTACATTCGAATAAACTTTTTAAAAGTATTAAAGCAAGAAAATTTTCTTGTAATCATTCCCTTGTTAAAATCATGGACAACATTGTAATGAAGAACTAGTTAATTACGAAGTTTTTTGAGATATTTTTATAAAGTATTGTGAAAAAAATATATTTAAAGGTATCAAACACGATTTGTCAAATGTTTGACGAAAAAAAAAAGAGTATTCGCTAATTTTAAAAATGTTCATTCAATCGTCCCTGACACGTGTCGTTACGAATAACGATATAAAACCGTAACGGGATAATTTCTGTACACTAAACATTTTTGGAAAATTCTGATGTTGGTATAGATAGTAATCGATATTTTTAGAGTTTTTGTCTGTCTGTCTGTCCGTCTGTCTGTGTTTGCATCACGTAAAACTGCTGGATGGATTTTGTAAGGAGGTCTCTTAGACCCTTAATTCAAATATAGAATATATTTTTTCAAACTTACACAAAGGCTCGTTATACATTTATAAGATCATATTATAATATTAGTAAAGGTTAAGTTTTCTTTTGTTTCTCAATTTCTATACCTTTTCAGCGATTTGTTGCTATTTTTTTTTCTATTTCATTAGGTTCCAATTTATTACTTTTTGCGTATTTGTTATTTTTTTTTTTTTTTTTTTTTTTTGTTCATTTAAATTAGCAGCTTCGTTTAGCCATAAATGAGCTGATTCAAATATATAAATAATTTATTTATAGGTATTTGTTCTTCTTAAATTATTTATGTTTATTTATAACTAAATGAATTTTGAAGCTTAAAAGTTTGTAAAAATATTAAAAATTCCTAGAAATTAAGAAACATCCTCGTATATAAAATAATGAATAAATAATAATAAGTATAACAAGAAAACAAATTTAGAAAAAAAATCAAAAAAGCTAGTTTTAAATAATTAAAAACAAATAATCAAAACAAATCCACAACATTAAATTATTGACCTTTGTAATTATAAAAACATTAAATTTTGAAACAAAATAATTTCGGGAAGACACTTTTAATTTTACTTAAATCATAAAGCAGAACCAGTAAATTAAGTTAAAAAAATCTCTTATGAAAATATTGTAGTTATTTTGTTTTATACAGTATGAGCAAGAGTAATTCATAAAGGCTTTTGTTATTTTATATTACAAAGAAAATTATGAACTCATGTGAGAAATTTCTCACTTAAGTTAAAGAAACGAGGTAAAGAATTTTTATGAGTCACTCTCAACGAAATGGGTCATTACGTTTATCGATCTTTTTATTCATCACTGTGCGCTGTGCAAATTTTATTACTTGCTGCTTATTCCAAATAATTTTTTTGCAAATGATTGCTAACTTCCTTACTGATTTTGAGTCCACGTCGTCAATAGGTTATCCATTAATATTCGTATACTATATCTGTGCTAAGCAAAAATTTCATGCAGATCTGGCCAACTTTTAACTGCAATTTTATCTCAGTAAATGTGTCTTAGTCTTATGTCATTCGATGGTCCTTCGAGTCTAATCATTAAAAGACCTTAGCTTCCTTTATACCAATTCCCAATCCAATTTCAGCTTAGGTCCATAGAACTTATCATGAACAAGCAGTTCTCTTTTATGGCTTAGATATCCAGATTAGTTACATCTAAATCTTTTTTCTGGTCCTTCTAACTCAGGAGTATTTTGTAATACATTAACGATTGTTTCAGAATTTATTTTATAAGTCGGCCATCTGGTCCCTCAACTCGAAAGTAAAAAAATTGAAATAATTAAGACCGTGAATCAATAAAACAGAATTACGCATTCAGCCCTTCAAAAAAATTGTCTACTGCGCATCTACGTCACAATGGAATGAAAATGGTGTGTTTGTTGTATAAACTGTAAGAGATTTTTTAGTTGCACTTTCACACAGATGTTAATTTGTTTACGAAAAATATTCTATTTCTACGTCACACAAAAGAGAGCAACAAACTAACGGATTCATGAATTAAGACTACGAAACCTAACATGCATTGAGCTTGGCTTGATTTACGTTGCCTACTCTTTAATTGCCTACCTTTGACTGCCCTGAGTTATCACTCTTTAAATAAGACGCTAAAAATCTAATTGCTATAAGAATCGGTCTATTCACGTAAAGAGCTAAAGAATTGCAGAGATACTACTTAACAAAAGTCCGATTAATATGGTTCTTATGAAATCTAAATTTTGCAACTATTTAAGCCTGTGTGTCGCTTCCATAACTTAAGCAAAAAAATCTCTTTTAAAAAGTATTTGTCTCCTTTAGCAAAGCTGCTCAATAAAGTAAGTGGTTGCCAGATCTAGCAACTTGGACTAAAATCAGAAAAACTTTAACTTGAAATATCTTGCAAGCCTTTTAAAAGCTTAGATAAGCTTAGGTATCGTAGAGCCATCTCATAGAGATATAGTTAAGTATTTCAGTATTTATTTTGATTTTCTGACCGTAAACCTCACGGCACCACAGTTAAAATTGATTTAAGATGGATATTTCCGATAAAAATAATTCAAAATTTTCAGCTTTTAAATACAAATTTTATTTAGCTTTTTTCATAATAAAGAAAACTGATTCATATTTATTTATAATAATTTCTTGTAGTAAGAAAAAAATCCACCTTTGTAAATAATATTTTCAGTTAAATGCATTTTTTATTTTTATTACATATTTAAATTATTCTTTTTATGTCTAAACGATTTTTTTCCAGTGTAGGAGTTTTTGTTTTATGCACATTAATATTCATTGTCTGCCACAAAAAAATTCTTGTTGCTGTTGCTGTTATTTCTCACAGGTTTTAAAATGAGGTAATTGCATTTTAATAATGGTTACTGGATAATTGTTATTTTATATTATTTTCTGTCGCTCTGATGTACGACATTAACCACAAAAATCAAACGGTTCTAGCACACAATGAATACGAATGCAGTTTTAAAGTATGCGTATGATTCATAAAAAATATTTTAATTGATAGAATAAATATTTCGTTGTGTAACTGTTAAAACTCTTAAAACTGTTAAATAGAAACTTAGGTTTTTTTTATTAGATAGAACTTTTAAATATTGTTTAATTGATTACATTATTTTACGTTCTTTTAAAGCGAAAATCGCCGCGCGCAATGGCTTGTAACGATGATTTAAATTCTCATACAATAAACATTATTACTTTTATTATAGTCAAGTTTAAACATAAATAGAATAATATAACACTAATTTTATTAAATACGCAAAAAAAAAGTCTGAAAAAATTTTTGTTATTAATTTTAAATTTTGCGGTATGGACACTCTTTAATTTTTAAAATTATGAACTGTTTTTCAAACGAGACCAATCTGTAATCATAACCTTTCAAATAAAGAAAAAAATTCAAAATCGGGTTAGAAATGGAGGAGTTTTGTTTAATAGGACATAAGCTGAACGTTAATTTTTACAAATTTTTATAAAAAAACATAACATTATAGCAACGTTTCTTTAAACAATCAAAAATATAAGTAAAAAACAAAATAGACGGGGAAGTTGTTACTTAATATGTAAGAAAAAAGTTTTATTATTAAAATTGTATTTTAATCCCTAATTAAAAAAATCTGAGAGATTGTCTAGAGCAAATATACACAAAAATTATGGATAATTTATTTAAAACTATCTATTAGTCATAATAATTTTGGATTCCTAAAAACTGATATTTAAGCTATCAAAAAAAAACAGAATTGACGGAGAAGTTGTTATTTAATATATGACAAAAAAATTTTATTATTAAAATAAAATTTTAATTCAAAATTAAAATAAGAAAAGTTCTAGGAGGTTGTCTTAAGTTAATATAAATAAAATTAAAAGCTAATTTACGAGTATTTAAAACCATCTATTAGTCATAATACTTTTTTAATCTTTAAAATTTATCACTTATCGTTAGAAAATAAAACAAATTTTTTCTAAATTTATACACATTTTTTTAAGCCAATTAAGTTACTTACTTAAGTAACGCAGTTCAGTTCTTAAAAAAAAATATTAATGTCCTCGAATATAAGTTTCATGTTACAAACAGTTATCTCATAATTTCTGTTGGATGGCGTTGTATTTTAACTTCATTGTCAGAATTTTGGGTTTTGATAGTTAAAACGTGAAATAAACCAAAATGTTGTTTATATTGCGTCTCCAACAAATACTTTTAATTTAACTACGCTGCGTTGCTCTTGTTAAAAATTTACATTAAATTATGTAAGTGGATTTAACTTTAACATCTTTCATTATTTCTTTCGACTAGTAGTAGTAATTGAGCTGATTTTAGGCTGCCGCTCAGAAGAAATAAATTAAAGTAATTTCGAGCTTCACTGTTAACGTGTATTTATTGTGAAACCGCTAAGTAATCACTGTCAAAAGATAAGCATTAAAAATTTATCTGTAATTATTATTCTCTTTGATATCAATATTTTTTATTATTTGTTTTGACTTTTAATAAACACTCTATATCAGTTTTAATATTTTTAAAAAATTTTATCTCAAAGCATAAGGAAATATTTTGGCCTGTTCATAAATAATTTTTAAATAAACTTACCCGAGAATTTTGTTTTTTTTTTATATTTTGTATAAAAGTAAATTTGCTTAAAAACTTTATTTTTGTTTAAAAAATAAATAGTAGACGTAATTTTTTTAGCTATAAAATAATTTCAGTTTGAACTATTCTCAAAAGTTAGTTAAATATTTTCAAATAAATCATATAGAATTTCATAAATTTCGGTTAAGATTTTTTTACCTCTTTTAAATCGTAATTTGTTGTTGATAAAAAAATTAGGAATTAAGAAATTTATGATTTTACGTTCAATTGCGGCACGTTAAAAATAATTGTGTAAATTAAAGAAAATTTTGTTTTGTTTAATTTTTTTTATTTTGAATTTTTTTACTTCAAAATCTCGTCATATAAAAAACACGAATAGCACTACATTTACGATGAAAAAGTAAGCTGACTTCAAAATCGATAAATACAATAAATACACTACCACCTTTTCGTTATATGTGCTACAGTGTGGCTTAAAAGCCGAGATAGCTATTTGTAGAATTATTATTAACACACAATTAAATAAAAACATTCCTACTTTTTTTCGTGCACTTCAATAAGGCGTGCAAAGAATTAGCAACGAAATTTAACAAGTAAAAAAATATAAAGCAATTTTGTATATAAAAAATTTATGCTTTTAATCAAAATTTCGTATTTTTTGTTTAACTGTCTGGCAACACGTTTTCTTGAAGACTTGAAAAGAAATTATATAACAGTATGTTAAAAAGAGTAAGAGTGTTGTCAATTATTCAAAATTGCTTCAAATTATTTTTTTTAACAAAATTAAAAACATAAAATTTATTTATATTTTTTACATCATCAAAGAATTCAATAAATTTTAATGATGTTTGTAAGAGTTAAACGGCGAAACAAAACCGGTGTAAAAATAAAAAAAACAAGTGCAATATTTTGTAATTTTCTTTTACGTTTTTAAATTTTATAGATGAAATATTTGGTTATAATTTGTTAATTCAAGAAATGTTTCTTTGAGAGCAGATGGATGGACAACCTATCTGTGCGGTATTAACAAGATTCTTAAAGGTTCTCGTATGTCATAAAATGAAGATAAAGATAAATTCTTATTTTATTTTACTAGCCTCTATTCACTACAGCATTACCCTTGTGCGATTTAAGATGACTAAACCATAAGTTTATTACTGTTGCCAAAATTTAATGACAAATGTGACAGGCGGAAAATCATAAACATTAATTTACTAGAAATATTATTTATAAACTGTATATAAATTATTTTCTACTTAAAGAAAAGTAAATACTTGTAGCTTAGTCACACGTGCCACAATTATAAAATAGACAAAAGTTTGAAACAGCAAGAACATAATGAACAATTAAATAAAATTTAAATTTATTGTATCTGTAGTTCAAAGGAAACTTGTTGATTTTACAAAAAAAATATTTTATTATTTTGTAGCAATTATAAACATTTTGAAATTATGTGTTTTTAAGTATTTCAAAGAAGACCTGTTAAATATACAAAAGAAAATTAAAAAGTTTTGTATACATAACAAAATAATAACCGAGAAAGTATATTTTGAATATTAAAGCAATAACAAATTATTAATAAATTTTATGTATAAATTAAACACTTTCCTTGCTAACAATAATTTCTTATCATTAAAAAAATTTATGAAATCATTTTATTGCTGGACTATGCAAAAAAATGTTTCAAATAAGTTCCTAAAAATAACTTTTTAAAGAATAATTATTCAGACTATAAAAGAGAAGGTGACAAGGTCTTTTGTATAAAAAATAAAAGTGATAATAATGTTATAAATATAAAAAAATAAAAAATCTAATAATGACGTATGTTCCTTAATTTAAAAATTTCAAGCCCATACTAAAGCAAAAAACAAGTAAGAGGGCTATAGGCTTTACCGTTTATGTTAATCTACTAGAAGTAACTACTATCAAAAAAAAAAAAAAAACAAAGAACTACATGTATAAAATTTAACATAAAAATGGCATCGGCTCTTAATGGGTTAAGCATTTTTAAAAATTTGTAGTATTTTCTTAAAGATCTTTTTAAAAGCTTAAAAATGATGAGGCCCGTAACTCAGAAAATATGGGCGAGCGCCAGTTTTACCACTTCATGTTTTTTTCTTATTTTATAATTCTCTATCGCCCTATATATTTGTTTTTTTTTTATTGGAGTTACTTTATTGTTCCAAACGATATAGAAAAATTAGAGGTAGGCATGGTATTTTGCCAACTGCGTCGAAAGACATGGAACAGTCATGACATGTCTGATCGATTAATGTATTTAAATTTTTTTCTAGCTGATCTAGTGCCTTGGCAAGCTTAATTTCAACACTAACACGGACGGACAGACGGACATTGCTCAATCGACTTCGCTATTTATAAGAAGTCAAAATATGTACATATATATTTTATGGGGTCCGAAATTGTTATTGTAGATATTACAAACGGAATGACAAAACTAGTTATACCCTGTTTCCCATTTTTTGTGGTGAATTAAATTTAAGGACAGCAGAGAAATGAAATTCGAATGCTAATTACTTTGATTATTAATTTTTTTACGCCTATGAACTTTTGGATTTAAATTAGTTGGCACTACTGTAAAAGAAAGAAGTAACAACTATTTATAACGGTACTTAAGAGAAGTAATATACAAAATTAACAAAGTGTTTAGGGTTGCCAGCACGTTAAGAAGCTATATATTGTTCATATCATGGCGCAATCACAGTCGCGATTTCACACGACATCATTATTGATATTATTTTTCTTAAAAAAAATTATTTTATTATTATTATTTTTCTTTAACAAAATTTAAAATTAAAAAATAACCCGATTCAATTTTTTGAAAGGTTAAGGTTGTCAACCTGTAACCGACGATATATTGGATAGAAAATTGAGAATGGTTAATAAGCAAAATTATTAACTATTTATTTTAGTTTTCTTTAAGACTTTTTTCCATGGTGGAATTCTTTATTTCATAAATATTTATTTTCACTAGTTTGTAAAATAAAAATACTTTAATTATACTTGTAGTTGTTGCACTGAAACGGATGTTATAAGCAAGAACTATGACACAAATCATTTTAATCAAGCAATGCGTTAAGTAAATTGATTGCATTACCTACAATAGAAGCAATTTTGATGGAATAACTGTGACGTATGCTTTGCTAAATAATAACAAAAAACTAAAGTTCACGTCACTTCTGTCATCACTATTAATACTTAAGCAGTCCACAAATCTCATTTATATATAATACAATAATATTTAATATTTTTAAGGCCATTAACTTTATATTAATGTATGTATGTATGTGCTAGTACAAATACATTTATACTGTTTTTAATTATAAATGTATTTAAATTATTAACAAAATATTATTGTTTCAGTCATTCATAAAAAGCGGTAGTACAAAAATCAAGTTGAATTATTACTGAAACCAGCTTGTGATTCATGTCGATTAAGTATAAATTGTACATAATTTGTTTGACAATTCTTAAGATCATTAGATCTGTTTACATTAAATTTCTAACATTTTTAATTTTGTTTATGTTCTTGAGACGTGATTATATTATTTGTCATTTTATTTGTGGCAAATATTCAGAATATAAATACTGATTCTGAGAATTTTTAGTTTTTTTTTTATTATGTTTTTACTTAAAAACTGAGATCATTTTGTTTTAAACTTTGTTATTTAAATTTGGATAAATGTTTGATTGACAGATTATTTGTCAGTAATAAAGTCGAGTTTTTATTAAACAAAAACGAAGTTGTCAATGTAAATAAAAATTGGTAACTCAAATTAATAAACTAATATAATATAGTATAATTTTATTATGAGAAAAAAATAATTGAAAAATTATCTTTTAAAGTCAATAACATGAACATATAGGGAAAATTTTATTTTTAAAGGCTATTAAACCCTGTTTTATTTAAGGAATTATTTTAATTCAAGCTTGTGTAAAAAATGTCTAAACAAGCGTTTTTAAGGTGCATATTTTACAGTAAGGTAAAAATCTATTAAAAGTAACATGTTTGTAATGAGCACCTAATTCTAAGTATTTAATATAAAAACTGTAATAAATATTTTATTGTTTTAATAGTTAGGGTGACATCACTGGTTTTTCTGTTATGTGTTGTTTAATGCAGTAAATTTCTTTTAATATTATTGACGGTGCTGCCAAATTTTTAAAGACCAAGCACACATGAAATGCATTTTTATAACATTAAAAACTGAAAATGGAATCGCCAAAAGCTACAAATTTTTTCAAAAAGTGTAAGTCTATAAAATTTATTTTTTTTATTCTTGTTTTAAAGCAATATTTTTTTAGGTAGCTTTGAAGAAATTATTTTTGTCTGGTTATGACTTGTATTATCAATTATTGTTAGTGGAGAGAAAAGCAGAGTGGTATTTTATTATTATTCGTAATGCAAATTCCTTGTAAATTAAATTAATATTTTTGAAAATAAGATGGTGCCGAAGAAAAATCAAATGAAATTGGTTATTAAAAATACATAGTGGGAATGACACACTTTCAGTTATTTATTTATTTTATTATTAATATTATTATTATTATTATTATTAATATTTATCTTTGTTATTTAATAGAAAACTGAATTTACTAATACTTTTATTTAAATAAAAAAATAAAAAAAAAAATTTGACGACAGGTTATTTAATCTTACTATACAAAGTATATTAACTTTTTTTGTTTGTTTATTTTTTTTTTTTTTTTTTTTTTTGTTGTCCTTATAAGTATTATTTAAAATTTGTCTGAAGAAGAACACCGAAAATATTGCAAATAAAAATATAGAAAATTGTTTTAATTAAAATATATAAAAGAGTATTTTATATAAAAAAAAAAGTTTGTTGATATTAAGCCCAAATAAAAGATAAAACAAAGTATATTCACTTTAAATTGACATTAATTAACAAATAATTGGCTGTTAAATAAAACCTAATAAAATTTGCGGTAAGTAGAATTAAATAAATAAAAATGGAAAGAAAATATGTTTTAAGTTTTCAAAACAGGAAACAAAAAACGCAATTTTTCATCATATAATTTATACCGTTAATTTAAGGAAATAAGTTAAAGGAATACTGACTAAATCATTGAATTATTTATAAACAAGACAAATTAAAAACTTTGCGCAAATAAACAACAAGCGTAAAGACATATTGGTCTTAATGATAAATATATTGTAAACTTGAAATAGCTAGATTATCCTGAAAAAAATCTAATTATTTTTAAAATATATAGATCAGTTTAAATAAGGCAATTTAAATTTAAATTGTGCAAAGAAATTAATAAATTTTTCATAATTCTTTGATAATTACACGTATATTTTTATATGCTTATTGAACTTTCGTAAGTTTTTTTTTTTTTTTTTTTTGTTAAGGTTACTTTTAACCTTAATTAAAATTTTACTACTTTGTGATATTTTATTATATTTTTCGCTTATCATACCTGCTAAGGAATATTTCAAAATATTTCTTTGTTGATTTAAAAAATATATGTTTCTACATTACATATGAACGAAAACACTTTTCAACACTGTCGTATATGGCAATAATTCAAATTGTTAATCTATCTGGCAGCATTATATAACTAGACATCTGTTTTTTTTAAATGCCATCTCTAGGCAACAACAATACTTATAATAATAATAAAACAGCTGTTTTACAATTAATCTTTTTTCTCTTTTTAGCGACTAACAAAACATTCCAACGCATGCAAAAAAGCTGATATACACGTCAGTTCTGTTATAAATAACGCAAAGCTGTAGTTTATTAATTCGGAAGATAATGTTTAAATTAAAAGTAACTTAAATACTTTAAAGTAAGAAAGATGTCAGTTAATGAAAAATAAACAATAAAGTTAAACAGAAGCGTTTTTCAAACAAGGAAGACCAACATTAAAATTAAAAGCCAATATGACTAAACAACGTAGGCATTCTCATCGGGAATCAAGTAGCAATGAAGCAACAAATATCTCATCGGACAAACGCCCTTCTTACGCCATGGAAATGAATGCTTTTCTAATAAAGGAACCCAAAAAAGAATTGGTCTTAAAACTATCCTATTACCATTTAGCATTCTTTTTCTCAGGCATATTGGCTATATGTATTTACTATCATTACCCCTGGTTTCGACAACAAAACAGACAATTACAATATTTGCCAAGTGATAATTATTTACAAATAAGAGATGATTTTACTATATATGCCAAAAGTATTGAAAGCGATCAACATCAGGCCTTAAAAGAATTCTATGGTGAAAGTGGTGCAGCAGTTGCCAAATTACCCAAAGAAGATACTAATGTTAAAGAAGCTTTGGGTTGCTTAAAACTAGCCCTGGATATGTATAAGGGTGGTAAAATGGATAAAGCCCAGAAACTATTTGAACATGCATATGCCTTGGCACCAAAACATCCTGAGGTGCTGTTACGTTATGGCGAGTTCTTGGAACATTCTCAAAGAGATATTGTACAGGCCGATCAATATTATTTTCAAGTAGGTTAATTCAGAGTTAAACTATAAAAATGCCTTATTTTGTATATTTCAATTTATATATTTTGAACAGGCTTTAACCATTAATCCCAGTCATTCGGAAGCTTTGGCGAATCGCCAGCGTACCGCTGCTATAGTACAGGCTCTGGACGAAAGGCGTTTAATAGAATTGGATCGAAAGCGTGATGCTTTATCTGGCATACATGAATCCAATTCAGCTTTAAGGCGAGCAAAAAAAGAGGCTTATTTCCAGCATATATATCATTCGGTAGGTATTGAAGGTAATACCATGACCTTGGCACAAACGCGATCCATATTGGAAACACGCACAGCTATCGATGGCAAATCCATAGATGAACATAACGAAATTTTGGGTTTAGACTTGGCTATGAAATATATTAATGCCAGTTTGGTTAATAAGTAAGAATTTCCATGAACATTAAAAAATAAAAATTTAGAAAATCAAATTGATTTATTTTTTCGTGTTTTTTAGAATGGAAATAACTTTAAAGGATATTTTGGATATACACCGTCGAGTTTTGGGTCATGTAGATCCAATAGAAGGTGGAGAGTTTCGTCGTACTCAGGTATATGTAGGCGGTCATGTACCTCCAGGGCCAGGAGATTTAGCGATATTAATGAGACATTTTGAAAATTGGTTAAATTCAGATCAAGTATTATCATTGCATCCCATCAAGTAAGAAAACTGCTTTAAAATGCTATAAAATATTTTAAAGAATTTTATATTTTCTTAATTAGACATGCAGCCTTGGCCCACTATAAATTAGTACATATACATCCTTTTGTCGATGGCAATGGCAGAACTTCCAGATTATTAATGAATACTCTACTTATGAGAGCTGGCTATCCGCCAGTCATAATACCTAAGCAACAGAGGTAAGTTTTAAAGCAAATAAACAGATTTTTTTATTACAATTGACACATATTTTTTTAGGCACAAATACTATCAATACCTGCAGTTAGCCAATGAGGGCGACATAAGACCATTTATACGTTTTATAGCCGATTGTACGGAAAAGACTTTGGATTTGTATTTATGGGTTACCAGTGATTTGCCACAACAAATTCCCATGTTGGAACAAACTGAGCACAATTTAGCTAATATAGACAAATTGGCCACATCTGCTAGTGCAGCACAAACAGACAGTAGTACAACTGCAACCACTACAAAAACATCATTGCAAAATAACGATATCATCGTAGATGCACAAGAATCTGGCTCAGGAGATATTCCTTAGCATTGGCTTTATTTTAAGGATATATTTCAAATCATATTAATACTTTTTAGGAATCATAACATTAATTTTAACAATAATTTATTGTCAACTGTATGAGATTTCAGTGTCTTAATTTTTTTTTTAAATTTTAAGTTCATTATTTCTTACCTTTTTTCAATTAAAAAAAGAAAAAAGGTGCATTCTTTTTAAAACTTCTCTTTCATTTTCCTTTAACAACATTAATAAATGCCTGTGATTATTTTTTATTTTAAAAACCAACCAAACATTGTACCATACAAATTGTAAATAGCCAACTTGTTAAACCAAATATTTAAGAAACAAAAAAAAAAACTATATTTATTTGAATGAAGAACGCTTGAAGAAGTGACTTATGAAAAGTGTAACTTATTTAAAAATTTATTTTCTAGTTTTATTAAATTTAAAAATATTTTAATAAAAAACATAACATATTTGCATAGATTCCCGTTTTTTCCTTTCTATTGTAATAAAAATATTTATCTACAGCGCTAAAACTATTTGAATAAAATTGAATTCCCTATAAAATTTTTTCTCAGATCGACTTCAAAACAAGTAGGAGTGCTATTTTCGGCTATGCCAAATCTTATATACTCTTTATCATGTATGTAAATCTAATTTAGTGAAGTAACTCCAATCAATAAACAAATATTGAGGTGACAGAGAATTTAGAAAAATTACAAAAATTAACATTGGCTCTTAATAGGTCAATAATTTAAAAAATAATTAGTGTTTTCTATGAGATCTCTTTAAAAGCTTTTAAATGATACCCATATTGATATCTTAAAAAATGTGCACAATCATACTTTTGTATGAAAAGTTCATAATCCCATAACTCGAAAAATATTGGCAAGCGCAAATGTTGTTGTTGTTGTAACAGCTCCGCTGCTGATGAGAATTCTTTCCTGAAAAGATATAAGACAAAAGCAAAAGAAAACTCAATTATGTATACGTGTGTCATCAGGTGGTACTGGGAGATGAAGAAATTGCGCAACCTCAATCGGTCGCGTCCATAGGTCTAAAGGGCGTAAATTTGTGGGCATATTGGGACAATTAAATAAATGCACTGTGTCGTGGGGACTTTGGAGACAGGCTGGGCAACGGTTTAAAGTCCCGGGAACTATTCGTTCGCGGTAGCAGTTAAGGATACTTCACCAACCCGCCCTTAATTGTGCGAGCCCAGGCAAACAAGATCAGTCCTCTAGAATTCTCCACTTTTAGAATATCTAAACTGATACAAGTTTTTGCTTCATTAAAGGGGATATGACACTCCAGGAATGTTGTCTAAATACTTCAATAATTATTATTTGAAAAATAGCATTTACGTGATTTTTTAATTTGGAATTTTCTTGTCATATTTGCGGTCAAGTGTTTTAATTTTATTTACCGATAGAAAAAAGTCTCATAGGGTAAGGAGCAATTAAAAGTGCTTCAATTCGCACTTGGATGCGAATAAGCTTACAACTGAACCCGCAACTGAGCCTTCAACAGAAGCAAATATTTTATTCGATGTTAGAGACGTTAAACGACTCTCTTTTTCTTATAAGACAACATTTTTCAAAGTTGGTTTTTGTTAAAGCTTCCCGTAAAAACAACCTCTCAAGATAATGATTGTCTTCTTGAAACGAAGCTTCGTGCAAATATTGAAAGTCAGCAAGAGAATGAAACAATACGTTCTTAAATATATGCAAATATGGACTAGTGATCAAGATGTGAGGAGTTTCCAGAATGAGGCGTGAAATAGAATGGCTTTTACGGAGGTGTTTCAAAATTTATGAAATTATTTGAAATGTAAAAATTGTATAGTTCACTAAAGGTTGGGGCACATAGAATCTGTGATACGTTAAACTTTGACGTATCAACTGAGAAGTCAGTGAAAATAAAGGTTTTCTTACGAGTGTTTTGCCACAATCAATACGTGTCCGTCAACTCAAAGTACGAAAGTTGATCAACTTTCAACTTTTGACGTATGTTGAATACTTCGACAACTATCAACTGCTTCTTCTTTGTTTTCTTTTAACTCTTGCTGTGTTTCAATTGTGTTTTGTGATTTTAATAAGACAATTTTGGTGGCAAACAATAAAATACAAATTTAATTAAATTAATAAGTGAATAAAATACAAATTAAATTTAAAAGTGAATAAAAATAGAGAGCAAACTTTGATTTAACATTGTGCCAACCTCATCCTTCGTTATTTTATTTATATTATTTCTATGTGTCCCAGCCTTAACGTTCGGCAAACGAATTGGCTTCGGTGTAATTTC
Source organism: Cistogaster globosa (assembly GCA_937654795.1). NCBI lineage: Eukaryota > Metazoa > Arthropoda > Insecta > Diptera > Tachinidae > Cistogaster > Cistogaster globosa. Next base: position 7,121,565 of record OW569404.1, on the reverse strand, counting down.
GAATCAAGAATTCACTGTTTTAAATATCGAGTTTTAGTTTTTTTTTTGGTTTTTTTGTTTTTGTTTTTTCTTTTTTGTTAATTTTTCTATTAAAAAAGGTTTTTAGTGAAACAGCTGATTTTCCGAAATCCTGATTTTAGCACTTAAGGTCATTTTTATGATTTATTCCAGGACTTTTTTTTAAATTTCAAATTGTTTTTAAACCTGTTTACACTATACAAAAAAATTATTTTAAATAACAACTGCCGGCTTTTTGAAAACAAGTTGTTATAAAATTTATTTTTTTTAGACGATTTTATATCATTTTTTTTTTTAATATTTATAAATACGTCCGTTAAGCCTTAACATTTTAACACAATCACCTTTTAAGTAATAATTTTATATTACAAAAAAATAATATAAAATTTTTAACCAAAAAATCAAGTTAAATTCAATTTTGTAATATATAGAATTTTTACCTTTAGAGAGCAAAAAGCCACACACAAAAAAATTAATTTGCCCTGTGCGTTTAAATCTTGATTTAAAACTTTGTTTTAAAAAATCAGTTGTTTTTTTAAGTTCTTAAATTTTAAACTTCTTCCAAAAAACAAAAAAAAACTATTTTATTTCATCTACATTTTGGACTTCGGTAAATATTCCTTGTAAGTTACTTCACGCCACCATTGTGGTCGTTCAAATACTCCTGGAGCCGACAACACAGCCTGTTGTAAGTGTAAGTAGATCTTAAAAAGAACAAAACAAGCACAATTAATAAATTTAGTTTTATAAAACTTAAAAATTTCACACTCACATTGCCATCACTCATGCCCAGGGAAGAATTAAGCATAAAATCTGTTGGTGCTATGGCATCAACCAAACTTATAGCTTCATTTTTCAACACTGGCAACAAATCCAATATGACCTGTTGATACAATTCAATTTGTTTGTTATTGCGGAAATATCCTCCTTGATAGAAAATGGCCACATGTTGGGTTATCAAATTTGTACCATACATTGTCAAGAGCTTGAGTAAAACATTCTTTTCATTTGATTGGGGCAACTTCATGACAAATTTGTAGAAAACATAATAAATTGTACGTTGACCATAGATAATGGCCAGTGGCTGGGCATTGAACACTTGCATATTGTTGCGTGTCTCAAAAGCATTAAGACCTTGACGGTTAAGTGATTCTACGCGTTTTACAGTAACATCCAACTGATAGGCCGTTAACCAGTTCAGAGCCTTAAGTAAATCTGAAAGAATAGAAAAACTGTTTAAAAATTTGGAAATAAGGAAGGAACATATACATGATTCTCTCATTCTCTCTCAAATCTTCCCGTATGACCTAAGACTCCTAAGCAAGCCTTTGCAATGGCGATGAAATATTCACGAAATAATATTGAAACTAATTTTGTTTATATCTAACAAAAATAATCATGAGATGAACTATTTTTTAAAGTGACCAATTTGTACATGACTTCTTCATGTTAAAAGATTCATCGCTCTTAAGAAAGTTTTCAATAAAAAGTTTTATAATATTTTTCTTAAATACACAAATTTTATGTAAAAACCTTTTAAGCGAATGTGAATGAATTCGCCATTGCTATCACCTGGTACATGATTTCGCCATGTTCGTAACTAAAAAAAGTAACTTAAAATATTATCGCTCTGAAATAGTTTTTAATAAATTATTTTAATTTTAGACTTCAGAAAATAATTTTATACAAATTTGTGCAAAATACTGAAGAAATAATAACTTTGTTGCTTTAAAATTAAAATTAATTTAATTTTTTTAATCGAAAAGTCTGTTGCTGAGAATATCAAGCATTTCGCAGTACATACTCAATTCCTACCGAAAAAAATTCAATTCTGCAATTTGGTTCTTCAGGAAACGAAAAACGAATTTTTTTCGAAATGAAACCACTAATAAATTACAAAGTGGAATTGATTTTCTTTCAATTTAAATTTTTTGCGGTCTTTAAGATTAAGTTTAATTTTGTATCCTTATTTAGATTAGCCTGTTTGTTACTTTAGTGTGACCAATGTTGCCATATTAAAATTAAGAAGTGGAGATTCAACGGTTTTTAATGAATATAAAAATTCGTTTGAAATATGAGCTCATTATTTTAATAGAGGCTTGAGTTACTACGCTTTTAAGCTGATACACATCTCGAGAAGACTTACTTCTATCTCAGGATATTTATTCCCTACCTGGTAATTGGTTCGCCTTGTTTTAAACTTTTCTTTAAAAAATTCTTTAACGAAATTTCCAAATCAAGTTTAAATTGTATTAAACAAATAAAAATGTAAAAGAGCAAGAAATTCAACTGACAGTAGTCAGACTGGTGGACGAGCACTTTTAGAACTGCTCTTCCGACTTCAACTTAATATTTACTTACTATGCGGACATGCAGCTTCTTGTGGTGTTTTCTCTTCACCCTTATGCCTTAAAATGTCATCCATATCTTTTAGGAACGTCACCGAATCCATAGGAGAAATTTCATTAAACTTTGTAGAGCCACGTCTTAAACTGACCAACCAATTAGAAGCCTGCTGGATTAATGTATTATTTTCACCCTCATAAGTACAATTGGCATCATTATCATTTCGTAAATCTCCTATGCCAGCAGATTTTAAATAACCATGACCACCACAAGCCTCACGACACTCCTGAATGCCATCACGAGCAGTCCAAGTACACACGGGCTTTGCAGCTGAGGATAGAGCATGTAGTTCCATGCCAACAGTAGAAGTATCTTCACCAAGAAAATTTTTCGTGTTCATGTCAACATTTTGAATACCCAGCCATAGACTGAATATGAGCTGGGCATAAGTATTAGCCAAGTGAGGGAATAAACGATACTGCTGGGATTGATATTCAATAACAGGCCATTCTTCAGAAGTCTCATCAGGCCCAAACTGTCGGCGGGCTGCAGAATAACGAATGGCTATAACTATTGCTTTACTAAGAGCAAAATAGCTCAACCAGCAAATATTAACACGGCCACCGGATAAAGCACCCAACGAAGCACCTAATCGTTTGCGACTATCCTTTATATTGCTTATGTAGTTACCCTGTTCATCGATATCACCATTTTTAGACAGCAGATTTTCTTTGGGAATGCGGTAGTTGTTAAACATAACGAAGCTTTAAAAAAACTAAAAATTAATAAAATATTTTTGGTGAAAACTTCAACTCTTGAAACTTACCCGTTATCAATACCATTAAGGCCAACTTTTTCACCTAAATCACCTACCGTAACACCTGGAAAAGTCAACAGTGTACGTTCATCTCTTATAGGTACCAAAAAGGCACTCAAACCCACATATGTATCATCAGGCACATACAGCTGAGCATAAACCACAGCATGTGTACAGGTCTTACTCAAATTACCCACCCAACATTTGGCGGCTTCAAAGTCCGGTGTGTGGATAATAAATTCTTGTGATTTCTTATCATACGTAGCACGTGTACGCATACCACGAGCATTTGTGCCATGAGATATTTCCGTTAAAGCAAAAGCACCAATAATTTCACCCCTGGCAATTTTACCAGCATATTTAGCCAAGCGTTCTGTACCCAAACTTAAAATGGTAGTGGGAAACATACCGTACGATAGAAAGTATTTAATTGGGAAACTAAATTCATAGCTAAACATGGCTTGAGCAGCGGCCAATGATAAGTGGGGTTTGGTAAAGTACTCATTGAAGCCGTAAAACTCTTGGTTGTAAAGTAAATGTTGACGTTTATTGGCCAATTGACGTTGACGTTCTAAAGTAGGAGTTTCCAGTTCACGTTGAAAATCAGCATGTTTTTCCATGAAATTCCAAATGCGGTGCTAAAAAGATAGAAAACAAAAATCTTTTAGAAAGAAAAAAAAAAATCGTTATAAATGTTTTATCACGAGCGAGTCCCTACAAGAACGAGACATGGCTTTGAAATTCTCAAGGCGTTTGAGTTTTTCAGTTTTTTGCAAATTTTATCTTATTTCAAATACTTTATAAAAATACAACTCTGAGCTAAATAATATATGTCGATTATGGATGGCAACAGAGCTTCAGTTGTGTTGCCAAAACTCCTACATGACAACTGGCAACCTCAGTTGCAACCGTGTTTTTTTGGTTGCTTTGAAGAGTTTTCAATTAACAAAAATATTTAATATATTAAAATTATATTTTTTGCCAGTAGATTACAAAATGATAAAAATCACCACCAGACAACAATTTGAGCTATTAATACAAGAAATGAAAACCACCCACATATTGCTCGTGGTGTCTGAGGATTTAATGCCACGTTCACTTGGTTCACGTTCACGACTTCTTAGTTCTCTTAAGGTCGAGGCACATAGAATCCGTCATACGTTAAACTTTGACAAATTCAACAGACAAGTCAAAAATTGTATAAAATTTTTTTTATATGGTGTCTGACACTTAACGTTTCGGCGAAAATCAGTGAATTCGCTATCGAGACCACCTGGTATTATTTCGCATAAATTTTCAAAAAATTTAATTCAGTTTTTATCTATTTCTTTAAATAATTTATTTTTTAGTTCATAAAGGCCACCATCAAATAAAACATTCACATGTGTATAACTTTTATATTTTTCCTCAAAGGTCTGAACCCAAATTCCTTCAACCCCATTTTTTAAATAATATATCTCGAAAAGTTTTCGTATGCTGAACTTTTTTTTGTTTTCTGTTATTCTTTAAATTGGCGACAAAAAATGTAAACTATTTCTGACTTTTATATTATGCATTTTTTTTAATTACATATTAAACAGACAAAACAGAACAGAAAAACGGGATTTCAGAAACTTATGTGGGTGGTAGCATGAATGTTCATAATTCCCGCAAACGACTGTTTATAATCACCAAAACACAATTCGTGTTAAAAACTTAACATGTATATGTTGATGTTGTGTGTGGAGGTTTATATGATGGATGGGAAGGAATTTATGATTTAAAACTGTAGCCCTTGGTTATTTTTATAACAGCTGCCAAGGGGAACAGCTCAACGTTACTGCCATCCCTAAATTAGCGCGTAAGACGCGACGCAAAATAACGCATGGCTTTTACGCTGAAGGTGCATACCTAAATAAAAGCGCAACGTTTGGATGTGAACAGTAATGTTAACCTATAGCTTTTAATAAAACCCTATAAAATGAAATGCAAAACAGTGATAAAAACGCTATATAATCCCGAAAAAAGCAAAAATGTCATTACTGTTTTGTAACGTTCTCTAAATACTACAACAAAAATATGTAAACAACGGTAGCTTGCAGGCAACTCATTATCTTACGCGCTGTCAAAATTGGATTTTCCAATTGCCGTGCTATTTAGGGATGCTTCATACATTTTGTATGTACATGAGAAATTTTGACAGATATCTTGCGCTTTCGTCGTAATTTAGGGATGGCAGTTAGGCGTTCAAAAGAACTGCCGAAATAGATGAGAATGTTAAAATCAAACAAAGGCTAAAGAGCCGGATGCGTTGTCATTTTAATTCTAATTTATTTATCCAATTAATTCTGCTTATATACTACTTATGAAAATCTTAGAAGTAATCTAGTATTGAGTGATTTTCTAAATCACTCAAATTTTGTTTTACATTTACAACTTAAAATAGAACAACAAAAGAAGCGAAACATAAGAATCATATTTCTTATTAGTGTTTGTGATTGCATCAGTCATCCATAATGCATGCGGTCAATATTGTAGTTGACCGACCGACCGACCCACTTCAACATTTGTAACATGAGATACTTGATTGTTAGTCATGCTACATGGTTGAAGTAGGTGGTAAGTGCTCGCTGTGCATATGGTATGACGATGTGGGTACACACTACAACGGGAACAAAGTGAAATTATTATAGGAAACAAATAATTATAATTAACGTCATATCTAATTGATTTTGTCCACACAACAAAGCAATGCAAAACATAACTTAATACTTAATAATAAAATTTATTGTTTATTTGGGCCGAAATCCCGGCGGTACTGCAATACCGGGCCAACCCGTGACAGAGGTGGAGCAAGCCCCTAAACACTCCGTCTAATTCCAAAAATCAGTTTAACATTTGTTGTCCTCCGATGGAGGATCTATCAGATGTTAAGCTGATAAGAACAGATACTACACTTTGATCTTAGCCATAAGGCCGAGAAGCGATAACTCTACAAACCAAAACAACATTACTTATGCTGGCAAAAATTTAAACTAAATGAGAACTATAACGATATATTAGTATGCACAAAAATAAAACAATATTATAGCAATTCTACATACATACAAAAGCAATTATACATACATACGTGTACAGCCATCCATAAGAAACCGCCACTTTTTGTATATGTAAGTATGTGTGCTGTTTGAAGGCATTGCTTTACGTGATTGTTATTGTTGCTTTTATCAACCACTTTTTCAACATATGAAAACCAGAATTGTATGATTTTGTTTACTAGTTTGACAAAATCAATTTAAAAATCGCCAAAAATACCTAAAATTACTATTTTTTTGTATTCGTTTTATATTTCGTATGTTATTATCCATAAGAATTTAAATAAGAGAAAATTTCTAAAAACCGCCGTATGTAATAAACTACATACATATGTACATACATATATTATCAAAACATGGTGCTTTAAGAAAACTCAGCTTTATAAACATTCGTTCTTAATTTATTAGAGAATGTTAAAATAATTGTACCTATAAAATAAATTTTGTAAGAAAAAATTATTTTAATTTACATATTTATGCACTGAAATCATTGTTTTTTTATATTTTGAGCTTGGTTACTCGTATTAGAAAAATTAGGTAACAAAAAAATAAATTAAAGAGTATTTTAACAACAATTAATTTATGAGCTTTGTGGTGTAATGCGTGTGTAATATAAAATAGGAGAAGTACATTAATAGTAGAAATAGGGATCTTGAGATATGAGCCAAATAATCAAAATTTAAATAATTTTTGTGCCGCTCTTGTTGTTGTGGTTTTTTTTTTTAATTCATTTTTTTTTATCTGGTTATGTTAGTGGGAATTGTGCCGTCAGTAAATGAAATGTGTTGTCATTAATCTGTAGAAGACCGTCATTACTAATGTTTGGTACGTTTAGCTTGCGATTTCTGCGTGAGAACATCATTATCATGCCAAGTATTGAAATATAATATTCATTACTATTTTGATACTTAGTTAAAGATAAATCTTCATTTTTCGAAAAAAAAAAAAAAAATCTTAATTAAAGCCTAGTACTCTGTTCGATTTTGTGAACAATTTTAATCAACATGCATTATTTCGCTTGAAAAAATCTTACAATTAACTAGTTGTGACAATACAGCGATTTAGAAGATAACATTTACTGAGCAAACGCTTTTCTGCATCATTTACTTCCATCCCTAAATAAGCGCGTAAAGCGCAAAATATCTGTCAAAATTTCTCATGTACATACAAAATGTATGAAGCATCCATAAATAGCACGGCTTAGCAATTGGAAAATCCAATTTTGACAGCGCGTAAGGTAGTGAAGTTGGCTGCAAGCTACTGTTGTTTACATATTTTTTTTGTAGTATTTAGAAAACTTAATGTAATGACATCTTAGCTTTTTTCGGCTTTATCTAGCGTTTTTATCACTGTTTTGCATTTAATTTTATTAGGTTTTATTAAAAATGATAAGTTAACATTACTGTTCACAACAAAACGTTGCGCTTTTATTTAGGTATGTCACTTTAGCGTAAATTCCATGCGTTGTTTTGCGTCGCGTCTTACGCGCTGATTTAGGTATGGCTGTATTTTTTGTCTTTTTCTTTTTTTAATTTTACTCTTTTTATATTTATGTATTTTTTTAAATTACTTAAAATTAACAAAATTAAATGATAACAAACGGTCTGAAAAAATTTTTGTTAAAAATTCTACTAGGAAGACTTGTGTCATATAGTTCAATTTAGTGAACACTCTTTTTAGTTTAAAAGTTTGAAAAAAAAACTAGTTCAAAAATCAGTTCAGAGGCTCTCTTTAGTTCAAAATCTATCTTAGTTCAACTTTCAACATCTAGTTCAAACGTTTTCTTTAGTTCAAAACCTCGTTTAGTTCAAAACCTCGTTTAGTTCAAATGTTCTTTTTAATTTGTATATGATGGCAAAAACACCATAGCATTGCCGTAACGCATGTTAAATAAAATGCGTGGCAGCACTAATTTCATGTCGGAAATAGTCAACAAGGAAACAAAGACATAGATTCTAGTTTATCTTGTCTGGTAGTTCAAAAACAAAGTATAGTTAAAAAATGAACTAGATGTACTTAAAGGTATGAACAAGTTCACTTAGTACAATCGATGGATCGTTTAAATGAACCAGTTCGTTTATGAACTACACAAGTCTACCTATACCTTACATACATTCAAATATTATATTAATATTATACTAATATTTATTTTACCACTGCGATTTCAAATGCTTTAAACTTTAAAATGCTACATGTTAAAATACAAATGCTTAAGGTGCCCATACACGACATGTTTTTTACATCTGACATGTCAAATTTGCCACTGTAAAACACATACATATCGTGTAGGGCTGTTAAAACATTGCTTCTGTAAAATACATGTGGAAAGTCATCTGACAAAATTGCATTTAGAACGTGTTCTATTCTGATCTGACAAACCATCTGACATCAGCTGTTTTTATGAATCTATTTCGTATGAAAACAATCAACGGCGGTTGAGGATTGGCGGTAGCATTAGCCGACTGAAGATAATATTTTATATTACCAAAATTTGAAATTACTTTTAACTATTTAACAACAATTATGTTAACTTTGTATCATTATTCAATGCAAACTGATCTTCTTCATATTTTTTTAGTAAAATATATAATTAAAATTGACAAGTCTTCTGTTATTCCGCAACGCACGCAAAAAAAATTTTAAGACGACTACAAGCCATTTTAAAACCGGACGGCTTAGATATTTGTACAGTGAAAAAAGCGAATGAATAAAAAAAAAAGAAATTCTTCTTTTATTTTTGATTTTGATTTAATTGCTGTTACAAGTGAAATAACACTACACAATTCAATTGTTTTAGTTTCTAACACTTTTAACAAAAAACAATTTTAATAAAATTTGCGAGCAGATCAGCTGTTGTAAACAAATACTAATTATGTTAGACGTAATTATACATGCACGTTTTTGACCAAATATTAAAAGTCTTCTGTAAAATACCAATTTTGACACACATGCAGAATTACATATGACTTACACAGATAAGAAGTCAGAAGTAAAAAACATGTCGTGTATGGCAAAACAAAACTCAATAAAAGTATGAAGAACCTAGAAACAAGCATTTAATTAATTCCGTATGGTATATATGTACATATATTTAGTAATAAACATACAAGTATTTAAATTTTACATATTTCTTCCTTTTGTGGGAAGTTGACAGCGATGGTTCTCTGACTCTTTCGCAGCGTTGCCAGTTTTTTTCTCCAAATATCGCTAATATACAAAAATAAATATGTAATAGAAAAAATTTTTTTTCATAATTCTTTTATCATAAAACATTAAAAATGGGTTGCTTACAGCAATATAAAAAAGTTTTCATTTAAAAACATAAAAATTAAAACACAAAACATAATAAACATTAAAATAAATAACTTAGTTTAAAAAAGTGAGGTCAATCAATGTGTAGGATTTAAGTTAATCCAATATACCACATATTAAAACATTTCAATACATGTTAAAAATTAAAAATTGATTTAAGAACACATATCAATTATTGAATCAAAATAAATCAATGTTATTATTGTCTTTTGTATCTTTACTGCAGTGCATTTCATTTTTATTATTCATTCCGTAGTAATAAATGTGTTAGAACATATTGCATTCATGTATGATAATTCTACAAGTAAATAATTAGCAAGTTCCCATTGCATTTACTTGCGGAAACAATCAACATATTAAGAACGGCCATTGAAAGCTCCTTAAAGTGTTAAATGTACTGGCATCCTGGTGATCGTAAACTGTAGGCCAGAACTCGTATAGGCTTTTGGTGCTTTGTTATCGAAATATTGAGTCCAAATTATGAAGGGAAGTTTTCCTTACTGTGCGTAGTTACGATCTCCAGTCTATTAAAAAATTTCTTGAGCTACAGGAAATACAGAGTTACAGCATTTTGAGAATGAAAATTGACATAAAACTTCAAAAATAGATATATTTTCTGAAAGCAAATCAAGCATTTTTTTTAGCAACTTTTTTATATAACGAAACAACTTTCTTTTAAAATCAACTTGTCAACTTGTTGTCCATATTTAAAAACGAATTTTGTAAATGAATTTGTTTTTTTTTTTTTAATTTTACATTATTTCATTTTCTATTTTAATGCTTTATGTTTTCGATGCTATTTCTGATATAATTTTAACAACTTTGATTTTTGTATCTCACTGCCTTTTATTTTAAACGCCTTTACGTTATGACAAATTTAAAATTTTTTTATACATATGTACATACAAAGCTGTCAGGTTTTCTATCCTTTCTTACAAGCAATGCTATCGTAGACAAAATCATAAAAAATAGCCAAGAATTTTGCCAAATATCTCGCCTCACGCCATGTTAAAGTTTTTAACCCCAAAATTGATTTTTTGTCGCCACGTTTGGCGAGAAATCGCCATAACTGACATCACTGCTATTCAGTTATATTATGGACTTATAATCACCAGAGATGGTAAACAAAATTAAAAAAAGTTAATTTTTTAATCTAGAAATTCACTATACTTTTTAGGGAAATTCATAATATAAACTTTAAGACGTAAGCCTTTACGCATAAGATCTCAACTGATTCATTATTTATATTTTACTACTTCATTTTATAAATGAATTAAAATTTACTTTTTGGCATAGGTTAATTTTTTAATATAATTTTTTTAACAAAAAATTATATTTCAAATGTACGCGGACGTTTTTCAAAGAAAAATTAGACGTTGGCAGAATATAATGCAGCATTTTCCGGACCACCAAATCCTTCATCAGCATTTTTCGTATCTGTCTACCTTAATTAATTTTTCTTGTTTTCTTTGGAAAACGTCCACATACATTTGAAAAATAATTTTTCTTTTCAAAAAGTAAATTTTAATTCATTTACAATATTCCACGCTTCAATCCCTGATTGGGAAAAACAATTAAAAATTACTCCATTTTATTAATATTGATTATAAGTTCTAAAGTTGTTAAACTAACAGTGGTAAAAAACAAACAATAATTAACAAAAAATGGCGTATCTTTCATCGAAAATCTGTAGTAGCTGCCAACGAAAATATTACCGTAAGCAAAATAAATGCCATATTCAAGATACATAGTTTAGAATCTCAGTTCATACTTCTAGGCTACCAGCAAATCTAGCCCAAAACGTAGTATAAACACTATTTTTTTAACTTTTATGTAATGGATAAAAAGACAGTTTTAGAAAAATTGGGTTAAGTTTAATTAAATAAAAACAAACTTAAAAAACATTATCATATGTACCAAATTTTTTAGCTGCGAGTTATTTTTACAACAATGGAAGCATTGTTGTACTCAGTTAACCATTCCTGATACTCACAAAACCATTAATAAATGTATGTGTGTGTGTGGTAGCCGCTAATAGTTTGTATTTATTAAAGCGTTACCACATGTAAAAAAATAATCGCACATCTGTTGGCCTTGTATTAAAAATTAACATTACGTTAATAAAAGGAAAAATTCATACTTATAAAATAATACATATAAAGCAAAAAAAAGTTACTGTAGTTTGTGAACAAACTACAGAAGCTTAATGGAAAGACCCTTTTGTCTTAGAATCTGTTCATAAGACATGGAAAAAACCAAAAATTTACTCTAGTTGTACTTATTAAAACCAAAGATTTCCTATAAAAATGTATATATACGATGCCATATTTTTTCTCGCGTTAAAATTAAAAAATACTTAAATATTAAAACTAAAAATATTGAAACTAAAAAAAATATTAAAACTAAAAAAGAAAAGAAATTGGCCTGTTTTTATAAGTAAAAAATTTTAAGATCTTAGCCTTAAATCTGACAAACAAAAGCCAATAACTAAAGGCCGATTTGTAAATCCCTTGATGTATCGCTTATTTTTAGTTCAAACTATACTCGAAAACGGATTATTAATGGGCTATGGCAACTATTTCATAAAAGTCGGGTAATTATTTAAAAAATTTTATACAAATTTCGGTTTCAAGTAAGTGTTGTATAAAAACATTATTTATAATCAAACAAAATATTTAACTGTAAAATAAAGTTTTATATTTTACCTCTTAATTTTTATTTTATTAAAAATTCAGGTTTCTTGTAGATAGAGTATTTGATTTACTGATGATCAAGACTTTTAGCGAAAACTGAAATTCTAAAATAAATTAAAATCTCGAAAATTTATTGAAAAAACAAACGATTTGTTTTAAATATATATTATTAAAAATATTGGACTTTAGCAAGATATCATAGTTTTACAAAAAAAAATTACATTTTATCTTGATCATAATATACAGCTTTAAGAATTTATTACTCAAGATATTCCCAAACAACATCTTCTTGTTTTAAAAAATAATTTTTAATAAATTGACAAGTGCCAAAAGAATTTAAAAGTTCTTTGTTTAGCTGTGGCAACGCTAGAGAAGTAAGCGTTATAGGGTTTCTGTTCTAAGCAAACGCTTTTTTATTTAAATTTGAATAATTCCCAAATATTGGAATTTTATATCAAGCAGTTGGTTGATTGCAATCAATTTAAATAAAAGTTTACTTTTCATATACAAAGTTCACAGTTCAAGTATGATTTCATATGTGCGTATATACAAATAAAAAGATTTAAATGGCTCTAAAATGTCAAACGCTAATATTGCTTTAGGAGGAATTTGACGAAAATTAATTTTGGAACCTAGAACTTTGTATCGTAATGATAAAAGATTTTAAAAGTTAAAAAACAGTGTAGCTATTGCTTATTTAGAATAATGTAGCAAACTGGAAGCAATTTTTATACAGAAAGTTCGGTTACAAACAAACATTGTATTCCATTGAATCACCCCGGGACATGTTGACTTATAGCAATATTTGGAAAATTTAATTTTTAAGAAATCATGATTTAAACCATGGATATTATAAATTAATTAAAATAGTTTTTTTTCTTCTCTTCTTGAACCTAAGCCGAAAAAAATTAATGTAAATAGAAAAGAAACGACACAACCTAGTAAAATAAATGTACCTTCGTGGCGCAAGAACTCATAAACTGACTCGAAGTGTAAACATTTAAAGTCATTAACAAAGATGTTTTCAATAAAATAATTACTTAACATATGTAAGTTTGTAAGTATCTTTAAATGTGAAGTTATCTCCTAACTGTATTTTTTTATCGCTTTCTAATTTAACTTTTGTACTCTTTTTGTACTCTTTAATTTTCATAAGCAAGAAATTCAGATAAAATAATTTTCGAATAAGAACTTTTAAATAATTTGTTTACGATCAACTTCTTTTAAACTTATTCAAAGCGTTAGTATAAAAATTTAATACATAACACCTTAGGACAAGTAATATTGAGCTTTCTGTTTAGTTTTTTACAAAATGAATGTTCTTATTTTATAACATTAGCATAAGTATCTACATCTGTTGACGCTTAAATTTGTGCTCAATAGTTTAATGCATTTGCTTGCATGTACATACATATCTACGTATATGTATGTGTTTATATACATATCTACATTCATACCACATGGTACGTAGCTATGTATCAACAAAACAGCTATTTTATTAATAAAAATTTTCATCTATTAACAATTCCAGTAGCCACATTTAAAGCTGTGAATTTCCTAAAGAGCTCATGTTATATATCAACATATAAAAATAATCCTTACTACTTCTTACCTGGTTAATCATTTTCAAAAAGTTATGTATGTATGTATGAAAACCCTATTAACCAACCCTGTTGTCTTTTGTGTTTTTTGCATTGCTCTGAACAAAGTACAGCAGAATTCTCATTCAGTTTATTTTGGTTTTCGTATAAGTAACTTGAGTTTTGTTACGCTTAACTACTCTGGCTTCTCTTCAGTTGTCGAATAAATCTTTCGCCTTTTACTAAAGATTTCCGTGGAGAGGAGCACTCTAATGAGTCTTAAATAAATTTTTCGTAAGCCTGGTTTCCCGTTCGGGATTTCGGGCGATTATACAATACATTTCACATATTAATTATTTACCTAAAGGTTTATAGCTTTTTCAATTTAATTTGTGGTTATCAGTATAGTTACACAAAGCGATTTTTCCTTAAATTAGGAATATCAACTTGATTAGGTACAGAAAAATGCGTAAGGACGCTCCGTGATTTAAGGCAGAATTAAAGACCGGGGCACATAGAATCCGTCATACGTTAAACTTTTAAAGATTCAAATAAAGTTAAAGTAACGACGGATAAAGGCCGGGGCACATAGAATCCGTCATACGTTAAACTTTGACAAATTCAACTGACAAGTAAGTTAAAATACATGTTTTCTTATGAGCGTTGTCACAATCAATACGTGTCCGTCAACGCAAAGTACGAAAGTTGGTCAACTTTTAACTTTTGAATACTTTGACAACTATCAACTGCTTCTTCTTCTCTGTTTTCTTTTAACTCTTGCTATGTTTCAATTGTGTTTTGTGATTTTAGTAAAACAATTTTGGTGGCAAGCAATAAAATACAAATTTAATTAATTTAAAAAGTGAATAAAATACAAATTAAATTTAAAAGTGAATAAAAATAAAGAGCAAGCTTTGGTTTAACATCCGTCAGCAAAGTATTCATTGTGCCAACCTCATCCGTCGTTACTTTGACTTTAGTTGAATTTGTCAAAGTTTAACGTATGACGGATTCTATGTGCCCCGGCCTTAAGGTTGGCACAATGAATACTTTGCTGACGGATGTTAAACCAAAGCTTGCTCTCTATTTTTATTCACTTTTAAATTTAATTTGTATTTTATTCACTTTTTAAATTAATTAAATTTGTATTTTATTGTTTGCCACCAAAATTGTTTTATTAAAATCACCAAACACAATTGAAACACAGCAAGAGTTAAAAGAAAACAGAGAAGAAGAAGCAGTTGATAGTTGTCAAAGTATTCAAAAGTTAAAAGTTGACCAACTTTCGTACTTTGTGTTGACGGACACGTATTGATTGTGACAACGCTCATAAGAAAACATGTATTTTAACTTACTTGTCAGTTGAATTTGTCAAAGTTTAACGTATGACGGATTCTATGTGCCCCGGCCTTAAGGCCGTGTCAGATAAAACTTTTGCTTTGCGTTGCGTTGCAAATTCGCTTTGACGTTTAAGATAAAATGTATGAACTTATATGAAACATGTCACATAAAGCACTTTTAACGCAAAGCAAATCGCAAAGTTGGTCAACACTCATCTTTTGGCGCGCTTTGACAATTAGCTGCTATACATTTGTATATTATTTTTTGCAAAATCTAAAGTAAAAGAGGTAAGTATTTTAAAATGTAATTTTTTTATTAAATATTATTCCTTTATTATTTTTGAAAAAGGCTTCTAGTATTAATTTGTAACAAATTATTTTAACTATAGGAAATAGTTTATTTTAATATTCTTATGTATACATGTAGTTATATAAAAATGCTTCATTCATTAAGATTAGGATTAGAACCAATTCCAATATGTCCTCCAATAACATTTTTTAATATTATTTTAATGAAAATATAAAAACTACTATGCACTTTTAACGTAAACAAACAATAATTAAGCGCTGTCAAAGTTTTTATTGTGACATACCTCTTGCGTTTTACACTTTTTTTTTCAAAGTTTGAAATGTCACGCAAAGCGAAAAAGTTCTATCTGACACGGCCTATAGTCTTTACTTTCCGTTTCGTGACGAATCAGTTTCTGTTAAATGGAAAATATGTACTTGGGGTTTGTTAGTACCTTGCCTGCCGTTCTGTTCCGTTTGAATCAGTAGAAAATAGAGTTCAAAGTTAAGTTACTTTGGAAGTTGTTTAGTAGTGTGAGTGTAGTTGTTTTTGTTGTGTTGTTGTATTGTGTTTTCTTTGTTTATTACAAACAGCTGGTTTGTTGTTACAGAAAAACTAATTACAATAATTAAAAAAACAGAACGGCAAGGTACAGAACAGCAACAGAAAGTAAAGACTAATGAGGCCTTAAAAGTGTGCAAAGTAATAACAATGCCATAACGCTAAAAATGCATAGAACAAAATGTTACTGCCATCCCTAAATTACGACGTAAAGCGCAAGATATCTGTCAAAATTTCTCATGTACATACAAAATGTATGAAGCATCCCTAAATAGCACGGCGTCAACGCTTGGCAATTGGAAAATCCAATTTTGACAGCGCGTAAGATAATGCAGTTGCCTGCAAGCTACTGTTGTTTACATATTTTGTTGTAGTATTTAGAGAACGTTACAAAACAGTAATGACATTTTTGCTTTTTTCGGGCTTATATAGCGTTTTTATCACTATTTTGCATTTCATTTTATAGGGTTTTATTAAAAGTGATAGGTTAACATTACTGTTCACAACAAAACGTTGCGTTTTTATTTAGGTATGCACCCTCAACGTAAAAGCCATGCGTTATTTTGCGTCGCGTCTTACGCGCTAATTTAGGGATGGCAGTTAGGCAGCAATGAAATTTGTTATAGCGTCTGCTGTATTGAAATAGTATTTTAATATTAATGAAATGCCTGTAAATACTCTAAATTGATGAGTCATCGCATGTATCGAATTAAATGCATTCGGTATTTTAACGAAAAAAGCTAGAAATATTCACAAAGTTTTTTTTGGCATTTTTGTGGAAGCAGCAAAGGCATTTTTAGTTTTTTATGAACATAATTTATCTGCCATTGTGACAGACGTGCAATCAATATGTGTGGAGTAAGAAAGTCTCTTTATGCTTTTGCCATTCACTAAACTTATGAAACTCGCAACCGGCAAAAACCGAAAACCTAACTGAGGAATAAGCTACAGTATGAATTGTTAGAATTACTGATAAAAACAAAATCTGCTATAAGTTTAAAGTTTTTAAAGCAATGATAAAATTATGTAAAAAATTAAATTAAAAATTAAAATTATGTAAAAATTAGTGGGTATTTTTGGGGACATCATGAGTCAAATTGGGGACCAGAGCCAGAATTTTTCTGGCAACACTGGTTGTTATCATGATAAACATGTTTAAGATTAGGGTGTCGAGGGCGACATGAATTCAGAAAACTGTTAAGAGCAGGTTCGTCCGCTTGTATGGATTGGGTGTGACATACTCAGGGGTGCCAGATGATTTTCGTAGGAAATCGGCAAAATTGCACAAAATAATCGGCATTATCAGCAAATTAAAAATACCCATTTTAAATATAATAATAACAACATACAAAATAACAAAAAATCAATAAAGTAACTATTTTACGAAATAACAATAATTCATTTAAAAATGTATTTTAGAAATTTGATTACAAATTAATTGTGTTGATTTTTTCTTTTTATTCGCCTCGTATATAACTTGTTAAATATGCCTTGGGTAACACTGAATCGTCGTAACAAGTGCTTCTTACTGCCAAGATTAACTATCATACACATTCGTTCGATCTGTCAAAAATTGCATGTGTGCTTAAAAATTATGAATGTGGAATATAAGTGTATGTGTGTGGCAGACCTTTTGAGAGATACTTACGATTTTATTATCTTTTGAAATAATTCATAAAATGTTTTTCTCTATGCGATCAAAGTTGATTTTTTACGATGAGGGGAAAAAACAACAAAATATTAAAAAAAATATGGTTTTTGCATCTTTTTTGTATAATAGTGTGGCACTTACGAGGCGATTTTTGAAGCAGAACAAAATTCTGTCAGATTTTTTGTTGATTAAATAGTAGAAATGTGTATTATAGTGAATTCCGGGCTTTAAGCGGCCTATCCATGATCAAAATATTCGTCCATCATTATGGTAGTATTTGCGAAAATGTATTAGTATATGTAACACAGACGATGATGGATGAAAAATCAAAAAATTTAGATTTTTGGCATGCTTAATGGCACATTTTGATATGTGTATAGTGTTTGTTTTTCCAGCAATTTTTTATTTAAAAAGAGATTTCAAGTTGTGCGGCTGTCTAAAATGTCGGAAAAAAACAGATATCTTGGAATTTATCGAAGTTTACCAATCAATGCATGCATTTTTAACAAAACTAATTTAAAAGAACAACAATCAATTTTTTTAGAATGCTAAAAAAAACTCAGGAGGAAAACTTCAAAATTTAATTTAAAAAAAAATAAATGTGCTGCGGACAAATTTTGAGAAAGAGTTTGAAAGGAATTTTTTACACTCTTTCATTCATAAAATTTTTTCGCTACATTTTTATTTTATTGTTTAAAAGCTGTGTTTGTTTGTATGTATGTACGTATGTTTTATTGCTAAGGCAATAGAGAAACTGCGATGTTGTCATCACAAAAAATAAATTTTTGACTGGTCATTCAACATGTGTACATCAAAGCGCGCAGCACACGTATACGAAATAAAATACTGAATGATCGTGGATAGACCGCTTTATATAGAATCCTTTTTATTTTTAAGCGGCCTATCCATGATAAAAATATTATGTATTAGTATATGTTACACAGACGATGATGGAAAAAATCAAAAAATTTAGATTTTTCGCATGCTGAAAGTCACACATTGATATGTGACGCAGTTTGGAACGAAAGTAATTTGATAGAATGATACAAATAAAAAACAAACTCCGCAGGGAAAATTAAAAATTTAATATAAAAAATAAATATGATGCGCACAAATTTTAAACAAGAGTTTAAAAGGAAAAACAATTATAAACTTTTTTCACTACTTTTTATTTTATTGTTTCCTAAATAATAACTGTGTTTGTTTGTATGTATATACGAATGTTTTTTGCTAGTGCCATTTTCGCAATAGAAAATGCACGAAGTTGACAGCATAAAATCAAACTTAAAATGAATTTTTGACTGGTCATTCAACAAGTGTACATCAAAGCACGTAGCATACGTACACGAATTAGAAAGCCAGTATTTTTTTAATCGTGAATAGAGTGTTTTAGTGTTTTTTCTCATTCTCTCAATAATGTTACCATATTTTCAAAAATTTGCATACTTTTAAATTTGACAAAAGGAAGGATAAAAAAGGATATACAAATTGCACACTAATAAGAAGTTACAGAGGTCGCTTTAGTTATAGGCGTTATATTTTATGCTTGAAATGACGTTAGGATTGTTCTGTTTCATCATTGAATGCAATATCTTATTTAAAAGACTATTTTGTCTCATTTATGCGAAACAAATTAAAATAATTTACGTTTTAAGTTAAAAATTAATTTCTGTAAGCAAAATTTTGCTTATGCACTGTTTTTTCCTACAATAAACAACTATTTTAACTGAATAAAAATAATTGTCTCGCATAGGTAAATATTTCTACTTCTTGAACAGGCTACAGTTCAAATTCTAGTTTATTGTTAAAAAAAACTTTACATAAGCAAAATTTTGCTAACAAAATTCCAAATAAAATTAAAAAAATTTTAGCACTTTTAATTTTTTGCGCATTGATTTTCAGAAATTATTTTATTTCACACTGCCTTCCATTATCATTTAGTCATTTTTTATTTAATATTTTTCCACACATAAACCCTGCAAACTAAAGTTATCACACTGTGCATATACATATTCACATAGTTGGACCTAAAACACTAAAAATGAACTTTGGTTTTTTGATATGCTAATCAAGACCAAAAAACAACTACAACAAATTTTCTTTAATAACCATCAAACATTAGTACGCACCTTAAGACGTATATGTTCCTCGCCCTCCAATATGACATTCATTCGCTTGTGACAGAAAGAAGCCTTTTCACGATATGCCTGCAAGGGTCCAGATTTAAAATCGGGAAAGATGGTTTTATCGTCCAAAATATTTTGAGGCTTTTCAGACTTAGCATTGTTACTGCAATCGTTGTGTTGTTGGTACAGCGACATAAAATTATTAGAAGACGTTTTAAATAAATGTCGTTTAAATAGATATTTGGATTTTAGAAAATAACGTCCCTCTTTTAACATCATTATGAAAGGGTTTTTGATGTAATTCTAATGAATTTTTTCTTGTAACTGAAAAATTGCAACAATATACTTACAGTTCTATTTCATTAAAATGCACCATTTTTTATTGTTAAGTTGTTGTTGTTCCACAACTATAAACAAAACAAACTAAATATCTACTTTGCTTAAGGGCTTAGTTTGTACTGTATTTTTTATCTAAATCTTTTTTAAATATTAAATATTCATTATTTTAAAAGAAATGCTTTTTTTTTGAAGATTTTCCAATCTTTCAACTGTTTTAACTATGATTCCATAAAATAATATGGTAAATTTTTCTTATTGTAACACTTTGGACTTTACAAAAAATTGTTCAAAATTTAAATAATAAATTCCTACACAGCACAGTTTGTTAAATTGAATACTGAAGCACTTTGTAAATCTTTTAACTTAAAACTTTCTCAATCATTAACATGTAAATTAGTTTTTTATTTATTTACTATTGGACCAAGGTTGCCAATATAATCATTTTCCGTTACAAATATTAGCGATTTTATTTTATGCCAGCCGTTATTATTAAATATACATACACATATAATACAAGAGTAACGGTATCATTACTGTTCATGAAATATTTTTTGAAAATGTTGATGTTGGTGTGAATAGTAATCAGAATGGATTAGGACACACCTTTTTTTGGAATTATCGTCTGTCTGCCTGTCCGTCTGTATTCGCATCATCTAAAAACTGCTGGATATATTTGAAAAAACCTTGTTTTAAGTATAAAATACTTTTTTTCATACAAATATGTCATTTTCTAGAGAAATTACAGATGCAAATCTCAAAGTACCCAATTTTACTGGTATAATGGTACTAGAATGGTTGCCAGTACATTTTATTTTTGTAGATGGAAAATTTTTTACATTGTTTACAGGACTCTACGAAAAATGTTTAAACACACATTTTTTTTAATATGGATTTTAAGAAAATTATAAGAGATACGCGGACGAAGTCGTGGGCTCTGCTAGTTTAAAATAAAAATCATAAACAATTAAATGCCGCAATTTCTTAATTAGTGTACTTTACTGAAGTTTATTAAGACAATACCAGGGGTCGTAACGGTTATACATTTTATAGCTAAAATTACAATTTTTATTATCTGCTTGACAAAAATTTTTTATTTTGTAAGTTTTATTTTTTCCACAGCTATTTTGCGAGTTTTATTTTTTGTTTGAAAAATTAAAGTTGTTTTTTCACTTATATTTTTTTGTTTAAAAAATTAAATATGTATTATCTTCTTGTGTTAAAGTGTTTTTTTTTTAGCTAAATATTTATATCATTGACTTGTTTTATCAGTATAGTTGACAACCTTGCACTATACAGCTGTTGACCATTTTTTTTGTTATTTTTTCTTTTCTCTTTATTCTCAATTTTGTTAGAGTTGCCAGAGTTTGATTAATTATTTATTTGCATTCTACTTATTGCAGGATCGAATATATTTGATTATATTCCTTTATAGGTAAGAAAAATAAAACTGACGGCTTGGCTAAGCCCTTTCCAGACGTAAAAATACTAATCAGTAGATAATATAATATTTTTCTTCTTTTTTACCAGGTTTGATGTTTTATTAACACTTGTTATTTGCTATCTAAAAAGTATTCTATTTACTTTTCGTCACCTTATCGCTTTAATATCTTTCGTAACACTGATGTGCACTGCATGCAAATACTAATCAAACAAAAAAACATAATTGTCGCATTTTCGCGTCTATTAGTAGATACTCGATAAATGGAAGAAAAACTTGACCATTTTATCAAAATATTGCAAATCCTTCGAGGGCTGTTTCTAATCGCAACTTTTATATTATTAACTTTTAAATTTACCTTTTATATTAAAATCTACAATAAAAGAAAACATTATATAAATTTCATTTAATAATACTTTATTACTTATGCACTTAATTAACATGAAACATTTGATTTACGTTTTTATATATTTACTGTATATCCGTCAATTTTCCGTAACAACTCCCTTTCCTTAAAGTTTTGTTTTATACACTGTAAGTCACTTAAATAAGGTAAACAAATTTACGCCACGAAGTTAACCGAATTATAAAAATCTTTAGAATATATCAATCGCTACATATTTCTTATTTTTTTATATATATTTCTTTTCAGTGTGTGACATTTGCAAATGTATTTAAGAAAAAAAATTATAAGAATCCTTTATTTATAAATTTAGGAAGAAAATGCTGACGTAAATAATTTTTTCAAGGAACAAATTTGTCTTAAAAAATTATTCGATATAAAGAAATTCAAAATTATATTTATTTTTTATATAAAAATCATAATTTTGTGTTTTCAAAAGCTAACAGAAGCTTGGCGAGGTTGGATTCACAAAAAAGTCGCATTTACCACACTCATCTATTTTTTCTATCTTTTAGTTTTTAAAGCTAAATTTTTTAACAAGGACTCGTACTCAAGACCCCTAATCATGCAGTACGTGGTGCTGAAACTGGAAAACTAGGTTATGTACATTCCATTTAAACTTGTTTACATTGAATACAGCAGCAGGAAAGACCTCTGCAGAGATTTTTTTTGCAAATACAAAACATATGGCTTATGACCACACTACGAACATATTTGCTCTAAGTGAAAAGGGTTTCTTATAAAAAATGAGGTTATCGTTAGAGCATATTCTATTGTTAAATCGATAAAATTGTAAAAATATCTTCCTCATTACGTTCGATGGTAGCGTGAGGTTATAAATCTCAATACCCTACTGACATATGATTATTGCTACAATTATGGCTGATATAGGTGGGACAAGTAGTAAGGACAACAGACGAAATAAAGTATATTAAGGCATTTCACTATTTTAGTGACTTGTTTGTTTGACGCTGCCTTTGCTGTTTATGCAATGAACAGTAATGAGACGACCACCATAAATTGTTGTTGATTAGGCGGTTGCTTTTTAAGCAAATAGCCATTTTATTAGTTATTTTACTTCACCGACGAATGCGTTATGTAGAAGTATCGTGCTGCAACGTAAAATTCTAAATATTAAAAAAAAAAAATTGTTTGCTGCAGGAGTTGAACCCAGGGTCAACCGGTTTATAGTCAAAGTGCTTACTACCTTGACTTCACTTGGATATTATGGTTTAAAAGTACATTTCTAAATAGTTTAAAGAATTGTTTACCTTAATACAGTGATTCGCAGTATTAGTTATAAATTATCATAATATTGCAGATAAAGTTATAACAATTATATTTTAATTTATATATATTTCTTCTAAAATAACAGTTTTAAAATGGTAATACAATTTGTTAATAAACTTAAAACTATATAAATATTTAAATATATAAACATACGATTAAGAAAGAAATTTATTTATTCGATATATAATTTAAATAATATATAAAGATATTTGAGAATAAGTTTGATTTTTCTTTAAAGCAACTTAATAAACTGAGCAACTTATAAGAAAAAATTTCCAGCATTTACACTATGCAATTTTTCATGAAACCAGCAGAAAATTTTTGTTTTTTGGTGAATCAAGAGGGGTAAGCAATATGGATGTGCTAGAATTTTGAGGGGACGTTAGAGTATCTTAGGGTTTTTTTAATAACGCATATCGCTGCAACATAAATAGAAAATTTAAAAAATTGCACAGTATAAATCTGGACATAATCTATAGTTATTTTATGTTTTTTTTTTTATTTATTTTATTATTAATTTTTCCTAAAATTTTTTTACTTACAATTTAAGGGGTTTTCGTTAAAATACTATATAATTTGTGTGTATAAAATTTTTATATAAAAAGCTTATAAAACCAAAACCTAAAAATGCCATGCAAAACATTAATTTCTTGATCATAACATTTTTATTTCTTTTTTTTTATATATTTTTTTTATTTTAACTTTTAATCAGTTTTTTTATTCTAAAGCAAATCTGCCTTAGATTTAAACAATTGACCTTTAAAAATAATCAAAAAATTTTAATATGTTTTATTAAAAATTTACAACCATTTTAAAATGGAATTTCGTTTTAATTTTATAACAATTATTATGTTTGTGATGGATTTGTATTTTTGTATTTCAGTTAAATTTTTTGTTTGGTCTTAATATTATTAGTGGTGTTGGTGACATTTGAAACATTTGAAAATTATTGATTTTGGTTTTTAATTTGGTTGCTTAAAAATAAATCACGCTTCTTTATAAGTTTTGCATGAAAATGAAAGTCAATAAATTTTTGTACTGTTTATTTAAAAATCGAAAAGCGGTAACATTGTCCTAAATACTGGTCGCCAGATATAAAAAATTTAAAAAATATTTTCTAAAGCCGCATTTACACTATAATACATTTAGATAGAATTTCGTTGGATTTTGTTGGAGCGAAATCAAATGATAATTGACAATTAGAATTATAAAAATCGTTTTATTACCTTTTGTGTCTACACTATCACACTTCAAATAAATTGAAAAATATGTATGTATGTGTAGAATATATAATTACTTCCCCTATAGAATGAATTGTTAATGTTTGTTAATATTTAAAAAGAATCTAAAAATGACAGAAACCATAATACTGTAAAATTTATATTCTTGTTTTTTAATATTTTCCTTACATTTTCCATCAAACTTTTTTAAGTTTTCTATATCAGAGTTGTAGTATAAAAGAAGGGCTAAAAAGGCGTATATGTACATAATTGATATAAATGAAAATGAGTAAATAAATGGCTATAAAAGTATGATGATTTAAAAATTAAAGGAAATTTTAAAAGTATTTAAGGACAAAAAAGCTTTTTATTTGAGAATTTGAGATAAAATGTGATCGAAAAATCTAAAGTCAATTTTTTGTTCAAGTCATGAGGCAAAATATCTTAAGGTGCCTTTAGACGAAATGTTTTTTACACATGACTTGTCAGTTTGAAAATCCACATGGCTTTAAATTTCGCGTTTAAACGTATATGCAAATTGCATCTGACATAACCTACAAAGTAAATCATTGTTTACAACAGTTGTTTGCTGAGTGGCTCTGTTAATGCTAATAAAGATGTCAACTCTATTCTGCTTCCAACGATTTTAGTGCTTTTTGCACTTTTTGATCATTTAAAAACGCTATAAGTGAAGAGAGAAAAAGTTGCACCAATGGAAGTCATATGCTTTGTCATATAAAAATAGAACACGCTCTAAATGAAAATTTGTCATATGACTTTTACACATGTATTTAACATAAGAAATGTTTGAAACCGTTTACACGATACTTATGTTTTTTGTTATGGAAAATCTGACAAGTTATATGTAAAAAACATTTCGTCTAAAGGCACCTTTACTCACTTCAACCATTAGGGGCTCACGTATATAATATATTTAAACTGATTTTTGATTTAATAATTTTAATTAGAAAATTGTTTTGATTCATTATTGAGACGTATTGTAAGAAGCAATAAAATTTTATTTTTATGTGCAAATTGTTGTAGAATTTCTTTTGCCCCTAACAAAACGCATGACCTACACACTGTATGATCAATGAAGAAATGAAATAAAGAATGGATGCAAAATAACGGTTTTTACTATTTGGAGATACAAATAACCTCTTTATGTAGCACTTTACCACTTTGGCATAAACAGCACAATAAAATTGACTTAAACATTTTGACATAATCCTTAGTTGTGTGGCTTTTTAACAAAAACAAAAGTTTTGAAAACTTTAAAAAAACATGTATAAACTTAAAAATTAAAATATTTAATTTAAAGTTTTTTCCATTAATGTCCCTGAATTTAATTGATGTTCTGAATCCATGGCGCCATTGTTCTGATAAAAACTATTAGCCTCATATCATCGACTCTGGCAGGAACTGGCGGCAGAATTTGAAGAGAAACCAGACTGTAAGCTTGTCATGGAACCACGATAATTGGCCGAACTTAAAATTTCATAAAAATAGTTTAATTGAGCCGCTCCTTCTGAACCACAGCCAGGACTAAACCAATGAAGAACATAATTATCTTTGTGATTCATAACATGGGAACCCTGATAAAAAAATTAATTTTAATTATAAAAAGTATTTGCCTTTAAATTATATTTTACTTACCTGCACACTTTCCTTATTATGACATATCAAACTGGGCTCTTCTTTAAAATAATTTACACCCTCTTGAAAATCATTAGAATCAAAGAAAGACACTGCCAAATCTATTTTAAATAATATTTATTCAAATCAATTGCCAATTTTTAAAATTTAAAATTTTATCTTACCACATTTTTCTGGCAAGTCCTTGGTGACCCGGTACAATGTAAAATGTAAATCACTGCGCAACACATCAAAATCCCAAGTTAAAACACTTTTGGGATCAGTATTTTTTATAACCACTTCGTGTGTGTAGCCAGTTTTTAATTCCACAGTTTTATAAAGATTCTGATGCAAATGATGCTGATTGCCTAGACCTCCATTATTTCTGGCTTCCGTTTTGTGAGATTGTTGACCGTTGTGATCTTCTTCTTCCAAAGAGTTCATTTTATACAGAGTTTTGGGTACCAAACTGCCTTCATGAATAAGGGTCTAGGCGGTGAAAGAATAAGAAAAGAATAAAACAATTATTTAAGTTTATTATTCAAAATAAGCTTTTTGATAGAAATTTACATTTATAAAAAAGCTCTTAAAAGCTTTGACCAAACATGAGCTTTAACATAAAAAGTTAAATATTTCTTTGAGGACATTTACAAAATTGTTTTAGACTTATACGAGCTTTTTGATTAAAAAATTTTTTGCATTATTTAAACAATAATACAAAAATTTGAAAGCCACTAAGTCGCTTATTTACTAGAACAACGTCATAACTCAAAAAAATTAATTTCCAGAAAAACGTGTTTAAAGTTTTTTAATCATATGTAGGTCATATGCACGACAAGAGATATTAGTCTGATTTTTTTATTTTCAATATGAATTACTGTACAGCGAAGAATTTTGTATGATTTTCTCAAAAATTGTATATTTTGAGTTATGACGTTGTTCTAGTAAATGAGCGATTTACAAAATTATTTTTTAGCTTTTGATAAAAAAAAAAATAAAGTCAATAACTACAAAAACAAACACACGGACTTTTAACTAAAAAAAATTATAATTAAAATTTTCAAAATAATTAACATAAACATTTTAGGACAAATGACAAATTACTTAAAAAAAATAATATAATAAAAAGAAGTTCTTCTTATAAACGAAAAAACATTTAAATTACAAATAATAGCCCTTACACAATCGCAATTGGCTAAATAGCAATAAATAAAATATTTGTTATTAATCTGATCCACATACAACAATGGAAACAGAGTTGACTTTTAAAGTAATTGTGTCCGAAAAGTTGGGAATAAAGAAAATTAATTTTATAAAAGAAAATATTATTTACAATTTTTGTTTAAAATATAAAATATTATTAAAAAAACAACAATAATCATTAAAAATTTAATTCCAAGTTAAAATTACCAACCTTACAAGGTCCTCCTAAGAAATCGGGTATTATTTCATTATCAATATGTTGTTCTAGGCCATCTTTCATATGAAGACAATCGGGACCGCCATAGAAAAGAAATTTCGAGCGGGTATTTTCATCTAAAACATAAATAATGTACTAAAATTTAATTAATTGATTAATTCACAAAACCTCTTGTATCCGTGTATACTGTGTAATGTTTAATTAAAATACAATAGTGTATGCTTGTTGTTGGAAATTTTCATATAAAATTTCAATATACCAATTCACTTTTATTTTGCATGTTTTTGAAAATTTGTATTGGTAATCGTGTTATCAACTACATGTGAATTCCATATCACATTGATAAGAAGAAAATAAACAAAAGACAATTTAAAAATTTGTTAAAAAAGAATAAATGAATAGCATATCAAAAGTATACTTTTCGCATAAAAATTTAAAATTTTGCTTTTTTCAGTCCTATTGTCCATTTTACTTCCTGAAAATCTTCTTCTGAATACTTATTTTCTTCTTCTTATTTGCTTTTTGACGTGTTCATAAGCATATAAGTAGAATACAAAATACACCATACAAGATTTTGTGAATTAAGCAAATGTTTTGTAAAATTGTTATTAGGGGCCATGATCAGGGCTGCCATATTTGCCGATTTTTTGCCTAAAATTATCAAAGTGCCAATTTGCCGATTTTTTCTACAAAAATGTGGATTTTTTCGAAAAACTTTTAAAAAGACGGTAATTTTGTTTGTTTTAGTAAAAAAATTACTTTTGGGAATCATTAAAAAAAAATATTGTTAATATGTTTGTTGTTCCCTGGAAAATGCCTCTTTAATAATGAGTGCGATGTAGTAAATCTAGTTTAGTGAAGATGCTCCTATTAAAAAACAAATATTGCGGTGACAGAGAATTAAAAAAAATATATAATATTACATACAAATGTCATCGGCTTTTAATGGGTTAAGCATTTTTTTAAATTTTTAGTACCTCCTGAAAGATCTTTTTAAAAGCTTTTGATAAAAAATATGGTATACAATCGTAGTTTTCTATGAAAAATTCAGAGGCCTATAACTCGGTTAAAATGAGCGAGCGCCCATTCACTTGATGTTGTTTTTTATTCTTTAAGTTCATATCGCTCCATACATTTAGTTTTTTGATTGCAAACTATGTCTGTTCGATCGGCGTTTTTAAATTTTCTCTAACTCGCCTATTGTCCTGGCAAAGTTGATTTCAACACTAACGCGGACGGACACACGAACATTGCTCATTCGATTTCGCTATGCATAAGGACACAGAATGTATACAAATATTTCATGAGGGTGGAAATAGATATTATAGAAATCAACAACTTTTTTTCCACTTTTTGTGGTGATGGATATAAAAAGCTGATCAATTTCTTCGCGCCACATTCTTTTAAACTAAACAAGTTTTGTGTGGTTTTCATGATATTATAAAAATTGAACTATTATGAACCATAAAAAATACTTTCAGCTAACAATATTGAAAAGTTGAGTTTATAAAATATAATTAAAATGATAGATCATATATTTTTGGTATCGAGTCATAACCTTTCGACCTAATAGTCTTGACTTGGAACTTATAGCAATGAAAATGAAGAAATTCAATTATTTATGTAATCCTGACCATCGCTTTGAATTGATGGAACAGTGAAGCGAAATAAATATTTCTTTGTACAATGAATGTCGCAGCAGAACTTAATTCCTACAAAAGATTCAAACAGTGAATTTGCCTCCAAGTCCACTGGAGACAAGATGAGATGAAATGTTTTATAAAACTGCTTTATGTGACTCTAATGACCAAAATGAATGGAAATATTGGATTATTTTCACTATATACGACCAATAAAGGAAAAAATTTATTTGCAAAATGTTTATTTATATTTATTTTGTGTTATTTTATATGTTATGAACATTATTTAATACGGAGTTGTTCTGTTTTGTTGCTTTTGGTTAATAAAAATATTTTTAATTTGCTGAATTTTTTTTAAATACATTACAGATAAATGCCGATTTCTTATAATAATCATCTGGCACCGCCGGCCATGACACGCCGTAAGAATTAAGGCCTTATTAGTCTTTACTTTCTGTTGTTGCTCTGTGCCTTGCCGTTCTGCTTTTTAAATTATTGTAATTAGTTTTTCTGTAACAACAAACCAACTGTTTATAACAAAAAAAGAAAACACAATACACGACACAACAAAAACAACTACAATTACAATTACAATTTTGCACTCACACTACCAAACAACTTCCAAGTAACTTAACGTTGAATTCTATTTTCTACTGATTCGAACGGAACAGAACAGAACGGTAAAGTAATAACAAACCACAAATACATATTTTCCATTTAACAGAAATTGATCAGCTGATTCGTGACTAATTCTGCCTTTAGTCGTTAGATATGCCCAATTTGGCATGTTAGTCCAAAAAGTAGGATATTGTGCAAGGCGAATTGAATTGTCAATTCGCACTGATATTGTGTATAAAAATAAAACGTGTGATAGTTTTTTGACAAGTTTGTTCGATTTTATTTATATTTAATTATCGATCAGAGTTGCGTTTTTCTTTTGTGAAACTATGACACCTAAAACAAATTTTCTTGAGATTTTTCTATTAGGGACGAAATTACACGAGTTTCTTATAAACTCACGTTATAAAATTTACGATATTCTATTAAAATAAATCAATGTACCAAAAAATTCTCATTGTCAAGGAAAAATTATTATTTTAGAATCTTAGAAATTGAATTTTTTTCTTAAAAAAATCTTAAAATATTAACGATATTGTAAAAATCTAAGCATTATAATTAAATCTCAAAATATACGACGTAAAAACTAAAAATCGGTAGTCAAAAATCACTTCAACTTAAAAAACGCTTGGTGATGGTACGAATCCTAAACAGCGATTAAAATACGACTTACATTAAAATTGTAAGTCTTAAAATCTCAATCAATGTAAAAAATGCAATTAATAATAAAATTTATGACTTCTTTGTTAAACAAAAGAGCATGAGTTCAAATCCCAACACAGCCGCTGTTGCTGGGCACTTAAAACTTGAGCAATCTCGAATAGAAAAGAAAAGCAATTAGTTTGTAGCCACAATAGATGAAATAGTGAAAGTGGTTGTGTTTAAGCTGATGATATGGATAAGATGTCTTCAAACCATAAACCAACGGTGGCAACTGGGTGAATGCAATATGTCTACCTGAATCAACTTTAAATATATGTTTTTAAGGACGGCGTGTAACTCCTTACTTCAGGTTTAGAGATCATAAAAACTTCAGGGCACTGCTGTACGCAGTATTCTGTTGTTATGCAACAGTACATAAACCACAGCCAGCACGTTTCTCACCAATGGCTGGTACAGAGATTGTAATCTCTGTGGGTTACCAGTTCTCGATCTATCAGTTGTTTATTTGAACCACTGGTCATCATTTAAAAGTTTATTATCTGTCTTGTACCTCTAGAAAAAAGGAGTCGAAATTTCCAAGCCAACATACCGCTGGAAAGGAGTTTGTGGCAGTAATGGTAAATAAGGTGGTTAAAAGACAAAATCTAATCTCACCGGAGATACAAAGAACTACAGTGATGGCGTGGGAAGTATGTTAAAGTGAATGATTAGTAAATAGGTGACAGCGAGTACAAATCTAGTCGGAGTCACAGCATAAGAACCTGAAGAAAAGCAATAATCTCCAAGATTTGAAAACGAAAATTTTTTGAAATATTTTCAAACGAGAATTCATGCTCCTAATATTCAAAAGCTGTTGACTTTTTGGAATGCATATGACCTAGTCACCCTGTATTGTTGTACGTTTTATGAAATATACATTAATAGTAATTATTTTACCTATAAAAGCTGATACAATAGTCCAGGCTATGGGAAATACTCTGGGAGCTCTCACTACCAGCACACGTCCCAAGGTCTCGGGATAGTTACGTTCCACATTTTCTGTAATATTAAGCAAAGCCTTAATGCCCGGACGCCATAAGTGTCTCATAGAGAGGCCCTCTAAATCGACTAATAAACACCACTCCAACACTGGTTTGCCCAAGTTCTCAGCTGATTCATTAATTTTTTTAATACCTTCTTCGCAAATGTGTAAAGTCTTAAAGAAACAAAGATTTAATTAAATAAAAATATTTAGAATTTTCTACACTCACCAATTTCAATAAACCTTCTGTACCTATAGCCTTAAGCAATCCCTTTACATCCATATGACCAAGTCTTAAAATATATATGGGTCGGCCATCTTTGTCATAGTGATGCCAACCGCCGGGAAAATGTTGCGTTACTACTGCAGGTGTTTTATAATCCGTTAAAATTGAATCAATATTATTATCCTGACGCCATTTGAGTGAATCCTTTAGCATATTAAAAGCTTGATTAACATGCCAATCACGAGCCCTTAAAAATCTTAAAATTGTTTGATAATCGGGTATTTTTTCTGGACTTTCAGCATTATCTAGCAATTTTCTTAACTCCAGTAATTTGGATTCTTGCATGGGTGTTAATTGACCCAAATGCTTGGCTATGAAATCACCATCCAATAAAATATCATGTGTCTTATCATTTGTCGCTTCTTCATCTTCTCTTGATTTCGGCGATAGGGGAGTATCAGGAGATGGTTGCCATCTCTCAACTTCGGTTATTCCCTCTTTTTTTAATTCTTCTATAAAATACTCTATAATTTCTTTGCCCTTTAAGGTGGTTTGGGTATATTGTTTCATGCCCATTTTTTCCATGGAATGTTCGAAACCAAAAAAATTCTTTATATCCAAGGTAGCCGTCTGATCGAAACATGTCCAATCCGGATTGTCCGGATGCGCATAGTAACGACATCTTTCGAATATTTCAATTCTAGAGGAGAAACTTTCGTTAGTGGCTTCAATATTCAAAGTGCGATTGGCTAAATCTAGAAAATTATTTTGTATAAAGTAGACATAATCTACACCGATTAGTTTTTTGAAAATATAAGGCGCATCGACGGCCAATTTGCAACGTCTGCTGGTATTGCGTTTGGCGCCGTTTTCTAAAATTTCATCTTTGGTTATTTCACAGTCCAACACTACGGGCATTTGGGGACAGGTGGGAAAACGTTTTTCATAGGCCTGAAATTACAAAAACAAAACAAACAAAAATTAGGAGAAACTTAAAAAAAGTTATTTCAACAGTTTTAGCTTCAAAAAGCTTGAAAAAGAATTCGCCCAAATAATATTTGAATTTCTTATGGAATTCAATATTTTTGTAATGTTTTAAAAGTATTTTCATTCTTGTTGCCTTTTTTAGTTATCATGTTTCTTTAATTTTATCATGTTATTGAAAACTCCAAAGTGAGGTGAAGGTCATAGTCTTATTTTGATTCCAGTTAAAAAGAATGTATAAACCATACAAAATAAATTAAAATGTTTGAGTTGGCTGTTTAATGTAAAGAAAGCTGGCTGCTGTTAAAAATTGTGTTTAAAAATCTTGGCAAAATAAACGAAAAATCTTTAATTATAATGCGTACACAATTTGGCTAAGTTTCCCTGAAGCAATTTTAATTGATGACTCTGTCCTTTTATAATATAAATGGTGTTTATTCTACATAGTATGAAAAAAATTGCTAATTTCAATATAAAATCGTATATTCCTAAAAAAAAAAATTAAATAAATAAAGAAAAACAAAATAAAATAAAAAAAAAAACAAAATATTAAAAAAAAAATTGGAAAAGTTCTAACAAATGAATTTATGTATTCATAATAATTTTCAAAATTTTTATTAAGAAAGAGAAAGGGAAATGTAAGCGGTTGTTTTCCTAAGAAAACTCTACTCATTAGACTGCTGGTGTCTAACATATTTTAAAGCAGCATTTAATACATCGCTGCGTCCGTTCATTTTCGTAACATGTCATGTAGAAATGCCCTAACTTTAATTGATAAGAAATTATTTTTTTTTCGTGACTCTAATACATTTCTTACAGATACGAGTACTTTTTGTGACAAAATTTGATTGCAATACAATCAAAAATAACGGGTTTACAAGCATTTACATTTCAGTTATTGAATGCGAGTTAGAGCCTTTCTATGAAAGACCAGCGATTCATAATCAATCAATATTAATTTGCTTAGACAAAGTCTAAGTCTTTGATGTTCTCTCTACAAATCATAACATAAATTTGTACTTGACTTCTGTCAACCGTTGGTATAGCCACAAAAAAGTGAAAAAAGGGTATAACTAATTTCGTCATTTTGTTTGTAATTTCTACAAAATCCATTTCCGACTCCATAATGAATACATATATTCTGAGTTCTTATGCATAACGAAGTCGATTGAGCGAAATCCGCCTGTCCATCTGTGTTAGTATTGAAATCAAGTTTCTCGAGAAACTAGATCAGCTAAAAAAATTTTAATACGCCAAACGATCAGACATAGTGTCGAAAGAAAAGCTATTGGAAATCAGCAAGATCGGTCCATGTCCTTCGACGCAGTGGGCAAAACACCACGTCTACCTCTAATTTTTCTATATCATTTGGAACAATGAATTAACTCCAATCAAAAAAACAAATATATGGTGCGATACAGAATTAAAACATAAGACAAAAAATCAAGAGAAAAAATTACCGCTCGCCCATATTTTCCGAGTTACGGTACTCTGAAAATTTCAAATTTTTTTAAATATCAATATGGGTATCATTTTAAAGCTTTTAAAGAGATCTTTAATGCTTAACCCATTAAGAGCCGATGGCATTTTTATGTAAAATTATATGTATGTAGTTCTTAAAATTTTTACTAACGGAATGGCAAAATTAGTTATACCCGTTTTCTATTTGTTGTGCTAAAGGGTATAAAAAGATAAAAGAACTATTTCCAGACCTGTTCTTATATACCAGCAAAGATATCCTTACGATTTCCTTAAGGTAATTTTCAAATCTGACAATATTTATTGTTAACAATAATTAATTAGAATGATCGCTGACTCTTTAGATGATATTTACTTTCCCACTTACGTTTTTAATAAAATCAAACCACAAAAAATAAAAAAAAAATGTAATTTAGTTAAAATAATAATAAAACAACCAGAAAATTCTGAAGTGTAAATTTTGTTGGGAATGTAAAATCTTAAAATGTACCAAAAAAGGGGACAGTAGCTTAAATGTAGTCCATAATTAAACTGATTTCTCGACACGTCTGAAAAGATATTTTTAATTAACACAAATGTTGATAAAAATCGTTTAAAAAAATTTTCGATATGACTTCACTAAATATATTTATTTTGATGTGGCAACCGTAACCACAAGTTTGTGTTAACAATTCACAGTGGATCAAAAGGTTAAAACCCGCTCAAGCAAAGCTGTTGTGCATATTATGAAAAAAATATATTTTCTCAACTTAAGGAATCTTTACGAATCACCAGAACTTGCATGAGAATTTTTACAATAAAACTATTTGGCAAATAAATCCTAAAACCCATATGTTGATATATGACCTTGAATAAAATTTGGGCACGTTTCAAGCTAATTTTTTTGTAGTATCGAAAATATAGTAGTGAAAATTTTCTTGTTGTATGACGAGTTCACAATTCAACTCCCTGTCATATTTATTTTAATTGTAAAAATACAAGTGGGTGGCATAATTTTGTTACATAAAAACTTCTATAAGGTTCTATTTGTTGTCGTCATACATACGTAATTATATGTACGATAATAAATACATACTTATGTTGTTAAAAATTTCATATTTACTAGAAAATTGAGTAGGAGCTTTGCCTTTGAAAAGTTATAAAAAATACCATTGCACTTCTAAATCACCACAGGTATTGTTATCATTTTTACTAAAAGCACGTAACCATTTTTTTATTGTGAGGGATTTCCCGGTACATGATTTTGCCATGGGTTGTACTCACAAGGATTTGGAAAACGGGAATTGCCGGCAAATTGTAAATAGCTTTTTTGGGTAAATGCCCGGGAAACGGGAAGTTTTAAATCATTAGCACTTTCAAAAAGTACACTGATTGTTCATTTTAAATATTTTCTCCTCTGGTGTGAATTCTACTACATAAGATATAAAACAAAGCAAAAGGTTACGAATTAGTTTGAAAAGCAATTTGAGTTATTCGAAGCCACTAACATTTAAAACACGAACTTGGATAACCTTTATAACGCAGAAAGTGAAAGGAGAACAAAGAACAAGAAGCAGAATGTCTAGTGGGTTGTTAAACGCCCTAACAGTTCTATAATCACATTTAAAAAAAAAATGATAAAATACTTTTTCAGTATTTTTATAGTAGTTTCCACAAAATGAAGCACTTGCTTTGCTGTTCGAATCATGATTGCGAAGCATACCGTTTACACGACACATGCTTTATGCTTCGATTGGACGTCTGCACAAAAACTGAAACAATATTCAAATAATTTGTTCAAAAATTTTATTCTTCGTTTCAATTTTGTTTGTTTGTAATTTTTATATTTAAAATTTTAATGAAATTAATTATTTTTTATATAACACACATTCACATACCAACATTGTTTTACTCTTTTTGTTTACATTTTATACAGCTAGTTCCGATAAACTTGCGATAAAAATTAGAGAAGACAGAAATTGTTCATGCTTCGCAAGAAGATTCAATATGAATCTACCAGCTTCGCTCTCATGAGCGAAGCAAGTTGATTCGCTCATGATTGGAGTGTGAAGCAAAAATAGAAAGCGAAGCAGGTGCCGTGGAAACATACTATAAAAGTGGTGTGTGAATGTGTTTAAAATAAAAAACAAATAATTTAATTATATTTTAAAATGTATTAAATTACAAAAAAAAAAAAAAAAAAAATTAAATGAATAATTTTAGAACAATTTATTTGTAGGTATATTGTTATTTTTGTGTAGAAGTCAAATCGAAGCATGTATTATGTGTTCAGGGAGCGAAGCAAGTGCTTCAGTATGCCGTGGAAACATGCTATAAAACGAGCTGCCACATATGATAGGGCTGATAAATAGGGCGGCCATATTTAATTTTGATGGCTGTGTAGAAAAGTACTGCTTTGCGGTGCGGTCAGATTAGTCAAATATTTGACCAAAAACACGTAACCACTATTTTTACAAATATTTATTTAATGTTTTCTGACACGTATCATTACTAATAAGGACTTATAATATAATAAATGTGATATCTTACGTTTTATATTGAATACGATCTTATATTTTCTAATAAGTGTTTGAGAAGGGTTCAACATTTTTTTCATAATTTAGTGGCTACGTCTTTTTGGTCAAATATTTGACTAGTTTGACCGTAGCTTTATAGTCTTAAAAGCATTTTAGTTTAAAATATGTAATTAACTTAAATTAGAATTTGAAGAGAAATATTTATATTATCTAAATCCGTCGGAAGATGCTTTAGTTGAAAATAAATTCATTTTTTGCTACTTTTATCCACACACAATTGAATGCCACTATGATTGCGTTTATAGTAATAGTTTTTACAGTTAAGTTCAAGAAAAAATTTCAAAGCAAAGCAAAACTAACAACATTGAAATTTTTTACAAACAAATTTTCATGGATAAATGATATACATACACAAATAGTATGTAAACATATGAATGTATGTATAAAACAGAAATATTTTTTGCACACAAAGAAAAAATGGCTACTAACTAGGTTAGGAAACAATTTGAGTACATGTGTATGTATATAAATAATAAAAAAAGAAATTAATGACGTACAAATAATTTTTCGTTGCCCTTGAAATGTCTTAAAGCATTTCCCTAAATTATTTGTTTCTCACTTTGCAAGGCGTATATCCCAAGAGAAATTTGTATTAAAATAACTAATTTACATGTATACATATGTATGTATGTACATTTCTGCACTGGCTGGAAATCAAGTAATGAATTAAGTACAGTATACCACGGTTAAATACCCCACGCATAATTGCTTTTTTCGTTTATTTACCTCGCGCCGTAAATCCCCGAATATTTATTATACATTTTCAAACAAAATTCCACGGTTGAATAACTTTCGCCTAAATACCCGATTCGGGTAATTACCTCAAAAAAAATTCCCAGCACTGGCATATTCATTGATTTAAGTTCGTTTATTTACCCAAAGTACTTTTTAACAACTGTGTAAGAACTTTATACATAAAAGCACCTGTTAACTTCACGCTTGTTTTTTGTTGTCATTCATTGGTGTTAAAATTAAAAATTTCTTAGTTGTTGAAAATACGTAAAATTATAAATTTTGTGGTCAAATAAATAAAATTTTAAATAGTGCTTAGTGATATGCCTCCTAAAAAAACTTCTTTATCCATAAAGCAAAAACTTTTGTTGATCTCTACAGTAAAAAAGAAGGAAAAAACAAAACACCAACTGGCTGCACAATTTCATTGCGATATTTCAACGATCAATAGAATAATAAGATTTAAAATTCTGTTTTTTATATTCAAACTGAAATGTATGAGTATTCTGATAATTACCTTTTAAAGGCATTTAATAGTTTTCGTATAACTACCTCTGTGGGGTAAATAAACGTGGACCTTTAAATGCCTTCCCCGGATATATACCCAAAACAATTTGGTTTTATTAGTGAGGCATTTAACCGTGGAATACTGTATGAGTTATTAGATACTAATTTACAGTCACGTTTAAAAATTTGCAACGCTGGAAACGCACCTATTTTCCAGCACTTTTTATTGTTGGTATGTGATAGAGATTAGCGATATTTCAAAACCTGTGATCTAATCACTGTAATGCAATAAACATAATCAAGTCCACCGACCATCGACTACAAGATGTCAAAAATAGAATACGCATGTATTCTATTTATGAGAATAATTCTTTTAGCCGCTACACGAGTACCGACTACACGGCTTCTTTTGTAGCCCGTAGCCAACTTAGGCTAATTTTTATTTTTCTTGACTACAAAAAACAGATTAGTGCTGCCAATACAATAAATGCATGAAATGGTGGTTTTAAAAACGCAATACATTAAATATCGCTATTAAAAACGCGAAAAACTATTATAGTGGCACCATTGAAAAATAATAATCATCCGTTAATTTGTTTATAGTTTTCATTTACTTTATATTTGGCGTATTTTTTTGGTTGTTTTGGTTGTTTTGCTTGACTGTAATACATATGTCAAAACAGATGTTTTTTTTGTAGTTAGTGGTCGGTAGTCATTAAAACAATTAAGTAGCTGTCGACTTGGCTATTTTTGTAGCCAGCTACTTTTGTAGTCGGTAGTCGATGGTCGGTAGCCTTTGATTGTGTTTATAGTATATTGGTCACTACAGTGATTAAGTTTATCAAGTAAAAGTCCCGCAAAAGAACGTTCTTCTACATTTGCACACATACAAAATTATATTTTGTTTTGTAGGCTTTTTACACTGACTTACATCTCGGCAAAACTCATGGAAGATGTAGAAAATGTAAAACATTTGTTTACATTGACAACATTTAACATCTACCATCGACGCATAATTTTTAATAGTAAAATAGTTTTTAATAATTGAACTGATTATAAACTCAGTTATTAATGCAATGGATTGAAATATTGGAAAACCATCCTAGAAGAAGAAGAAGATACAGAAAAGTTTTTAGTGAACATAAGTCTGTTTGTGGGTCACAATACACTGGATTATGAACATTTATTTCAATAAATAAACAATATAAAATAAAATAATCTTTTTATGATTTGATTTTTAATACACATTTTTTATTTAATTAAAAATGGTAATTTTTTCTAAGCTCGAGATTACCAAATAATAAATTTTGCTTTGTTTTTTTTTAACTTTAAAATGTACTAAATTTATTTACATTTAGTTTTTAAAAAGAAAAACCTCTGTGTGCCCCTAATTTTTTTTTAGCTTTTTCTTTCTTCTTCTTATAAACAACAGCTGTTCTTTTTTCCGAACTCCACACATACATTCCTATTAACAACAAAAAAAAATTTTTTTTTTGTGCTTCTTTATTATTTTTATTCCTTTCTTTTTTTGCACAGAAAAAGTTTACATTATTAAGTCCCTATTCAAACCGTGAAATTTTACTTTGACAAAGTTTTGTTAATTTTCTTTTAAACTTTGTTTGGAGTTCAGACACTCAAAGTTTTCTTTTACAAATTTTGTTTGCTTCTGTGTGATCGTTCTTAATTTTTGGACGTTTTGCATTGGGTTCTTAAACACATATGTACATACATAAATACAACTGTGTACAAGCAGCGAACGAAAAACAAAGCAACTTTGCGAGTACATCAAAGTCTGTACTGCGTATCATTCTTTCTCCCTCTCTCCCACATAAAATCAAAACTTAGCAAAGTAAACTTTCCTTGCGTAAATGCACTATAATTAACGTCATGATCTCGAATACAAAATGGAAGTTTTTTATTTGAGGGTTTAATAAGTTTACTGTCGCACTTTCAATAAGGCATGTTTTCTATATTTTAATAATAGGGTCTGTGTGCGCGGAAGTTTGTTGTAAACAGCAAATATCCTCCCACACTCTATCTTGATGAAAATTTTTATGCAAAGTTGCCTAGGATGAAATAGTTAAAAGTAGAACTTATAATTACATGGATCTAAAGTCTTAAGAATTTAAGACCACAACTGACTATTCAATTCTGTAAATCATAGGATTCATAAAAAAAATCTGATGGAATTCTGCCCTACTTAAAAATATCGCAAGAAAAAGTATGATGATGCAAGCAAGTTAAAATGCAACTCTGATCGTACAGAAAATGTTGTTGTATGTATTGTTGTATTTTTAAAGATTAGCAGCTAGACATATCTGTCAAAAGTTATGTCACACATTTTATTTTTATACACACAGATGTAACGAGTAAATGTAATGTACCAGGTCCTAATTTAAATGTAATGTTGGCCTAACCCTACCGGTGCCCTCCGGTTGAAATGATTTACCAAAGACTAGAAAAGCAAATGTTGTGTGGACGATAATCTATGAATGTCTTTTAACTTATGTAAAAAGAAAAACACAAAAAGTGTAATCCGTTTGACGAATGTTGCTACCAGTTTAAAATTCAAATGTGCACACAATCACACAATTGATGGTTTTATTTGCGTGCCTGGCAACCGCTTTAGTGGAAATATTATTTACAATAGATAAAGGTTAGGAACAAACTTTTTAAACTTCATGGTATCATGTTAAATTGGATACCCTGTTGTAAGAGAAGCAGCAAAAGCCTTGACTGATAATGTACGGGTTGTTATTAAAAAAAAAATGTAAATAAATTTAATTATAGATAAATACATAACTGCAAGTTAATAGAGCTTTAAAATGTATAAAAAAATATTTTAATGAAGATGTTATTATGGTGGTGTAGTTGGAGGTTAACCGTTTATTATTAAAGTTACATATAAAAAGAAAACGTAAAAAGTTAATTAATACAACAGCTGTCAAGTTTTGTTTTTCTTGCATGTATTCTTTTTTTAATTGATTTTACCTCGCCTTAAGTGTGTTTTTATATTGTTTAAGAAAAAAACTTTTATTTCACTTAAAATATTCCTAGAATTAATAACTTATACTATTAATTACTTTTAATTACAATGTTTCTCACTATAAACAAACTTTCTTAAACTTTTCGGTTTAGTAATTAAAACAACACGTGCGCAACATGTGTCTTCCCAGAGCTTTTATTCAAATAGTAATATTGAATTTACACACGTCATTTTTTCTTGCAGCAATTCTGAATTTAGTGGGTGAGTTAACGAGAAATAAAATGGTTCTGCACTCTTTTCTCTTACACAAAATTCAGAATTGCTACAAGAAAAATTAACGTGTGTAAACTCGGTATAACATACAAAATTTATAAAAGCAAGCTTCTTGTACCCGGCATTGTGAGGCCATTCGGAAGTTCTTGAAGCTATAAAGGAATATAATGCGAATCCAAGTTATACTAACGGAAAAATGCTGTATCGTTAAAAATTCGCTGATGACAATTGCAAAAGTT
Organism: Cistogaster globosa; assembly: GCA_937654795.1. Lineage (NCBI taxonomy): Eukaryota > Metazoa > Arthropoda > Insecta > Diptera > Tachinidae > Cistogaster > Cistogaster globosa. The sequence continues at coordinate 7,080,069 of OW569404.1, read as the reverse complement.
TCTTCTGTTATTTCCACGTTATCTAAATAAGAAGAACTTAAAATATTATCTGGTCCTTCATCTCAAGTTTGATGTTAACACAAACTAAAGTAAAATTTGTTTAGTGTTGATCATGCCCTTTACGTCGCAGTAGTCTTCTTATTAAAATCAATCTTTTTCCCATTTTGCTTCTGTTAAACTAAACCCAGGTTAGGTTAAAAGGAGTAGTGCTAGATATCCAGACACACTTACACTGGGTGGTCTTATACCACACTTATTTTTTTTCTGATTTTTTCCAGAAAATAAGCTTCAATATTTCCCATTCTTCTAAAAACTCTATCTGAATTATAACTCGTGATAACTTTTATAAGAAACTTTAGAATTTTCCTGCATATACCAAATATTATGTTGGTCTTTGCAATATCCAGACCGGGTCTTAAAACCTGAAATCGTCGAATCGAATGATTGTTTTTACCTTCAATGAAATTTTTAAGCACCCTGTAATAGGGAGAGACTGTTGGTTTTAATGCTATAAGCACAATCAAAGGCCTCTGACCAACGACTACCCGACTACAAAAGTAGCTGGCTACAAAAATAGCCATATCGCCAGCTACTTAATTCTTTTAACGACTACCGACCACTAACTACAAAAAATAAACATCTGTTTTGACATATGTATTAAAGTTAAGCAAAACAACCAAAAAACCAAAAAAAAAAAGCGCCAAATAAAAAGTAAATGAAAAATGTAAACAAATGAACAGATGATTTTTATTTTTCAATGGTACCGCTATAATAGTTTTTCGCGTTTTTAATAGCGATAATTAATGTATTGCATTTTAAAAACCACCATTTCATGCATTTATTGTATTGGCAGTACTAATCTGTTTTTTGTAGTCAAGAAAAATAGAAATTAGCCTAAGTTGGCTACGGGCTACAAAAATAGCCGTGTAGTCGGTAGTCGTGTAGCGGCTCAAAGAATTATTCTCATAAGCACGCATGTATTCTATTTTTGACATCTTATAGTCGATGGTCGGTGGCCTTGATTGTGTTTAATAGATACTGATTGTTCTCTCATCTCAAAGTTTATTGCTAAATTCATTCAAACTGGCTTTAAAATATCTTAAGCTTGCCCATCACTGCATCAATTTCGGCTAGATATATATATCCATCGTCTGTAAGTAGACATTAGCTCAAGTGCTTATAATTATTTAAGAGCCTTTTGTTAACACTACCCAGTCCTCATACAGTGCATTGAATACCGCTTCAAAGTAAAAGATTATAAAAAAAACAAACAATTTTTTGTAGTTTTTTTTTTACTAAAAATGGTTAAATTAATAATTTCTTCAATTTTTCTTTGTTTAAAATTATTAGTCGAAAAACAAATATTGGGGTGACACAGAATAAAAAAATAAGTAAGATATATAATTTTACATAAAAATGTCATCGGCTCTTAATGGATTAAGAATTTTTAAAAATTTTAGTATTTCCTGAAAGTTCTATTCAAAAGCTTTTAAATGATTCCCATATTTCCAATAGAACTTTATTATGAAAACTTCAGAGACCCATAACTCGAAAAATATGGGCGAGCACCAATTTTTTATTTTGATATTTTTCTTATTTTTTAATTTTCTACATGTTTGTTTCTTTTTTCTATTGGAGTAACTTAATTCTTCCAAATGATATAGAAAAATTAGAGGTAGGCGAGGTATTTTGCCCACTGCGTCGAAGGACATAGACCGATCTTCTAGATTTCCAATAGCACCTATTTGGACACTATGACTGATCGATACATTTTTTTAGCTGATCTAGTTTCTCGAGAAATTTGATTTCAATACAAACACGCTATTCATAAGAAGTCTGAATAAATATACTTTATGGAGACGGAAATGGATATTGTAGAAATGACAAAATTAGTTATACCCTTTTTCCACTTTTTGTGGTAAAGGGTATAATAAAAGTGATTCGACGATTTCTTTTAGAAAAATTATTACTTTCTTACTTTCACTATCTGGCAACTATTGTAGAAGATAGGTAAAGCTCTAAACACATAGACGACAGCAGACTTCACAACTTCACGGCTTCAAATGCTGCTCAAATGAAGACAGCAACAACATAATAATCAGCTAATGTGTCCATACTATTCCTCTGCAAAACTTTACAAACGTATTAAAAATAACAACAGAAAATCAAACAAATAGGTACTTTGCCATTATCTTAAAACGAAAAATGAAATAAAATATGACAAAAATTAACTCAAACGAAAAACGCAATACTATGAAATTAAAAATGAACAGCTGTGTATTTTAGCAATTAAATTTTCAGGGATGCCGCATATATATTTTATAATGAACAAAATTAAAGTTTTTGAAAAAAATGTAATAATATCACAAAAAACTATAAAAACACATAAATTTATTTCCTTCTTGTATTTTTGTAATGTTCTTTTATGTTTAATATTAAAAAAAAAAGTTTTTATTCTTATTTTTCCAATTTACATGTATAATGGCAACACTATATTTGTTTATTGCTGCCCGTCAACATAGAAAATAGCCTAAGTTGGCTGCTGTGAAGTCGTCAAAATAATCGTTTTCATTTCTGCTGCCTGCTGTCGTCTATGTGTTTAAAGCTTTATAAGGTGCAAACAATGTTGCCACAGTTTTTTTAATTCCATAATTTTGCAATAAATTTTTCATTTAAATTAATTTATTTTCTTCAAGTATTATAAATGTTGAACTTGGATTGAATATTATTATTATCATTTTAGGAAATACATCTATCTAATGACATAGGATGCAGAACCCCTTTTTCAATATATAGAAAATAAAATATTTTTATTCTTCTTTTTTAAATACTTAGCTTTGTAGTAATTTTAACATACGCAATATTTCTTTTTTGTGCTGCCGGCTGCTGTTATTGTGCTAAAAAAAATGCGATTTATTGTTAAACAATAAAAAATTTTTATTGCCAATTTAAAGATGTATGTGTGTAACAGTTTTTAATGCTAGTGGAATTATTAAATAAAATAAACATTCCATATTTGATTTTTCAAATACATCCATTTGAAAATGACTGTCATTATTTTTTTTTTAATTTAACGACTGAAACATGCAAGCTTAGCATTAATTACTACAACTCAGTTGCGGTTATAGTTTCCTTAATTCTTTTACCTGTGATTACGTACTTTTCAGGGATGTAACTTTTAGTACTATTATGATTTTTAATGATTTTTGCAAGTAGAAAAAGTAGAAAAGTAAAATAGGAAATAGCGTTTCTGCTAAAGAGCTATTGTTTTAAAATATGGCAAAATGTCTTTAATTAACCCAGTCTAGATTTAAAAATGATACTTTTTCATGTAATTTATTCAATTATGTTTTAAAGTATCAGCAAGTTTTATCAAGTTCTATAACGACGAAATTTTACATGCCATTGGAATTTGCGTTATTAAAAAAAAAAAAAAAAACACACAAACAACAAAACGTTTAAAACCAACAAATAAAAAATAAGTATAAGAACATCCCCTATAAATAAAAGTCATTCCATTTTGCTTCACTACACCGTTTGCCTACAATTAAAACATTCATGAAACTAGTTTTATAAAAAATGGTGGTGTAAGTTGGCTCTTGGCTTACGAAACTTAGGGGATATTTATATAATATTGTCAATCACATTTAAACTACATATCCCATACATTGCTTAATCCTAAAAAAAAGTTTTACATTTTCATCATTTCATTCAGTGTTTTTAGTTGTTTAGAATTATTGTTTTAAAAATTCATTTTCCCATGCCTGGTTCAATAAGGAGTTCTTGCTTTTATATTGATTTTTTTGGGCATTAAAACTTATTTACTTTAAATTATGTTGGAACCGTTATTTTTTATTTTCGTTAAATTGTTTGCATACATTCAGGCTGGCGTGATTGCACAACAACTATTTGGCAATTTGCCAAAGAATGAAATGAAATTAGGTTTTTATTATTATTTTTTTTAAAGAAAACCATATCAGCATGGATGTATTAAGGCAACCATGATTTAAGCCAAGAAAACCAATTGCCATTTGAAACAACAAATGCCAATTTTGTTAGCATGTGCACATTTTTGCTGCGGGCTTTATGAAGGCTAAGCTACCATATAGTGGAGTGTTGCTAAAAATTGATTATAAAGATTATTATAGAAGAATTAAGAAAACATATATAAATCTTTAAATTTAAAACTAACTGATTTGGATTTAAAATGGTGAGACAAAAATAATATGTAGCCGTTTGAGACGTTTTTAAGTTCATTGTCATGTTTAAACATTTTCACCACTGCTCCAGAATACTACGTTTTTAAAAATCTAATTATAACAAAAAATAACATTGCAAATAAATTTAAAAAAATGCTACTGTAATTTACGAGTAATACGACGCTTAAAGTAACCAAACTTTGACAAAGCAGCAAAGCATTCTCAAAGTGACACACATTGAAAAATGCAAGAGCTTCAGTATACCGAGTTCACACACGTCAATTTTTCTTGCAGCAATTCTGAATTTTGTGGGTGAGAAAACGAGAAATAAAATGTTTCTGCACTCCTTTCTCTTCCACAAAATTCAGAATTGCTGCAAGAAAAATTGACGTGTGTGAATTCGGTAATAATAAAAGTTTATATTTTCAGGTAAAATTCGTTCAGTAACTTTTAGTAATTTTAATGCAACCATGTAAAAGTTAAGTGGAATCTTAAATAACGGAATATTAAAAAACAATACATAAAATGCATTTTTATTTTATTTTCAATATTTCGTTAACTTAATCAAGAGCTTTTCCTAAAAAGTTTAGTAACAGTAGTAACAAGTAAGGCTATGCCGAACCTTATATACTCTTCACTTTATATGTAAAACCATATGTTCATAAGAAATTATTTTTTTCTGTTTAAAAGAGCGTTGAAAATTTAAAGTCTTGCTTAGGGTTGTTGTCCCAGCTAGTAATAATTTTTGGGAATAAATAGTAAGAGGTAAATAGGTAGTAAACACAACCACCTGTAGGTATACAAACATATGTTGAAAAAAGACATGAAAAAATGAGAGGCTGGTGTGATGCTTTGTAGACTTAAGCCATATAGTTCAATTAAGTGATTGCGCTTTTTAGTTCATAAATTGAAAATGAACTAGTTCAAAGGCTCTCTTTAGTTCAAAATCTATCAAATGTTCGTACTTTTAAACTTTTAGTTCAAACGCTTTCTTTAGTTCAAAAGATCTTTTAGTTTTAATGTTCCTTCAAAATATGATGGCAACAACACCTTAGCATTGCAAAATCGAATGTTTAATAATATGCGTGGCAGCACTAATTTCATGTCCGAAATAGTGAACAAGGAAATACAGACATTGATTCTAGTTTATCTTCTCTGGTAGTGCAAATATAAAGTATAGTTCAAAAATTAACTAGGTATGTATACTTAAAAGTATGAACTGGCTCACTAAGTTCAATCGATATAATCGTCTAAATGAACTAGTTCGTTTATGAACTACACAAGTCTAGTGTTTTGCGACTGCCTCCAATTACCGATCTTGCTGATTTTTAATAGCAAAATTTTCAAAACTATGTCTGATCGATTGGCGTATTTAATTTTTTTCTTCTTTATCTATTTCCTTGGCAAAGTTGATTTCAACACGGACGGACAGCATAAATTACAAATAGAATGACAAACAGTTTTTTCCACCTGTGTTGAGGGGTATAAAAAGGCTAGAGAAGGCAGGTAGGTCTGTGAGCCTTCAAAAAGGTAAAACATATTCTAATAATATAATAATGGGTTTCTGATTTGTCCGTTTTTTCTTGGGAAAAGTCCGCACACATTTCTATTTTTTTTTCTTCCTTGAAAGAAAAAAATTATTAAGTCCACGACATGCAATTTTTTTCTGCAATTTTTTTTTTAAATTCTCTTATAAAATTGCATTTGTGTCTACACATTCAAATTTTGTTTCTGCAATTTCTGGCTTGATTGCATAGATGAATGAGAAAACAAAAGAGAATTGCAAGTACATGAAACAGTGTTACCATTTCTACTCGTCTTTTCTCTCTGACCTACAAACTCAAAAGTTTCGCAACAAAAGTTGCAAAGTGTGGATGAGGACTCATTTCATTAACTTATATACAAAATCATAAGGTTCTAATTGCATAAAGCGTTAGTTTATGACATTTACACCTCAAAATTGTCGTGATATTTCTGATTTTAAATCTTTTAATTCAAAAATTAAAATTCTACAGTTTGACGTGTTTTTTTTCGAAAATATTTACCCTCGGCAAAAATTAAAAGAATGATGAAAATCTTTAAAATAAAATCTAATTATTATTGCCATAATGTCTTCGGGGCTTGCTACAGACTTGAAAAAGTTATGAATATTACTAAAGTCTACATAGGATGGTTACGTAATTGTACATAAATTGTCAAGTCATGGGAAGGAGATTGTTAAAACTTTGAATAAGCTAATTATATTAATATCAGAAGAGGCGCCTATGTAGCCCGCAAGACTCGTTTGAATAATACTACAAAAAAGTCCACCCAGGGCAGTAAATAAAGACATATTGAAGCATTTGCTCTTAACTTCAAAACCTCAAAATCAAAATTAGAAAGGTACAAACTAAAGAAAACCAGCAAAAACAATGGCATCGAGAATATCTTTAAACTAAAGATGGTATCTCTAAGTAGGAGAAGAATATATGCTCAAAATGAGTTTCGTAGATGTTATTGCCATTTCATCTTCAGATTAATGAATAGTTCGATTCTAAAAAAAATCATGTAGTTTTAAACCAACTATTACCTACCTACACATAGCAAGCAGTGCCTCGTTCCTTTAACTTGCGTGAGAAATTTCTCACATGAAAATATTGTAGTCATCTTGTTATAGTAATGAATAATTATCATGAATAACATTCCATGCTACACTTGGTTCTAATCGGAGCATATTTGTTATTTTTTTTTCCGAAAAACAGATTACGTCATTACACTGAGCGACGTTTTAATTATAAATTGTTAGTCATTGTACTACATTTATTATTTTCTCTATTTATTGTTATTTATTGTCAAATTTCTAGACAAGGAAAACTATTGATTGATTTTAGAAGTTGTTTATTTTTTTTAGCAGTAAACAATAATTAAATGTAATTGCATTAATTCAGACATAAACAATTCTGTTCTGTCCTATAAATACTTATTAATAGCTTTCAGGTGCAATTATTTTGTTTTGTTAGTAAGTATTTACATTTACATATATTGTTACATGAGTAAAACTAAGCCAACATGCTATTAAGTACTTAAGTATCAGACTTAAAGCCAGTAAAATTCGTGTTTTAAATTTTATAACATTTAAAAAAGTTGCAAAAATGTTTTCGGTATTTTCCATTTGATTATTTTAGAAGTTTATTTTTTTGTAAAAATTAAATTAAAATAATTTTTAGCATGCTAAAACAACGGCAACTTAATTAAAGATTTATTTTAACAGTGTTGCCATATTAGAAGATTTATTTTATTTGGGCATTGCAAATTTTTTTGGGGAAGATTTAAATGTTTTAGAGGTACGAGGGCTGCTATATATATTTCTGGCGTGGCAACACTGAGTGCAGCCAAGTGCAATCTGACATTTCCATTGGAAAGTTTGGTATTTGTCATCGTACTTAAAACGTTTTGACGTACGACCATTATTTGTGTTGTTTACAGTGACTTGAAAAAATTAATATAGAATAAAATGGAATTAACTCGTGAACATTTTCGTGCCATCATTTTTCACAACTTTCGACGTGGATTATCACGACAAGAGTGCATTGATGAACTTAAATCTTTGTATGGGGATGAAGCACCATCCTATAGCACTGTGAAAAATTGGTATAATGAATTTAATCGTGGCCGAAGCTCGCTCAAAGACGAATTCCTTGAAGGTCGTCCAAAAACGGCTGTTGTGGCAGATAACATTGATGCCGTGCGTAAACTCATAATGCAAGATCGACACGTGACATACCGAGAGATAGAGACATCCTTGGACATTTCTTCCACCAGCATACATTCGATACTGCATGAACACCTGGCCGTAAAAAAGGTTCGTTCTCGTTGGATCTCGAACAATTTGAAAGTCGCTCAAAAAAAGGCTCGTGTCGATTGGTGCGAAGAAATGTTGCAAAAATACTATTGCGGTGCCTCAAAAGACGTTTATAAGATCGTCACAGGTGGCGAATCATGAATCTATGCGGGTGTGGGTCTTCAAAGATGAGCAAAATCCAACGAAAGTTGTTTGTGGAAGAAGTACTTTGAAGCAAATGGTCGCCTGTTTCTTCGGCAAAACTGGTCATGTGTTCCGCTTGAGCAACGTAGGACGGTCACTTCTGAGTGGTACACTACAATTTGTTTGCCTGAAGTCAGCGGAGAAATTCAAAAAACCAACAAGAGAAGACGAATCATTGTTCACCATGACAATGCGAGCTCTCACACATCGGCTCAAACCAGATCGTTTTTGACCGGCCAAAACGTCGAATTAATGGGTCATCCGCCGTACAGCCCTGACTTGGCACCTAATGACTTCTTCTTGTTCCGCACATCAAGAAAAAAATGCGTGGTCAACGATTTTCGTCGCCAGAAGAAGCTGTTGAAGTGTTCAAAAAACATGTTTTAGAGGTGTCTCAATCGGAGTGGAAAAAGTGCTTCGACAACTGGTTTGAGCGCATGCAAAAGTGTATAAATCATGCTGGAGAATACTTTGAAAAACAATAAAACCATTTTTGATTATAAATATTCGCATTTTCACTATTAGGCCAGAAATATATAGAGCAGCCCTCGTATTTGTACTTTACACTATTTTGTACAATATTTTAATTTAATGTTCATTCAATTTAATAAATTTTTATCTTCGAAACTTTCAGTATAGCAACAAAAATATTAAGATAAAATGTAAGAATAAATAATAAAAATTCGAATATAATTGAAACAATAAATTTTTATTAGAATAAATGAAATTAAAGGATTTAGATATTGAAGATGAAATTTTATTCATTTTTTCGTATTTGTAATTAAAAGTAAGGAAAATGTTTATGTTTAAAAAGTTAAATGTTAAAACTATTTTAATAATTTTTTTTTAAACTTACGTAAAGCTAAGTAAAAAACTAGCACTAAGGGCAATGTTAATTTTACTTCTATTAAATAATATAATTAGTTAAAAAACAATCTATGTAAATAAAAAACTATGTAAATATAGTTTAGTAAAGTAACTCCAATCAAAAAAGCAAATATTGGGGTGACAGAGAATCAAAAAATAAAAAAGAATTTTGGTACTGCATATATATACTTTTACATAAAAGTGACATCGGCTCTTAATGGGTTAAGCATTTTTAAACAATTTTAGTATTTCCTTAAAGACCTTTTCAAAAGCTTTAAAATGAGACCCATATTGATATTTAAATAAAATTTTAAAATTTCAGAGCCCCGTAACTTGGAAAATATGGGCGAGCGCCAGTTTTTCACTTGATGTTTTTTCATATTTTTTAATTCTCTATCGCCATATATATTAATTTTTTTGATTGGAGTTACTTTTGTGTTTCCAAATGACATGAAAAAATTATAGGTAGGCGTTGTGATTTGTCTGCTGCCTCGAAGGACATGGACCGATAATGCTGATTTCAGCATTTTGACACTATGTCTGATCGATTGACGCATTTATTATTTTTTTTTTTTTTTTGTGAAATGAAGTTTGCCTCGGTAAACTTGATTTCAACACTAACATGGAGGGACAGACGGACATTGATAATCGACTTCGCTATGCATTAGGATTCGGAACACATAAACTTTATGGGTAATGTAGAAAATACACATGGAATGGCAAACTTACATATACCCTTTTTCCACTTTTTGTGGTGAAGGGTATAAAAACATAATTGAAATAAGAGAAACACTAATGCCACATTAGAAAGTCCTCTGTTACAATTATTAACTTTTATTGAAATAAATCACAAAATACGTTTAACAGTGTGAAATTTTTACGAGCACTTTTAAAAAGCCATATTTAAAATACACACTAAAGTAAATGAAGTTACTTAACAAATATTTTGTTGCAGGGCTTTTCTTTACGATAACGTAGAAGCAGCACCTTGGCATGAAGTCAAACAAGTTTTCACAATTTTTATTAGGAATTCTTTTCCACGACTCCTATGCAACTGCCCAAAACGATTGTTGTTAACATTATAGTCTATAAGCCACGGACGTTTTGACCTTCGCCTGTAAAGTTTTAAGAATGTAAGTTTTTAGTTTGGGAATTCATACCGACAACAATCTGGTTACGCTGCATTTTTTATTTCTGTTTTTTATACAGGATTGTTGTTATAGAACATTTCAGAGGAAGAGTTGCCACTTCAAACGAAAATGTAATGAAATCCATTTCTTTAATATTCTAAAATATAATATTTTTTATTATTCTTTTGAAATTTATTTAATTTTCAATCAAACATTCCAATTTTCCCGATTTTTTATCACTGCATTTTCAATAAAATTTTTAACTATGTGTACATAGCTTTTAGCTAGTTAACTTAAGGGGAATGTAAGTTTCACTTTTGATTTAAAATTAATTTATTTATATTTTATTTGTGTTCGCCATAGGGCATAATATAGTTGTGGTAAAAAGTTTTTGCGAAGGAGCCTACCTGGATAAGAAGTGATACTGAAAAAGAAATTACTAAAACACGATTGCTGACTTAATGTTAAAGCCAACATTAAAATGGTTCTAAAGCTGCTACAAGTGACATCATTATAAACTTGCTGGACTTAAGGCCGGGGGAGATAGCATCGGTCATACGCTAAACTTTAACACCTTTTAACTTTTGATGTACGTTGAATATTTTGACAGCTATCAATTGCTTCTTCTTCTTTGTTTTTCTTGACTCTTGCTGTGTTTCAATTGCATTCTGTGATTTTAATAAAATAATTTTGGTGGCAAAAAATAAAATACAAATCAAAATAAATTACCAAGTGAATTAAATACAAATTAATTTTAAAAGTGAATGAAAATAGAGACCAAATTTAATATCTGCCAGCAAAGTACTCATTTCGCCAACCTTATCCGTCGTTACTTTAACTTTAGATTAATACATCAAAGTACAACGTATGACGGATTTTATATGCCCCGGCCTTTAGTTAAGCATAATTGTTAAATTGTAAATAAAGGGTCATCCAAATGTGACGCCTAGATGTCAGCAATATATAATTTTTACACGTGACATCTTTTCAAATGACATAAGCCATTTTGTTCTATTAGAAGGTAGTACAGTTTTAACCATGGACAGGTACACATTGCAACAACGCGTTTACATCATTCAAACAGCGAACAACAGATCCATTGTTTTCAAGCAAAATTTTGTTTAGTGACGAAGCTGATTTCAGAATGGATGGATTCGTCGTTGAATCATATTGATGTGTCTGACGTCTATTTCCAGCAAGACGGTGCTACATGTCACACAACTCGAGAAAACATTACGCTTTTGCGATCAAAATTTCCTCAACGTGTAATTTCACGAAAAGCAGATTTCAATTGGCCTCCAAGGTCATATGATCCAACACCATTAGATTTTGTTTGTAGGGTTTTTTGAAAAGTCGAGTGTATGCTAACAAGCCACAAACAATTAATGATCTAAAGAACAACATTCAAGTTGCAATTCGTGAAATAACACCAGCAACATGTCGGAATGTCATTGAAAAATTCGATATTCGGATTGATGTCTGCAGACGCAGTCATGGTAGACATTTGAATGATATTCTATTCCACTTATAACTGTAATGGATCATACTTTTAATAAAAAAATTGCTTGAAAAAATTGCAAATAGTTTGTGTTTTATTTCAAAGAAAGATGTAGGCGCGTTTTTTTGATGACCCTTTACATTTACTAAATTGCGAATTGAAAGGTCATCAAGATATATTTTAATAAAAACGAATTTTATCAAAAGTATTTTTGTTTTGTTTGTGCTTCATTTAAATAAGCTGACTATTATCCATACGCAGAGAACAATTTTCACCAAAATGATTAGAATTTATAAATAAAAAAATAAAATACAGACCAGTGTGCAATTGCTATGATTTAGGTTAATTTTCCACTTCTATTGTCTGTTTAAAAAATTCAATTAAAATGGAAACAAAACCTCAAGGTTTTTATTGCGTTTGTTATTTTTTACTCGAGCATTTAAATTGTTTAAAACTGATGTTTAGCCTACGAACACAAAAAAAACCGGTTACCGCTTTTTTTTTACTAAAATTTTACACGACTTAAGTAATGCGTGGCGCCAAAACCACCAAGTGTCTGTTTTAATTTTTCCGTTTTTTAGCGTTGTAAATTTTCAGAAACCACTAAAATAAAAAAAACACTAATTTTATTATTCATTTTTATATATTCTGTTTATAGAAAAGATAGTCGTTTAATTGTAAAAGTAACAATAAAAAATAACGAAAATGGCCTTGAAACAAGGTTATTTGAACTCAAAATAAACCAGAGCTGTATATAAATAATTCTTTTTTTGATTTTGATTCGTTACGAATAAGCAAAATTTCCAAGTCTTCTTACAATAAAAAAGAATAAAATGAAATTTGAATTAAGTCAGAAATGAATTTCAATTCCTTTCTAATTCAAATAAATTTAATAAAGTGAATTGAAATTCATTTCTAATTCGTTTAAATTGAATTGATTTTGAATGAATTGAAACTCAAATGAATGAAATCAAAAATTTAATGCAATCGTTCAAATTTAAAAGCAAATGTAGATGGAATGAAAAAAACCAAACTAAATATATTTAATGAATTAAGAAAATATAAAGATAATTTACTGCATATTTCCTTACAAATACAATTCAGATTCCAATTCATCTGGTAATTTTAATAAACTAAAATTAATCGAAAATGAGTTGCTATTGACTTTAACAAATTCATTTTAATTTGAAACGAGTTGCAATTCATTCTATAAATTCATTTGAATTGAAAATGAATTGCAATTAATTTTTACGAAATTTATTTAAGAATTGACTCGAATTTCATTCAGTTATTTTTTGTGTAAACAGAATTAATTCAAAAATTGCTAATTCAGTGTGTGAATGATTCGCAAACTAATTAAGAAATAAAAGATTCATTTACAGCTCTAAAATAAACTAAAGGCCGGGGCACATAGAATCCGTCATACGTTAAACTTTGACAAATTCAGCTGAAAAGTCAGTTAAAATACATGTTTTCTTATGAGCGTTGTCACAACCAATACGTGTCCGTCAACGCAAAGTACGAAAGTTGGTAAACTTTTAACTTTTGACGTATGTTTAGTACTTTGACAACTATCAACTGCTTCTTCTTCTTCTCTGTTTTCTTTTAACTCTTGATGTGTTTCAATTGTATTCTGCAATTTTAATAAAATAAATTTTGTGGCAAAAAATAAAATACAAATTTAATTAAATTAACAAGTGAATAAAATACAAATTAAACTTAAAAGTGAATAAAAATAGAGAGCAAACTTTGATTTAACATCCGTCAGCAAAGTATTCATTGTGCCAACCTCGTCCGTCGTTACTTTGACTTTAGTTGAGTTTGTCAAAGTACAACGTATGACGGATTCTATGTGCCCCGGCCTTAAATAACAGAATTTTTTTGATTTAAAAAAACAATCGCAGTTTACTACTTTATATCGTAGAAGGAACATCTGTGAGCACGTTTTTCAACTGGCCATCGTCTTAACAAATTACAAATTTAAATAATTGTCTTCAATATATATACTTCAATATTCTGTTCAGGATTCTTATTTCATATATGAAGGTATAGGTCAATATGCAGTTCCTGGATAAACTTTACATATATCTAAAAACTTGTGGGATACTCAGGCGCTATGGTTATGTACCCCTGCAATATCAGATATCAGAAAGGAAAAAAACAATCGGGAAAAAGTAACAAATAGCTAAAAAAAAATAAAAAAATACATTTTGAATTCGATTTTTTTTTATTATTTTTATATTAGAGAAAGTCAAAATTCGATTGATCTTTGTAATAAAAATAAAAGATTTTCATTCCAAATTAATGTTTTAGCTCTTTTACAGCATATTTACATTATACATGGAATAGTTATGACTATATTATAGAAAAACAAAGTTTTTTGGGTTGTTAAAGGTGCGTTTAGACGAAATGTTTCTTTACATATGGCTTGTCAGTTTGAAAATTCGCATATAATTCATTATGCATGTCAAAGTAGTCATTTTTACATATGGCTTAAAATTTTGCATTTCAACGTACATGCAAATTACGTCTGTCAAAGTAACGACGGTTGGCACAATTAATATTTGCTGACGGATGTTAAATAAAAGTTTGATCTCTAGTTTTAATCACTTTTAAATTTAATTTGTATTTTATTCACTTGTGAATTTAATTAAATTTGTATTTTATTGTTTGCCATCAAAATTGTTTTATTAAAATCAGAAAACACAATTGAAACACAGCAAGAGTTAAAAGAAAACAGAGAAGAAGAAGCAGTTGATAGTTGTCAAAGTATTTAACATACGTTGAGTTGACGGACACTTGTCAGTTAAATTTGTCAAAGTTTAACGTATGACGGCCCCGGCCTTTAACCTACAAAGTAAATCATTGTTTACAACAATCGTTTTGGTGAACGGCTTTGTAAATGCTTAAAATGTTGTAAAATATAATTCTGCTTTCATCTGCCACGGTATTAGGTGGCAGCGTGGGCGAATTCAATAATTTTTGCTGTAAACATAACTGTCAAGCTAAAAACATAAAAAATCTATACATATTTTTTATAAAAGGAGTTTGACAGTAATGATTACCAGAAAAAAATTATAAATTCGCGTATGCTGGTAAATAATTCGCCTTGAGTAAGGCCATAGCGAACTATGCACCAAGTGGTGGCAGTAGGGAATTCAATATTTTTCATTATCGCTGCACACAAAAAAAAAATATTGTGACGGCAAATAATTTTAGCATTTGATGATTTTGCTATTGGGGTAAATAAAAACTTGTTGGAGCAAATGAAAACCTTTTGTCGCAAGAAATTTTCCAACAATATTTTTTTTACCGCAACAACATGAAAGTATTTGAAGTTTTTTAACAGCAAAATTATTTGTTGCAAATAGAATAACTTTCGTCGTTAAAGGTTTTCCTCTGAAATAACGGCACATTGAAAATTGCTGTTAACTTAAATGATTTGCATTTGCAGGAAATAACAATTTTTGTTGCCATAAAATATTTATTTTTTAAATCAAATAATATTACTGTTGTCGTAAAAAAATGTGCATTTGGCAATGACGGTAGAGTTGCGGCACAACTCTAATGATTGGTATTTTATTATCATTGCGATCAGTATTGAGTAGTTTTTCAGAGTGAAACAAGTGAAAAGTGTGCTTTTTGGTTTTAAAATAATTAAAATAAAAATTAAAGTGTTACAAATAAACAAACAACAATGTCGGAAGATATTTTTCAGGAAACAATTATTTGTACGGTGGATTTATCCAATGAAGTGGTTGCATTGCTTTCAACAATGAATATTTCAATGGAAACAATTTCTACATTCATAGAATGCGGCATCAACAAAGTCGATATTTTGAAAATAATGCATTCAAAAGACATCGACGAAGTATTTTCAAAATTAGGAAGTGGGTTTATCGGAGAAAAAATCATTTTTCGCCATGAATTGCAAAAGTGGCGGAATCAAAATAAGGTACGTAAGGTGTTAATTTGTTCATTTACTTGTACATTCTTGTGAACTTTTTGCACGCTTGTAACAAAAGTTACTATACATAAACTATGTATATTAAAAATCTTTAAACACTTTTACATATTTCCAAAACATAAAACATACATATGAAAATAAGAGAAAATAGACAAAATTTTCATTATTACACTGTAATTCAAATGTACATACAATAAGAATCTTTAAATGTTTGTATGTATTTACTACATTCGAGACAACAGGCTTTTTATCTTTTTGGGATTCCCCCTTTTGCATGCACGTATTATTGATTAATCAACATTACGAATAAAGAAAAATGTAAACAAAAAAATAGTGTTACCGTGCTGTTATAAGAATAGACAATAAATGCTAATACATATTATTGTACAATTATGAAAAATTATTATAATTATTTTATGTTTTATATTTATCAATATGGACAGCTACCATTACTATCTTGCTGCGGATCGGACATAACAATCACTAATTCAAGTCAAACTTCAAACGAAGTGAACAATTGGGTTAATACCAATCAATCTTACTCTCATAATTATGACATAAAAAACATTCTAAGTAAAACAATTACAGGAATAGACATTCTGAAAAATTATGAAAAAAATTATATGTTAACTGACATTGAACAAAATAATGTGGTTCGCATTGTTATTGATAATTTTATCATGAGTGGTATTAAAATGGATGCCAAAGTCATGACGGCAGTGGCACAGGCAATTACTTTTGTTTTCCCGAACGAAAATGAATGCACTTATTTCATTCCACGTAGTGGCAAAAAAAATGCATCAGGAAAACTATATGACAGATACTATAATGAAAAACACAGGCGCAATGCAATGGACTCAAATTCGTCAAAAAAGTTTAAATCTGCTGAGGAAAGCACTGTAGAAATGCCTGAGTTGAATTTAAAAGAATATAATGACTTCATGTCTAATAAAAATTGGCTAGTACACAATATTCCTACAAATTTGAAAGAAATATGGCAGCAAACATCTGAAAATCGGCTAAAAGAAAATAAAACATCACTGGACGAATTTTTAAAAGCATGGCCCAGATACAAAGACCCTAACGGATTTGAACTTATTGATGTGGATTTCGAAACAATGCATCCAGGAAAAAAATCTTTATTGCTTGAAAAAATTGATTCCTTTGAGAAAAACGTTTCCGAAATATTATTCGCAACAAGTATCAAAGATAAATTAAATTTGCAGAATTTTGAAAAATATAAATCGGCAGAAAATCTTGGTAAGTTGATGAGATAAGTATATTATTTGCTTTAATTTATTGCATGAAAAATATTTTTACAGATTCGCGACATCTATATTTATTTTATTTACTACATGCGGTTATAACTCCTCCACGCATCAACAAGGGAGCGAAACCATCTATATCCGATGCACAAAACGATATGATTGGCCATATAATAAATATAAACAATTTGATCCAGTGGGAAGATGATGCCAGATCTCTTGCTGCGAAAGAAAAGCTTACATTGCAGCCTAAAATACTAGTGGTTGGTGAATCGTTGGATAAGTTGAGCGAATTTTACGTACTTTTTAGTGGCGTACGATATAAGGTCGAAACCTTACTTCGTGCTGTCGATTTGATAATTAAAATATGTTTTGTCATGGATTTAGAATATTCCAAAAAGAGCAAATATGTATGGGTATTTTTACAAAATTACGTTTATAACATTCCTTCACAAGATAAAATTGCAAAATTAGAAACTATATTAAACAAACTTAAAAAACTTTAAACGTTATCAAAAAATTTTATTAAAAAATGCCCACACATAATTGCTCTATTTGCTCCGACGTTTTTGACAATGCTTATTTGTTACTTTCTCATTTAAAGGATGTACATATGACTCCAAATACCTTTCAATATTATTGTAATTTTAACGAATGCAATAAGTATTATCAAAATTTTTATAAATTCAAACAACATGTTATAAAACACGACAAGTGTATGGTATATTCTCAAAAGACAACATACGAAGACAACATAAATAAAAATCTACCAACAACAAGTCTTACCACCTGTACAAAATCAACTGAAGAACCAATATTTCAACTAAATATTCCGGATATTAATAACTTAAAAGCATCTATTTTGAAAAATACCATATCAATGAGTTTGAGATTGCATTCACGATCAAATATTGCCAGAAATAATGTGCCGGAAATGCAAAAAGATATAACATGTGTTATTACTCCTTTAATAAACACTCTTGAATTATATATTCCATTTCTTCCTGAAGATGCTCAATCTTCATTCTCCGAATTAATTAATATTGCCAGAAACCCGTTTCAAGATATCGATTCAGAATATAAATTTTTCAAACAGTTAGAACAATTAGACCTTTTCAAATTTCCAAAGCAGTTTTTAATATCAAAAGATTTAGATGAAATATTTGTTCGTGGACAACCAACATTGGAAGCCAATAATACTGAGTGTTGCTTTTGCGATATAAAACACCAACTACAAAAATATTTCGAAAGTCCCAATGTTCTAGATTATACGCTGAAAAATATTGAGCAAATAAAATCAAACGGTAAATTAAACCACTTTATTATGGGTCATTTGTGGAAATCAAAGATGGAAAATTTTGGAGATAAAATAGTTTTTCCAATATTTGTTTATTTTGACGACTTCCAGATAAACGATGCAATTGGACCCCGTAAACATTCTATTTGCGGTATTTACTTTTCTATACCAGTGGTTCCTCAACACCAGTTAAGTTACTTAAGAAATATTTTTGTAGCTGGGTTTTTTAATGCAAAAGATATGGCTTATTTTGGCAGCGAGGCCTCACTCAAACCTCTCATTGATGTTTTGGAAGATTTGAGCATCAACGGATTAAATTTTGAAATTAATGGACAAACGACTACTATATACTTCGTTCTTGGGCAAATATTGGGTGATAATTTGGGACTCAATGAAGTTTTGAGATTCCAAACAAGTTTTAACAGCAATTATTTTTGTAGGAATTGTACGTTGTCGAAAGAAGAATGTAAAAAAAATTTTTCTGAAATAGAACAAAAAATTCGTGATAAAAATGTGTACTTAGAAGAAATTGCTAAAGCTAGCTCACAAGGGGCTACTGTGTCAGCAGTAAAGGAAAATTCTGTATGGAATAAATTATCTTACTTCCATGTCACTGATAACACATGTTACGATATCATGCACGATATTTTTTTGGGTGTTGCAAAATATAATATTCCAAAAATTTTAAATTATTTTATATATGTTAAAAATTTTTTTACATTAGATGCTTTTAATTGTCGAAAACAGTTATTTGATTACGGGTCTACAGATTTGCAGAATATAAGTTCTCCCATAACCAAAACGCAAATCAAAAATGTTAATATTAAAATGAATGCCGCCCAAATGAAACTATTTTTAGAAACTATTTTACTTTTAATTGGCGACTTGGTAGATGAAAATGACATAGTATATAAGTTTCTTATTAATTTCATAAAAATTCTTCATCTAATTTTATTAGATGAATTTGATAATGACATTTTAAAATTATTACAAGATTTGATTTTCGAACACAACAAATCGTATGTAACAATTTTTGAGGAACATTTGAAACTAAAATATCATTTTCTTACACATTACCCTACAGCCATAAAAAAAATAGGTCCTCTAAAGCATCTCTGGTGCTTCAGATTTGAAGGAAAGCACGCTGCTTTCAAACAATATGCCCATGTTATCGGATCTCGTAAGAATATACCATATACATTGTGTGTAAAACATTGTCTTAATTTTTCGCTACATTTAGTTGAAAACACTTTCTTTAAAGATGACTTTGAGTTTAATAGAACTAAAACTATTGATTTGACAAAACTTAATTTTTACAAAAATTTATGTACAGATTTAACCACTGGCTTTGAAATTGAAAAAATAATTTTTAAAGGAATTGTTTTTACAAAAGGAGACATTGTACATTTCAGAAATGTTAAAGCAATTATCCTTAATATATTTTATAAAATGGAAAATGAAATATACTTAATACTTCAGGAAGTAAAAACTGATTTTTTTGAAAAATTTCAAGGCTTTGTTATATTACAAGAAATGAATTCATATTATTTAAAAAAAATTGAATTATTTTTAAACTCAAAACCCCGAAAAATAAATATATTAAACAATAAACTTAAAATTGCAAGAATTTAAAATAAATATTCTCAAACTAAATATAATGTTTTCATTTATATTATGTATATAACTTACCAATATTTGCATTTGCGACAAAAGTATATTAAACTGTTGAGGCAACAATTTCTGCATTTGCAACAAAAGTATATTAAACTGTTGAGGCAACAATTTCTGCATTTGCGACAAAAGTATATTAAACTGTTGAGGCAACAATTTCTGCATTTGCGACAAAAGTATATTAAACTGTTGAGGCAACAATTTCTGCATTTGCGACAAAAGTATATTGAACTGTTGAGGCAACAATTTCTGCATTTGCAACAAAAGTATATTGAACTGTTGAGGCAACAATTTCTGCATTTGCGACAAAAGTATATTGAACTGTTGAGGCAACAATTTCTGCATTTGCGACAAAAGTATATTGAACAATTGAGACAACAATTGTTGCAGTTGCGACAACAGCAACTGAACCGTTGGGGTAACAAATATGACATTTTAGGCAACAATTTTAACTTTGTCTCTACAATGAATTTACACTTTGAGACAAAAGAAACAGACTTGTTGATACAAATGCAAAATGTTGTTGGGCACAATCCGAATGTAAATTCTATTTGAATCAAAATCAAATTTTCTTGGCATTACAGTTTTTTTTTTGTGTGTGCAGATGGCAAACTTCATAT
Source organism: Cistogaster globosa (assembly GCA_937654795.1). Lineage (NCBI taxonomy): Eukaryota > Metazoa > Arthropoda > Insecta > Diptera > Tachinidae > Cistogaster > Cistogaster globosa. The sequence goes on along the minus strand of OW569404.1, from coordinate 7,059,531 downwards.
AAAATAAAATTGACTCAGATTTTCATATGCAAAGTTGGTGACATGGCGAAACAATACTAGATGGTCGCAATGGCGTATGAGTTCGCCTTGGTTTTTTACTTTTAGCGTTTCGGAGATAATTAATGAATTTGCCATTGCGACCACTTGCGTAAGAAAAACAGACTAAAATACAAAGAAAAAAAATTTATCAAATTTGTGAAATAAATTTTTAGATAAACACATATAAATTTGTTTATCGCTTATTTTTAAGACCTTTCAAAACAATAAAAAAAATAAATAAGTTTCATCGCTTTCAGTCACTATCCGACAGTGGCAGCAAAAGACAGAAACCAATTACTGTAATTTTATTCCATGCAAATCATTATGATTTAATAAAATATATTTATTTAAAATAATATGAAAAAACTTTGTGATTTAAAAATTTTCCCGATTTATTTTTTTTTCCAATTTTTTGCATGTGTGTAAATATTGCAATCGGAGTTAAATTAACTTGTTTTTCTTTCTCTAAGAAACACGCAGCCGCGTCGTTGTGTTTTTGCCCTTATAATCTAAATGCCAGCTTAACCATGACGTTAATCTTATATTTTTTTTTTGTTTGTTTATAACTGTTAATTTAAATATGTATGTACCAATGTATTTTTATATAAAAAACAAAATGAACAATACAACTTTTAAAAGAAAACCGGTTGTTTATACTTTTGTTACCTCGAATTTGAAACGGTCACAACAATCACATTGTTCCAAATCTTCAACAGTAAAATGGAATGCAAGTAAAAATCTGAATGTCATTTGAAATGTCGTTAAATTCTTGAGCATTTATTACAATTGAAAGTTAATTTTTGATGAAAAAAAAAAAACAACAAATAAAACAACTGCTATAAAGCAATATGTGGGAGTTGTCAAACAATGATAAACGTAGGCGTTCTTTTTAGTGCAAAGACATGCACTCCAATTTTTTTTACTGTTATTTTCTCTTTATAACTTGAGTCAGATTAAAAATGTCGCGTGGCAACAGTAGTATTTACACGATTTCTTGTATAATGTTTATTAAATATCGATGAGACTTAAACTCACGACCATATACGATATGATTTTCACGAATCATTAAATTGTTACTTTTCTTTTAAATTTAACTGGGGCCTTGAGATTCTTATGTACTGTTTTTATCTAAAGGCATCGATGGGTTTAAATTAATGCTGTTGTTATTTTTTCGCCTCAAAAGACAAGACTAAAGGCCTAATTAGTCTTTACTTTCCGTTCCGTGACGAATCAGCTGATCAATTTCTGTTAAATGGAAAATATGTATTTGTGGTTTGTTATTACTTTGACGTTCTGTTCTGTTCCGTTCGAATCAGTAGAAAATAGAATTCAACGTTAAGTTACTTGAAAGTTGTTGGTAGTGTGAGTGCAAAATTGTAAACAAACCAATTTTTGTCATTGTAATTGTAGTTGTTTTTATTGTGTTGTGTATTGTGTTTTCTTTGTTTGTTATAAACGGCTGATTTGTTGTTACAGAAAAACTAATTACAATAATTTAAAAAGCAGAACGGCACGGCACAGAACAGCAACAGAAAGTAAAGACTAATAAGGCCTTAAGCTGAGAACGTTGATAACATTGGTGTATTTCTATTGCACTTAAGGCAGAATTAGTCTTTACTTTCCGTTCCGTGACGAATCAGCTGATCAGTTCCTGTTAAATGGAAAAAATGTATTTTAGACATGTGTAGTTCATAGAGGAACTTATTCATTTGAACTATTCGATCGATTGGACTAAGTGAACTAGTTCATACTTTTAAGTACATCTAGTTCATTTTCGAACTACCAAATAGTCATCAAGTCTGTGTTTCCCTGATGACTATTTCAGACATGAAAATTAGTGCTGCCACGCATTTTATTAAACATTCGTTTTGGCAATGCTACGGTGTTGTTGCCATCATATTTTGAAAAGAACATTTGAAGTGAATGAACTTTTGAACTAAGAAAAGCGTTTGAACTATGGCACAAGTCTCATGTATTTGTGGTTTGTTATTACTTTGACGTTCTGTTCTGTTCCGTTTGAATCAGTAGAAAATAGAATTCAACTTTAAGTTACTTGGAAGTTGTTTGATAGTGTGAGTGCAAAATTGTAAACAAACTATTTTTGTTATTGTGATTGTAGTTTATTTTTTGTTGTGTTGTGAATTGTATTTCCTTTGTTAATTATAAACAGCTGATATGTTGTTACAGAAAAACTAATTACAATAATTAAAAATGCAGAACGGCACGGAACAGAACAGCAACAGAAAGTAAAGACTAATGAGGCCTTTAGAAGACAGAATTTATAGCGACAATTATAAAATCGACACTTGTAGAAAATGATATACCCTGTTTTGGAGTCTACATTACAGATAACATATGAGATGAGAATGTCAAATTCCATCGCTGAAAGAATTCTGTTACGTGTAGACTTAAATATAGTGTTATTGCAATCTTATAAGAATTCTTATGAGTGCATTGTTATGAGATGTCTTATAGAAACAATCTCATGAGATGCACTGTCAAATATCAAAAAAGAAAAACTATGTAATTGGAAACAAAATGACGCCATTACAAATCTGATGCACAAATTATTAAAAATATCTGCCTCAAGAGTACAATTTTATATAAAACGATTTTGTAAACAGAAATTTCGTTTACAAATAAATTATTTTTTGTCACAAAACACTCATGCACATGTATGTATATATAGGAATATTTTCAATTAGTTGCAAGCAGGTGTTTTCTACGCGGCTATCAGTAGCTTATGAATTCTTATAAGGTTAAGAGAATTACGTGTTCCCCTTGTACGATATTAAGGATAAGATGGAGAAACGATCTGCCGACGTTTTCTCTCATCTTATATCAGAGTAAGTGCCGGGTACATAGAATCCGTTATACGTTAAACTTTGACGTATTCAACTGACAAGTCAGTTAATATACATGTTTTCCTATGAATGTTGTCGCAATCAATACGTTTTCGTCAACGCAAAGTACGAAAGTTGGTCAACTTTTAACTTTAGACGTACGTTGAACACTTTGACAGTTATCACCTGCCTCTTCATCTTTGTTTTCTTTTAACGTTTGCTGTGTTTCAATTGTTTTCTGTGATTTTAATAAAATAATTTTGGTGGAAAAAAATAAAATACAAATGGAATTAAATAAAAGTAAAGAGCAAACTTTGATTTAACATCCGTCAGCAAATTACTCATTGTGCCAATCTCATCCGTCGTTACTTTGACTTGCCCCGGCCTTTAATCACAGTTGTAGCCTCTGTGTAATAATGAGTTAGCAGATCAACAAAAATGTTTCGGTAAATATTAAATCACTGAGGAATAGGGAAGCTTTTGAAAAAGAACCAAAACAGTACTAATTAATTTTAGTACCCTTTCCTCGCAATTAATAACACAAAAACCCCTATAAAAAATTTTCTCTAATGCGCAAAATTAAAAAAGTTCTAATTTTAGTTCAATATCGCTGCACAGGGAAATGTGAAAAGCAATTTTTATAAAAAATGGATTTGTTTTTTAGGAGAGACAAGCAATATTTTAAATAGTTCTCGAGATATAGACTTAAGAATCCATATATGTTATTTGAAAAATGTACTAAAATCTTTCTGCCAGTCGAAAACTTTAAAAATGAATTAAAAACACTTTAGATAATAATTCAAAACCCAGGTGAGGGTTTGCTTTTGCCATCATAATCTTTCAGATTTTGTGGATCTCAATTGGTTCAAGATTTTAGTGCTGCACTGTGTAAGGATTCTTCTAAAAGAAGCACAATTACAATTATACATCTTATTTGCAATACCATTCGCTTAGAATTTTAGTACGAAAAATGTTTGGAAGGGAATTAAACTATTCGGTCTGTTTTGAAAACCGAGTCGATTTTACAAGCGAGTGATTTAAAAATTTTTTCCAAAAATAATTATTAAATATTTTTCTTGCCATAATTACTAATTATAAAAAATGCCCCCAAATAAAGGCCAGCATGTATTTCTGCCTGAATTTAAGTTGCTACAAAAATTACTTCAGGTTGAAAATTTTCATAGGTTTCTTCGGAATGGTAATTGCAGCTTTAAACAAAGTTAATTGATTAATTCACAAAACCCCTTGTATCCGTGTATACTGTGTACTGTTTAATTATAATACAATAGTGTATGCTTGTTGTTGGAAATTTTCATATAAAATTTCAATACACCAATACACTTTACTTTGCATGCTTTTGAAAATTTGTATTGGTAATAGTGTTATCAACTACATGTGAATTCCATATCATATTGAGAAGAAGAAAATAAACAAAAGACATTTGTATTGTTGATGTTAAAAAATTGTTAAAAAAAGGAATAAATGGATAGCATATTAGAAGTATACTTTTCGCATAAAAAATTTAAAATTTTGCTTTTTTTCTGTCCTATTGTCCATTTTACTTCCTGAAAACCTTCTTCTGAATACTTTTTTTCTTCTTCTTATTTGCTTTTTGACGTTAAATATACAAAATAAATTGATACAATAATACACTGCGCGTTCACAAGCATAAAAACAGGAAGTGTATTCAATACAAAATACACCATACAAGATTTTGTGAATTAAGCAAATATTTTTTTTATTTATATTCTATTACAGGGATGTTATAAGTGAAGATTTTTTTCACCAAAAATCCCCAAAAAATCAATGTTCAGTTAATTTCAAGTACGAAATTTTTCATTTGCGGATTTTTTTTTGCAGTTACATAATTTTATATTTTTATTTACATTTAAACTTTTCGTTATTTAACTTTTATTTCGTTTGCATATTTTTCTACACACGTCTACACAATTATTTTTCCGTAAAGAATTAAATGCAAAATTTATAACCTGAAACTCTAAGGAAATGCATACTGGCACTAAAAATGAAAAAAAAAGTTCCAAAAGTTCCAGGAGACCGAAAATGAGAATACTAGAAACCAAGGCGAATAAATTACCAGGTGGCAGCGTAGGCGAATTCAGTATTTTTTGCTGGTATACACCACTGTCAAACTCCATATATAAAAAATGTACTTATATTTTTTATATATGGAGTTTGACAGTCGTGTATACCAGCAAAAAATACTAAATTCGCCTACGCTGCCACCTGGTAATTGATTCGCCTTGCTAGAAACTAACCAAAATCTGTCAAAAAAAAAGTACCAATGGCAGCAAGGCGAATTCATAACAGGTAATCTCACAGCGACAATGATTACAAGCAAGGCGAATCAATTACCAGGTGGCAGCGTAGGCGAATATATAAAAAATATGTGTATATTTTTTATATATGGAGTTTGACAGTCGTGTATACCAGCAAAAAATACTAAATTCGCCTACGCTGCCACCTGTTAATTGATTCGCCTTGATTACAAGACTACAAAAGAAAGATGTACATTTTGTTTTTGTACATAGCTCCTTCGGCTCTTAAAAACAAAGAAGTAGAACCAAGGCAAATTAATTACCAGGCGGCAGCCTAGGCGAATTTATTGATTTTCGCCGTAAACACAACTGTTAAACTCCATTTATAAAAATCTCAAATCTGTGTGTATTTTTTATATATGAAGTTTGATAGTTATGATTACTAGCAAAAATAATAAATTCTTGTACGCTGCCACCTGTTAATTGATTCACCTTGAGTGGGATATTACAACTTTTGCCCTTCAAAAAAGAAAAATCACAAGCGCGTGCTCAAAAAATATTCACCTGGGCTGTTAAAAATACGCCTTGGATGTGAGTGTATGAAAATATAAAACGAACAGTAAATTTCGCGTTAATAAAATAAATTGAGACTGATGGAAATAACATGTGATTCTAATATGATGTTTTGACCGCAAACATTGCAAACATCCTCCTATCCCTTGACAAAAACATGATCTTTTTCAGCGAGGTGTTTATTAAGGTGTTTTTTGTTTTGTTTGATATAAATAAATAAATTCATTGAATTAAGTATTTTGTAAGTTTTTAAACTTATTTTACATTTTTTATCTGACTAAATTTTTTTACCATAAATTTGCCATTTCCTCCCATTATTTAATAAAAAATTGTTATTAGTTATGTGCATACATATGTATCAAATTTATTTAAAAGTTCATTTGACTTTCACGCTCTTTTTTTATCACATAAACAAAGCAGTTCATTTTAAAGGCGTAGCTTTCAAACAACTTTGAGTAGGGTCACTTTAATTTAATTTTTTTTTTTTTTTAAATGCTGATAATGTTATCACATTCATTTTAATAAAATTGATTGATTAATTTATTTTTTAAGTTCAACACAACATTTTATAAATAAATTATCAAAATATAGGCGTTTTATAATTTTTTTTCTCTGGTAAATTTAAACCTTGAATACTTTTTGCCAGTCAAACACACATTTTCGCTTGTGTTTGCATTTAAAACATTTGTCATTTAACTTTCTTTAAAGGCCAAAAATCTTGTGTTTCAAGTTCAAAAATTATAACAATTTAAATCAATAACAAGCAGTTCTTTTTATTTTTTATTATTTTAAAGCTCTTAAGCTGTTGAATTATAATTGAATTGATGGTAAACAAAACTGAAAAGATTTCTAAAATGCATGGAAAATATAAATTCGCCATTAGTACTGTTGTTATCAATAACAGCGGACTACTTAAGGATCACCAGATGGAGCTCAACGGAAAAAATTAAACAACGGGTTTTAAACAGCAATTAATAAAACCATAACAGGAAGTATTATTACAGTCAGTGGGAAAACTAACTAAACCCTTAAGACTACGCAAAGCGAAGAAATTTCTTTGCCTGGAATAATAACCGAGACAGGAATACAGCTCTTATGTATGAGTCGGTGCTTCAAAGACTATTCTAAAGTTCCTTGAACGCGTACAGAAAATGGCAAATAGGCTTTTTGGCGTCGGTAGAAATTTTGATGCATTGATCTTCGGTAGCATGTGTTTAATGTTTAATATGTTTCAATGTTTTATTGTTAATACAGTCAAATGTAGTTTAATGAAATCGAAAAACTTTTTTTTAGAAAGCAATACTTTTTTTGCACATGAAAAGCTTTCATTAGGAGTTTAACAATTTCTTTTTTATTAAGCCCAGCACTCAAGGGATGATCCCTACTTATGCAATGCATTGTGCCAGAACTAGGAAATTAGGTTATAGGAAGGGGGATAGAGGGAGTAGTGCTTGTGGGCATTTACTTTGATTTTTTGTACACTGAAAGTGACAGGAAACACCTCGGCAGGTAGCTTATTCTATATACGAACAGTTCGGCTAAAGAACGAATTTTCTCTGTAATGCGTAGTGCGATTCACTGGCCTATCGATTAGAAAGGTATGCAAAAAGCGTTGCGCGAACTAAATTACATTTTTCAGGAACAAGTTCCCTGGTTTCATAAGGGCACATTCTGTTGTAGTAACGATAAAACAGTGAAACACACCCCATATTGCGTCAATAATCCAGTAAATCAATAGAGCTGAATATCCTATCGTCACCGATGAGCTTCTTCGCTCTCCTGCACGTGGTCAAGTTACACCAAAATAGATTTTTGAGTACCAGCCCATACATGAGAGTTGCATTCCATTTTTGGTCTGATAAGATGACATTGATAGCAAGGAGATCAGTGAAGTATTTGTTACACCTTTTCAGATTTCAGAAAACCTAGGCACTTGAATGCTTCTTTTGCGACATGAAAAATATAATTATTCTACCGAACATCGCATTGAATTTTCATGCCAAGAACATAGAGAGCTTCTGATTCCTTAATATATTTTCACCCATAACTACAGTTGATTAGCATATTCAGTCGTACGCCTGTGAGAAAGCATACGGCACTGGGTTTTAGGAGCGTTAAATTAAACCCTGTTCTTAAGGCCCCATTCGGAGATTACCAAAAAGTCGCGATTAAAGGTATCTTGCTTAAGGGTTTAAGTGCTTTCGCATAGCCCCAATTTCTGGAAGGAATAGCGAAATGGCATATGTGGTCGATTAACCACTTAATCGCACATTGCTTTACAGAAAGCTCGTTCTTTCGTAGCTGTTCTACGTGTATGAAATAGTACGGAAAAAGTATTGAGAAGTGGGTATCCATTACACTTTTTTCTGGCTATTCAAAAGAAGTTACTCGATATTTTCAGAGTTGTATTTTTTTATTTCAATAGTATGTAGGATTTTTCTATTTAAATACAGCTATTCGGTTAAAAGCTGTGTGTAACTAGGGTGTCACACGATCAAGTTTTCATTCAATTTTTAAGATTTCTCTCATTTTTTAACCAATACACTCACACTTTAATAACTTGCTGAGGATTTGCTTTCAAGTTTTCGTTCAATTGAGTCTTTCAAATTACATTCAAGAAAACAGCTGATTGACGTTTTTCCCTCCAAATTTGTATTAAAAATTCTGCTGTCAGTGTTTACTTGACATCTTGCTTAAAAACTTGCCTTCAAATTGCGTGCAGCCTATATCACAGCTTTAAATTTTTGTGAATTTTGACAAGCAGTATGTGTAAATTTCTTGAAAGAGAATTGAACAAAAGCTTAACCGTGTGAATGCACTGTATGGTAAACTTCAAAACATATTTAATTACTGCTCTTTTCTTACCCTTTTGACAAAGTTCTTAGTAAGCTTTGTTTTTTAAATTGATTTAAAACTCTTGTTGCAATTCAATTTGAAAAAAAAAAAAAAATGTAGGCTGCACGCAATTTCAAGGCAAGTTTTTAAGCAAAATGTCAAGTAAACACTGACAGCAGAATATTTAATACAAACACACTGACAGCAGAAGTTTTAATGCAAATTTGGAGGTAAAAACTTCAATCAGCTGTTTTCTTGAATGTAATTTGAAAGACTCAATTGAACGAAAACTTGAAAGCAAATTCTTAGCAAGTTTTTAATGAGAGAAATTTTAAAACTTGAATGAAAACTTGATCGTGCCTGCTTTTTCTTTTTATTGTAGCGGCACTGCCACCTTAAAATAATGAATTCGGCTTGGTTCATACGATTAATGTATCACGGATTTTTTTTCATACGATTGTCGATACCATGGCGAAATAATTACTAGGTGTTCGCAATGGCGAATTCCTTCATTTTCGCCGTTGTAGAGCATAACGTTGATGTCAAAAATAGTTGACTAAGCAAAAGGAATTCGAATTTAGTTTATCCCTCTATCATCATTTGGTACTTTAAATAAAGTTATACCCAGTTGGTTTGTTTATCCTGTATATGCAGAAATGCCTCACATTTAATCTTATAAAACTTACAACTTTTTACATCTTCAAATTATTTGAAAATTTTTTGTTTTTAAATTTAATTTAAAATTTTTAACAACAAAAAACACCTGGGCTATTAAGACCACCTGGTAAATTATTTCGCCATGGTCGATACGATCACGGATGTAATAATACCATCCCGAAATTAAATCACATAAAAGAAAATAAACTAAACTAGAACTGAAATAAAACTAAAACTTAAAGTACACTAAAACCGTTCTTGAATAGAATGAATGAATGCTAGTTCATCTCTTGAGCTAGAACTGAGCTTATGTAGAACCATAATTGTTATAAAACTAAAAGCAATTGAAAATTTGCTATTTTTTTATCGAATTACATTTTTATTTTAATGCCCTTTAAACAAATTCCTCTCTTGACTACGTCTTTATCGTTCCTAGCAAAAAAGGGGAAATTTATGTAAATCATGTGATCATATAGATCATATACTTATGTATGTATTTATTTTGCTTGTTGTTATTTTTTGTACTTAAATCAAGAAAAATTCTTTATTATATCATTTAAATATATCAAATGTGTTAATATGCATAAATATAACTTATTATTCACACAAATGTGCATGCATACATACATACATACATACATACATACATACATACATACATATAGCCAGACCATGATCTTAAAATATTTGCTTCTTCCTTTGTGCAAACGTACATACATACATATGAATATATGAATGTAAAATGAAAAATAGAAAATTAATAAAAACTCATCTTTTCGAATAAAATAATATTTAATTTTATTTGCCATAAAAATTTATATTTTTAGATTTAATTAGAAACAAATGATTTTAATGTTTATTTTGTTTTTTGATTATTGTTGTTGCTTTATCTACACTATTCTTGTGTTAATTATCATTTAGAGATAATTATTTATCATGTTAATAATTAATAGCATATTGCAATTCTTGAGTTGGTTTATAAATTACTGGCTTTTTTAGCGTTAAATCATTCGTTATATTCAAGGTCAAAGTCAGACATATTATGTATTCGAGTACTTCGCAAATACCTGTAAATGTATGAAATTAACCTTGAAAGACATTTATAAAAGTTGTTATTGAGGGGTGTCTCAAGTGGAGCAATCTACATTTTCACTTACTTAAAATCAATTACTTTTAAGAAAAACCTTTCGAACTGTGTCCATAGCGCTAAATTTATTTTGTAAATTTGAATTTGCGACGTAACACTGACATATTCTTCGTAAAAGAAAGACAACCAACATCTGTTTAATTTTTGTAAAAAATAGTTCTTATTGCTAAATTATTTTTTGTTGTCAAAAATTAGTTATTATATCTTTCAGACACTATTTTTAAAACAAAAATACAAAAAAAAAAGGAAATAAATAAAGACGCTATATTTAGCTATGCCGGATCTTATATGCCCTTCACCGTATTTGTAAATCTAATTTAGTGAAGTAAACGCCGGAGAACATAGAATCTGTCATACGTTAAACTTTGAAGTATTCAACTGACAAGTCAGTTAAAATACATGTTTTCTTATAAGCGTTGCCACAAACAATACGTGTCCGTCAACGCGAAGTACGAAAGTTGGTCAACCTTTAACTTTTGACGTATGTTGAATACTTTGACAGCTATCAATTAATTCTTCTTCTTCTTGTTTTATGCTAACTCTTGTTCTGTTTTAATTGTATTCTGTGATTTAAATAAAGTAATTTTGGTGGCAAAAAAAATACAAATTAAATTAACAAGTGAATTAAATACAAATTAAATGTAAAAGTGAATAAAAATAGAGAGCAAACTTTGATTTAATATCCGTCAGCAGAGTACTCATTGTGCCAACATCATCCGTCTTTAGTTTGACTTCAGTTGAATACGTCAAAGTACAACGTATGACGGATTCTAAGTGTCCCGGCCTTAACTCCAATAAAAGAAAACAAATATTGGAGTGACAGAAAATCAAAAAATAAGAAAAAAATAAGTCCTTTACATAATTTTACATAAAAATAACATGGGCTCTAATGGGTTAAGCATTTTTTGAAAAAATTTTAGTGCTTCCGGAATGATCTTTTCAAAAGATTTTAAATGATAACCGTAGCGGCATCTTAAAAAATATGGTGCACAATCGTACTTTTCTATGAAAAGTTCAAAAGTTCACTCGAATGTTTTTTCTTATTTTTTTATTCTCTATCGCCCTATATATTAGTTTTTCCATTGGAGTTACTTCATTAAACTATATTTTTTCCAAATGGAGATGGAGGTATTCGTGATGTTTTTCACGCTTTCTCGAAGGACATTGGCCGATCTTGCTTTTTTAAGCACAATTTTCGAAACTATGTCTGATCGATTGGCGTATTTAAATTTTCTCCACCTCATTTAGTGCTTTGGCAAAGTTGATTTCAATCCAAAAACGGACGGACATCGCTTATTCGACATCGCTATGAATAAGAACTCAGAACGTACATATGTACTTTATGGAGTCAAAGGGATATTGTAGAAATTACAAGTGGAATGACAAACTGAGATATACTCTTTTTCCACCTGTGGTGAAGGGTATAATAATTGTCACTTTTTCGATAAAAAAACATCCAATGTGAATAGGTGGAACGGAGTTAAACTTTAATATCTCAAACACATCACAGTGTTGCAAAGACCAAACCAGTTTAAAAAAAAAAATAAATTGTTGACATGTTGTGAAATAAATCAAGTAATTTTAGTGGTTTGGTAGCATGAAAAGTGTATGGAAAGTCAAGTAGCAAAACATTTGATTTAAGCAAATCAAGTGTTTTGAAAAAATCCACGTCATTGGAGCCGCACTATAAAATATTTGATTTTAAATTTTTTTCTTGCAAGTTGTTGTGATATTTCTATTGAATTGAGAAGTAGACATGGTCAGATAATGTATGAAATTAATTATTCGGAAAATTTTCGATTACTTTCTCATCGATCATACATTTCATTTCGGCTTTGATGTCAAAACTTGGTTCTTAAGCTTAAGCTTTTTGAATCGAAACACAGGGTAACCCAAGATTTAACAAAACCCCAAATAAAGATATTGGACTGCGTTAAATTATATTATCTTAGTAGCGGGAAACGATTGGATCTCGAAATCTTTACTGCAGATTATAAAGTCCTGCTGAAGCCTCATGTCTTCCAAAACCTCTACAAAATCCCTTTATTATGTTTCGTTTACAAAATCCGGCCCGATTTTCAAAATATTAAGGCACAATGATTAATGTTTACAAAAATACACACCACAAAGTTGCTCGTCACGTATGGATTATCAAAGCTTCATATTCGACAATTTTATTTATTCATTGATTTATTCTGACAGTGGCGTTAATAAGACTATTTGGAAAAGGCTCCCGGAAAAAAATGTCCGGTATTGCTGGACAGAAATTTTTATTTTACATAATTGGTGCTCCATACTCTAGGGCTCTACCCAGAGAATCTTACTTTTTCTTTCTTATATTTATGATGATTCAAGACACTGCTTACTCGAGGATTTAGCTATGTTCCAAGCTTTTTTAAATGTAGTTTTGCACATTTCACGGTCTCTTTTTT